>JAJVDD010000016.1:0-383231 GCA_021432725.1 Brachionus angularis | reverse complement strand
ATTGGTATTTATACATATAAATACAGTAATCCTAAATGTTTTCGGTTGGCAACTCAAAGACTATTAAATCTTCTTTACCAGTTTATTACACATCCTCAAATGGTTTCATGTGAATTTTTACCTAAGGTTCAGAAATTGCTGACTTGAAAAAATTTAGAACCCAAAGCCGAAGCCCAAAGAAGCCCAATTGTTTTACTCATCCAGTTGAAATTCGAGTCTGATGATGGGAACATTAAGTGTATTTTTTTTTCACCATAGTAACCTTCTTTGATTCTAACCAATGGATCAAAGGCCTATTTCGATGATGAAAATTTTTTAAAACTAAGCTTCTTGGTTTGCTGGTCGACACGAATGAAAATCGAATAGATGAATCAATAAAAAATATTGCTATGAGCAAGTTATAGATTTGGTAAGATATGTGGAAAAATCTACCATCAGAATTATTCAATCATCATGGCATAGCTGGGTTTAAATTTAAAAATATCCATTAACTTGTTGAAAAAGAGATATTCTAAGAAAACTTGTCGTTACAATGAAACACGTTCCATTGAACAATATAAAATTCTGCAATATTCCTTTTTCTCATAGGCTTTTCCTAAATTTGAAATATTTGAGTCTCACAATTAAAATTGTATCATGTTTTCATAAAAAATCCAAGACATATTCGGACATATTCCATTCTATAATAAATCTTTATTAATTTGCATATGTATCAAAAAATGGAAATTTATATCAAAAAAAACTATTGTTGATAATGTACAACTAATACAACAAAGTATTTCAGAAGTTTTAAGAATTTCACCAAATTAATTCTTTTTTCTCATCAAATAAAATAAATTTTTTTATAAAATCTATGAAGCATGTTGTTGATTTGTTAAATTTTAGGATTAAACAAAAAATTTTATTGGGTTAGCTTATAAAAAGTTTTTATGGTATTTTTTCCATTTGTATGTATTTTTTAATTTAATCAACTTTGAAGTCTTGAAAATCTTTATTAATTTAATATTTTTTAACTTGAATGCGAAAGGCTTCAACAACAAAAACAACAACTAAAAAAATTTATTTTTAAGCTATATAAGCTGCTTAAGGATATTTTGATTAAGGTATCAAGAAAATAAAAATAAAAACCTGCAACTTAGAGCGAATCTATCCTTAAACTAGAAAACTAAAATCACAAAAAGAATTTTTTAAACATTTTCTTTTTAAATTGTAAATAAAAACACTTAAAAGATATTGGATACAAATTTAAAAACTTAACCCAAATTAAGCATTTTATTTTCTTTTTAACCTGAATAGAAAAAGTAGAAAGAAAATATAAATAAAAATAACAAGGAAATCATAACAGGTTTTGTTACTAGGTAAATTTATTCTATTTAAGCCAATAGGACTGTCTTGATCATATACTTTATTCTCTTTTTTTTTATATCCGTTTTATTATTGGCCCCATACGATTTTTATATATATAAAATTAAATACTGTATGAAATATAAATCTCAAAATCAAGGATTATATAGAAAAAAAAAGCTCCAGGAAACGAATAGAAAAGAGAAAATGAGATTTTTCTATTATTTGTCTTGTTTATAAAACAAATAAAATCTGAAGTGCCGATAAAAATGTTCAATGTGATCATCGAGCATAAAAGGTGGAAGTTTAATGGGCTCTATACAGAACGACGAGTTGTTAATGAATCCGCCTTTTACTTAGGCCCGCCCGAATTGAACCAGAAAATTTAGAATTGTTGAACAAATTAATTAAAAATGAATATTGAAACAGGCGTTTTGTATTCAGCTGATTGCATGCTCCGTCTGAATTAAGTAAAATTAAATTTTCGGCTTTATCCATAAACCAAAGGCTCAGCTTTGACTGTTATAAATAAACAAAATAGAATACATTGATCAAACAAGACAAAACAAAGTGTACACATTTAAAACATGAATCAATTAACAATGAACAAATTAAGAATCAAGAATGTTTTATTATTGATCAAAGAAATTTAACAATTTAAGTTTAAATATAGAAAAGTATCATTAGCATATCAAAGATAACTTTAAGAAACTAGAGTCAGTATTAGCTGTTAATTGCTACCGACAAGGCCCTAAATTGAACTATATTGAACACGAATCAGGGTGTATTAAAAACTCCGGGCATCGAGTGGCTCAGCTCGAGTCAAATAGGCTCCAATTTGATGCTAAATTTCAAATGCACAAATCACAATTTTTGAATTTAATTATGAGCTTAAACTAGCCGCACTCGAACACGAGAACTTTTTGATTTATAAAAATTTAGTTTTGTTATTATCAATTAATTATTTGAGCTCAACAATGCCTGTTTTGACTAAAGCAAATCAAAAATGAGCATTTTAGTTTCAAATATAAATAAAATAAACAAGTTTGTAGTTTTAATTTAAAATTGGTTTTTATATTGTTTATTTGTTTGTTATTGGTTTTTGTTAATTTTAGATTTATTTAATATTTTTTATATTTAAAAATTGTTAAATAATAATAAAAATAAAAATAGTAAAAAGAGTTTTAAATGATAAGAAGAGTTTGAACTCAGTATTGAGTATAAATACAGGTGATACACGCGAATCATTGCTAATTGATAATGACTTGTTTATGATCAATAACAAGGAGGACATGTTGTTTGCCTATTCGACTGGCTATTTGAGCCAAGATGGGCATCAATGTGAACGATGATTTAAAAATTTAAAATCATCTAATCGGAAATCTAAACAAAATGAATCGACTCTAATTAATAGTTTGGTTAGATTTGATATAGTTCATTCCAGGCTTAGGAGTTCAAAAATAACAATTATATGGACGTGAGTGTGAACAAGTGTGGTGTAGTTTTTGTTGGATTGGAAGCTCGAGTTCGGATCTGTGCGAAACGTGCTAGAAGATTTAGCAAAATTTGTAAAAAATGCGTTTTTTTTTTTGTTTTAGAATTGTTTTAAAATTAAAATAATTATTTATATAAAATATATGCACATATTTTTAGGAATTTGTATTAGGTAAACATTCCAATTTTTAATTAAAAAATATTTTTTATGAATAAAATTTTTTTTATAAAAAAAAAAGTTTCCTCTATTTTTTATTTTCAAGTTGCAAAAAATAATTTCGTTAATTTGTTACATTATTAATTGGTTGAAGCGAAATTATTTTTGCAACTTTATAATGTTGGTATCCTCTAAGATTCAGTTTTTTTAATTCAATAGTTAATTTAAAGTTTTCCAAAATTTATTTCAAGTTTTATTTATATTATATACTGTATAGTATATGTGTACTTTTGAATTATAAAATTAGTAAAAGAAATCTTAAATTTTTAAAATAGAAAATATTTAAAAAGCCTGTTAAATTTTACAACAACCACAACAACAAAATTAAGTAAATATTGTTTTTGACCTGTTTCAAGAGTTCTAATTTTCAAAAAATTTATTTTTTTTTTTTTTTTTTTTTTAATAAATTTAATTAAAATATTCCAAATCGGATAATAAAATTAAGATTTAGAGGATTAAATTTAAATAAAAGTTTAGAAACTTTGTTGTTGATTCTAAAGAAATTTTCAAATTAAATTAGAAACAAATATGAAAAATTATTATTTTAATTGTTTCCGATGAATGATTAAGGATAGCAGTAAGAATAAATATAATTATAAAAGAGAAAAACCGGTCTCTTTGAATGTTTATTGATACTCTAACAAATCAAACAAATACGGCACTTGTTAGCTAGCTTTTTAATTTCCACTCTTAATTTAAGCCTAACTTTATTAGAAATCTTCAAGCAAAAATAATATATTATCTCAAATTAGAATTATTAAATAAGATTATTAAAAAAATTGAAATAATATTTACCAGATATAGTTTATAAATAGCTAAAAACTGGCTTTGATACATATTTGGCCCAATTTAAATTTCTAGTCTGAGATAATATATTAATTAAAAAGCACATTTAAGTTAAATTAGATGATTTAAGGGTCAATCATTTTATTTTAGTCGTAATTAAGTTAATAGAAAATAATTTTGACAATATCCAGAATGAATTTATAAAGATTTTTGTAATTAATCAAGTTAAAATCCTGCGTCTAGACTCATGAAAAATAGAGAAATCAGAGTCTTTCAAATGTGAATTCAAATAGATTTATAAAAGTTAGTTTTTACAATTAAAGCTAATTGAGTTTTTTATTTTTTGTTGTTGGAGAAACAGAGTTAATTTTATTAGACAAAGATAATATTTAAATTTGTTGTTGTTTATTTATTATTAAAATAGTTTGGGAGATATACCCCGGGAAGTTCAGAACGGCTCAAGCCTTCTTTTTCAACCCCTTTATGCAATTTGGTTTATTAATAGATTGCATATTTACATTATTTAATTTTAAAAAATTAAAAAAAAAAATTTAATTCAAAAGGATTTACATATTATAAAAAGGGATAAAAAAGAAATTTAATCTTAAAAAAATTTTTTTATATATTTTTTTTTTTTTTTCTGTTTATCTTTACTTATGGTTTTGGATTTAGATACTAAGAAAGATAGTCATAAGGAGTCAATGGAGTTTTCCTGAGCTTCTTTATTGTGTTCTAAATCATGTTTATATTCATTGAGTTCTTGAATAACCCTATCTTTGGGGTTTTTTTCATCATGAATTTTTAGAAAAGGTAAGTCAACCTGGAGTTAATTTCTTCTGTTTTGTTTTTATGAATGATCAATTTTTTGTTTTTAAAGGAAATTTTTGATGTTACGAAGTATTTTGTTTTGGATTACTTGTAATTTATCTGTGATTCTTTGTGTACCGGTTTTGGCTATTATTTGCCAATAATCAAACAAGGATCTAATTAATTGATTTATAAATTATCAGGCTCAAGTTTGATTTATTTTTCCATTTTTCCATTTTTCCCATTTATTTTTTAATTAGATTAATTTTGTTTTTTATTTTGGCCTTGATTGTCTCTAGGAGTGTTTTTATCTGTAGTGTTTTGGGATCTAGAGAGTTACGCCTAAAAGATCAGAGCAGGTCAGGTGGAATCAGAATCTGCACCTGTTGTCAAATTCAGGTTGTGCTTTTCCTCATGATTGGCCTCATAGACGGCTCTACAAAAGGTAGTATATTTGGTTTTGTTTTGTTTATAATGAATCCTTTATCTTTGCCAGAACCTCATATTAATTTTATTTATTGCTCTCTGAAGTTTTTGTTCCAATATCTTTTTATTATTTTCCTGAAGTCCAAATGGCAAGGTCATCACGCAGAGAGAGCATTAGCCTTGCATCCAGTGGAGATACAACTTGCTGTAATGCTTGAAGAATAAAATAAATAAAGTCGGAGACAAACAGCTTCCTTGTGGTACTACCACAGCGAAAACGCCATTATGGATTGGATTTTGCACTTGGAGTAACGATTCTAAAAAATTTTTGATCCGTAAGAAAATTTTCAATCCACTTTTTTATTTTTATATTAAGATTTAAAGAATTTATTTTTCTCTGTTGAGGCCTGAGTGTAGAGGTTTTGTCAAATGCTTTCTCCAAATCGAAGAAAGCTGCACCATTAAGTTTTTTTTTTTTTTAAAGCTTTTAATAATGTCTTGATTTATTCGAAGTATGTGATCTTGGGTGCTCTTATTTTTTCTGAATCCTGATTGGGTATCCAGGAAAAATATCGTTTTTTTCTGCCCATTCCTGGATTTTTTTTTGTTGATTATTTTTTCTAAAGTTTTGCCTAAACAGCTTAGAAGCGAAATTGGTCTATATGAATTGACATCTTGATTACGTTTCCCTGGTTTTGGGATCATTGTTATTTTTGCTGTTTTCCAACTTGTTGGTATGTAGCCTAGATTGAGAGAGATGCGTTGAATATATTAAGAATTCTATCTAGTGAGCAAATTGGTAAGTTCTTGAGTGCTTTATTATTGATTCCATCAAATCCTGGCGCTGCTCTGTTGTAACTTTCTTTTGAGCGCTTCTATAAGTTCTGATCTAGTTATTTTGCCATTGACTTCTTTAATGCTGGTTGTTTCGTTTGCTATCAGGTTTGGTTGTACAAGGGGCTGGATCAGTGAAGATCATATTTAAGTTTGAAGCAAACGCTTCCTACTTTATCTCTTTATCATCCATAATTTATTTTGTCGTTAATTTCAAGTTTTTGAATTGTTCTAGGTTTGCTGAGATAATATTTAAATGAATTATTTATTTTTCAAGGCATTTTGAAGCTTAAGCTTAATCAAAATAATTATATATATACTGTATATATATTTATTATTTCTTTAATTTTCACATGATTTATTTATTTCTATAAATGTAAATCGATAAAATATTTTATTTTTAGTTTTTTGCTACAAATTAATAAACTTACTATTATTATTATTATCATTTTATTTTTTAAATGATAAAGAAATAAATTTTTGAAAAAATTTGTTTTTTTATTTTTTTGCTATTTGGCTATTTATTTTTAATATATTGATTTATAGTTATAGTTAATATAAATTTTAATGTAAGATAAATAAAAAATAAATTTAATTTTAATATTTAAATTAATTGATTCCGATTGCCAGAATTTTTTTTTTTTTTTTTAGTATTTATTAGTTTTAAAAATTTTTTCTGTTTAATAAATTTTAATTAAATATTGTAATTTATAGTTTTTATTCTTTCTTTTTTCTTTTATGGAAATAACAAAGAAAGCCTTACAAAATAAAATATGTAATTTTTGATTTAATTTGATTTCCGAATGAATTAAAAACCCAAACCAAAACTCTTCAAAGTCTAATTTTGTTTGTATTAAATCAAATATGAAAAAAATTTTAATTGCTCAATTAAATTTGCAGTTATTATCACAATAATACTTAAATACAATTGAAGCAATAAAAATTGTTTTTGAAAATAAACTCTAATTAATTTTAACTTATTTGCTTAGTAATAGTAATATTAGTAATAAGATTGATTAGTACCAGTGGGAACAAAATATATTAATATATTTTCTTTGCAATCTATCTTGTTATTTTTATTGTTTTGAATGTGCCATTTCTTTCATACAATTTGTCAATCTTGACTTTAAATGGAGTCGACTGTATTCGCTTCAACGACTTCCAAAGGCAATACATTACAGTCATTTGCAATTCTGTTTGTGAAGAAATTTAGCCTGTTTGCTTTATTTACCAAAAATAATTTCGTTCAAAACTAAATGGATTTAAATGCTAACAAGCGCTATTTATTTTGCAACAATTTAATATAGCTTCTTTTATAAATTAAGATTTAATTGTGTATTTAAATGACATTAAAAAATGTTGCAAAATTAATTGCGTTTTTTAGGTCGATTTTACTGTATTTAAAGCGTAATTAATTTTGCAACTTTTTTTTTTTTAATACCAAAATAATCTTAATAAAAATTGAAATCTTTTTTAATTAAAATTTAAGGAGCTTTAACAGAAATTTCTTTTAAATTATTTATTCAGTTTTGAATTAAAAATTAATAATAATAATAAATAAAAAAATGAATATTTTTTGGTTATTTAATAATAAAAACGGATTTGAAAATAAAAAATTAAAAATAGGTTTTTCACAAATAAAATGAAAATAAAAAAAAAAAATGTTTTTAAAAGGTTTATAATTAATTTAAAAAAATACACTCAAATTTATAAATAAATTCACTCATTTGAAGAAAAAATTTTTTTATTTTTTTTTAGTTGTCTAGACAGAGAAGAAGAATTATCACTTGAGTTTATTAAATTGATATTCAATTCGGCTTCTTGTTTATTATTTAATGGATTGCTATTTAATCTTTGGTGATGGTGACTTGTCAAACTCTCGTTTTAGGTTATTCTCTCGAATAGTATGTGTAATAATAAGTTTGTCTCGATTTTGGTTTCATTTTTGTGATATATAATAAAATAATATTAATAAATCAAACTAAAACATAATAATAAGCATATGACAATGTATAAAGCTAAATTAAGCTTTGGTGATATTGAAGAGAAGAAGAAGAAGATGCTGATGAAGATAAAGCTTGTTTTGATTTTATTAAATTTGTGTTTTCATTATTAGCCAATTGAGTTGAATTTGATGAAAAATATTTAAGATTTTTAATAGAATTTTCATTATTATTTAATTCTACAATTTCATCTTCTATATTATTTTCAAAAATTTCTTTTGATTGTTAGAATTCAAAATTTGTATTAATCTGCTTTGTTGTAGTTAAAGGTTGAATTGTGCTTAAACTAATTAATATTTTACTTGATACTGGTTCTACAATTCTAGTAGTAGAAGTAGTAATAGAAATTGAATAAATTTAAATTTTGCTCATCTTGATTTTCTTCACTTCATTATCTTCTTATTCTTCTTATTCAACTGATTGCATTGGTTTTTCAAAATCTGAATCAATTGGTTTTGAATTACGACTTCGAGGCCATGTTAATAAAACTTCACTGGTTGATTCAATTATTCTAGTCAAAGTTTCTTCTACATCAGCAATTGTAGTAGAAACAATAGTAGTAATAATTGTTGTGGTAAGAATATAATCGTTGTTGTAGAACTAGTAGAAGTTGTAGTACTACTGCTAGTAGTAGTAGTAATAGCAGGAGTAGTAGTAGTAGTTGTTGTTGTTGTTGTTGCTGTTGTAGTTAAAATACTAGTTGTAATAGTTCGAATCGAATGATTTGTAATAATTGGAACACTAGAAGTGGGAAATTTCCAATTAGAGATTAGAAAAGGTCGAATTATCCGCCAATATTAACAGAAATATGTGTATTCATTAGTAGAAAAAATAGTTTTATAATTTGAAATATCATTCCAAATTCGACATTTTTATTTTGCCAGAAAATTCGGTCCAAAATAAAACATTTTAAGTAGATCTATTATAGACAGACATGTAAAATATATCACCAATATCAGGCAGTATTTCAGGATTTAGTATTGTTTGTATATTGTGTGTATTATTATTAGAATTAGAATTAGAACTAGAACTAGAAGAACTTTCCAATCAAGCTTGTAGAATCATATAAAGATTCATTTGAAGACTCATTTTCTTGACTTAATTTAATTTTTTGATTAACCTCACATGATCAACAACATACAAATACCGGTTGAAAGAATCCAAATAAAGACCTCTGGCTGATACTAAATCACGAGCTGTTATTTTACACTCGTTCTTTTTAAATTACAAGCATACACATAGTTTAAAAGTGGACTGCATAGAAATTGTTTAGTTAATGAGTCAAATTTGGGCCAAAGCAGTTTCTTTGCCAAATCTAAATTGAACAAAACCTTAAAGGCTTAAGATTGTTGGATATAAGAGAAGTTCCAGATACAATAGACTTTCCAGCAGTCCAATAAGCTCTTTAGAGAGCTCATTATAAGCTATGCCTAGACAATAGCTCTGATCCTTGTACAAAACCTTTTTTATCCAAGTGTTTGTAGCTCGGTCGAGTTTTAAAATAAATATATATCACTTGACGATGACGAGCTATTGCTACACATTTACATAAATCAAATTCTCTGATTTAACATAAAAAAGCATCAGTTATTAACTGTTTCAGATTTACTTTTTCTTCGTATATAATCTCATAAGCTTTTAGATCTTCGTTTAAGTTTGTTCTACTATGTAGTTCTTGTTTAGGCTTAGCAAATAATCCGGTATTTTTCATACAATATAGATTTCGACGATGTCAGAAATTAACAAATATGCCATGTTGCTCGCTCGATCCGCGACCATACCGGTCTTGGACATGTCTTAGTCCTGCAATATTACATATTAAAACACTATTAATAAATAAAAAAATTTTCAAAATCATTTTTTCTATTTTATTCTAATCTCTTTCTAAATAAAAAAATAACAAAAAAAAATTAACTTTTTTTTTAAATATTAAAAAAATAACCTTTAAATGAGAAAAAAAAAAATTTTTTTTTTTTTTTATACAAAAAAATACAATAATTTGAAATTTAAAACTTAATAAAGTTATATTGAAGGATTTGAGTTGCGAGTTTAAACGAAACCTTTTTTTATCAGGTTAGTAAAAAAATTTTTTTTTTTTTTTTTTATTGTAACTTTATTATTGTAACAATTTGTAACCTCACTTTCATTCAAAATAATCTAATAAATATGTTTATTATCAAAATTAGGAATCTTCTTACTAGGAACTTGTGTAATTTATATTAGTTAAAAGAAAAGAAAATGCAATAATTCTAATAATATTAATAATAATAATAAAAAAGCAAGAGAAATAAAATTCAAAAGAGTTAATTAAAATTTATTTCAAAGTTAATCATTTTTATCTATGAATAACTAAAACAAATCTAATTTATCTATCAATCAATGTTTCCAAAAAAAAAATTTTGCATTTACGCCTATTAAACATATTTCGGTCAATCGATCATTATTAGTATGAAAAATTGAAAAAAAAAAGAGAAAAGAGAAAAAGAAAAAGAAAAGAGAGAGAGAGAGAGAATTTATTTAACAGACTCCTGTAATTATTTATGGAAAAATCAAAATCGAATTAATAATTTACACTCAATAATTCTAAAAGAATCTCCAGACTCAGACGGATAAGTTTATGTGTAGTTTCAAGATATATATAGCGAAGCATATAAATATATATATATATAAATATTGTAATTGACCTATCTTTATATATATATATATTTTGTTTTGTATTTATTTATTTATTTATTTATTCTAATTCAAAATCTGTTTTATTTTAAAATCAAACATTTTCAGAAAAAGAAAAGAATACTATTATTTTAGAATTATTATTATTATTATTATTATTAATATTAATAATAATCTCTTAGAGGTGTTATTGATATTTTAATACTATTTTAATTAATTAATCTTATTTATAAATATTTATAGAAATTTTTAATCTTTTTAACAAAAATTTGTAACCAATTTTTAACTTTTTTTTTTTTGAAATTTTAAAAAACAAAAATTTGGAGTTAATTTTATTTATATTTCTCGTAATTTGTCTGACAGTTATAAAGTAATTATTAATATTATTATTATTATTATTTATTATTATTTTATTATCCAATTCAATTCAATTGTTTGTATTAAGAAAAATGAAAAATTTTCTTTTAAAAAATGAAAAAGCTAAAATATTCCCTCGAAAGTTTAATTATTCTTTTTTTTTTTTATTTTTGTAAATATCATTTGTATGATTATTGTTTGTTATTAGTATTAGTTTGTAATTCTATATAATTTTTTAAGAAAAAAATACAAAAACTCTTCCATTGCCTTAACAAATATCTTATCCATTAGATTAGATTACTATTAGATTTCACTTATAATTAACTTTATACAATAGAGGTTTTAGAATATATTGAAAATTTTTTTATATGCTAAATTTGATTTATATTCTAGTTGATCTTTTATTTTTCTTTACTTATATCTTGATCCAAATTAATCAAAGAGCTTAAAAATCGTTTGTTGAAATTTCAAAACTAACTGAAATTGTTCAACAACTTGGCCGAATGTCTTAAAATTTATTACTTCTGTATCCTTCCTCATATGTTCTAATTATAATTAGTGAGTCTGCTTAGTTATTTATTATCAGATATAAATGCTTAACAGAGTTTATTTTGTAATTAAATTAAATTGTAAAAACACTTGTACAGTTAAATACTAGTTTGTTGCAAGAATAACTTGCGTTTGTTTACAATACGTTTGTAGTTAGCAAGTGGCGCGTTCTAATTTTGCAACAAAATATTATTTAATCTGTTGCGAAATAAATTTCGTTTTTAAAACGAAGCAATTGTATATTACCACACCGCAATTAATTGTTATGCAACAAATATTTATCTTTAATTTATAATAGCTACTTAAGAAAACCAAACATTCTTAATAATTTCATTCTTAAACAAAAAACAAACAACTGCTCTAACGAGCTATTTTATTCCTAGCTGTTTTTCAAATTAAAATATTTTTCATTTATTGTCAATTCGAAGCTGCTACTACTGCTGCTTATTTGCTGCTGTTGGCTTTCTCCTATTTCAATATTTTTATTTATTTATATATTAAAATTTTTGAGTAAGCCGATCGAAAATATTTTGAAAAAAAAAAAACTAAAAAATGTCCCAAATGTGAATAAAAAAAAAAGTTAATAAGTGATTTCAAATAATGTTGGATACATTTTCATTATTACCAATTTTTACAACAATCTTCTCAATCGGAATTATCTGATTTTTACCTATTTTAACAACAAAAACAACAACAACAACTTAACAATAATAATCACAATAATCACAATAACTAAAAAAAAAAAAAATAAAAACTTCGACACGAATCTTGAAATTTTTCGACCTAATAAGATAAAATTATTAAAAAGAAACACAGAAACTTAATTAAAAACTTAATTAAGAAGAACAAATGCTTCTAACAAAAAAAGAAAAAAATTAAATTTCAAGAAATCAAAAAAAAAAATAGAATGAAATTGACCTAAAAATAGATAAAAATCTAAATTTTAAGTAAAGTTTATTAAAAATTTCTCTAAAATGTTTAATCATGTGAATCAGAGAGAGTTATTTTGTTTTATTATCTTTATTTGGTTTTATTAATAAAACAACAACAAGAACTGATCTTACTGTTTTCAATAAAATAAAAATATTCTTTTATCTTATGTCTTTGATAAAAAAAATAATAATAAAAATTGAATTGAATAGAATTGAATTGAAATGAAATGAATATAATTAAGAATATCTTAATTCTAATAGTAATTATTAATAAATCAAGCTGTTCGAAGCTGTTCTTAGTTCGAAGTTCTGAGTTCGAAGGTAAAGATAGTAATGTAGATAGATAGATGATCTAGTAATGAAATATTTCTTATAACCAGTTTTGAACTGGAATTGTATTTTATTCTATATTTTTATTCTTTTATAACCTTACTTTTGTTGAAATGAAATAAATTTAATAAATTTAATTAATTAATTCAATCATTTTGGTATTTTTTGTAAAAATAAAAATTAATTTGCATGATTTATCAAGAGTAATAAAAACGACTGAATTTGAATTAAATCTGATTGTTGTTGTTGTTGTTTATAACTATCAGATAATCTTACTTGTTATATAACTTCAATAAAGAGAAAGTCTTAAGGAAATTAGGGAAAATAAATAAAAATACTCAATGGCTATTTTATCTCCCAGGAATTGACTTGTTTTTTCCGCTCGATTTAGCATTTGAAAGCCTTAAAAGCTAATTTTTATTATTATTATTTTGTTTTTTTATTTAATCTCCAAGAAATTTGAAAGATGTGTGTTTTTATTGGTTCTAATTTCTAATATATATTAAGAATAGTTTTATGAACGGAACTTGAAAATGAAAAATAGTAAAAAAAAATAAAAAAAAAAATAAAAATTTCAAATAAATAAAAATAAATAGTTTGAATTTTAATTTCCAAGTCCCCAGTTTTTTATTACTTTAATAATAAAATATAAATTGCATAAAAAAAAAAAAATTATATTTTATATGATTTATTATTTTCGTTTCTACTATAATATATATTTAAATTAATTAATATAAATTTTTCAAAATAAAAGCTTTACTTGGTTAAATACTAAGAAATAATTATTATATTTTCTACTATATAACTAACTAGAGACCGTTTTGATTGATTACAAAGCTTTGAATAATAAATAATCATTCATCGAACCATTCTTATTTTATTTTTAACTAAGATTACTAAGACTAGATTGTAAGATTGTAATCTTTGAATGAATTGATTAATTTTTTTTAATAAAATAAAATAAATAAATATTTTCTTAAGTGCATTTTAGATTCTTACTTTGATCTCTTGGCTTTTTTTTTTTTTATTTAAATTAAAATCAGAAAATTAAAAAAAAAAAAAAACAAATTTTTTTTTGCTTTTGGATAAACATCACATAAATACACAATAACAACCTGTTATTAAGCAGAAACAAAATGCTATTTGATTGTTGCAATATTTGTTTGCGTTATTTTCCTATACAAGATTGTATGATTTAAACCGAAATTAGCCATTCTTTGCAAAAGCTTATGAATATATAAATAAAAAAAAAAAAAGAAAAAAGAGATCTAAAATCTATCAACTTAACTAACAACAACAACAAAAAATACTTCTCCAAAAAGCATCTGTCTTTTATATTAAAACTAATAGCCATTCAAATTGTCAAATGTCTTTAATATATTTTTATTTTTTTAGTTTTGTTCTTCAATTTTAATTAAAATTAAATTAAATTTTTTTTTCTCTGACTATATCTAATAAATCATTTATAATTAAAGATAAAATTGAAAAGAAGAGAGTCTTTTCTTTTTAATTTAAATCATTCGATCATATAAATCAAATCTTCCTTTTATAACAAAAAAAAAAATGGATTAATTAATAAACTTATTTTAAGATATACATTAAGAAATTAGATCTGTTTGATTAAGTTTCAGGACAACAAACAGATTTAGAAAAATTTAACATTTTAAAAACAAATTGATTGTGGAGCTGGTAAAACAATTTTTAATTTTATACTAATCCAATCCAATGGTAATTTGGAATAAGCTTCACTCGAGCCAATCTTTTTTCTTAATAAAATCTTTTAATAGTTTAAAATTCATATTTTATATTTATAAATTTTAATTCATTATATAAAAATTTGCATGATTCATCATATTACAAATTAATTAAAGGTTTTAACTTTAATAGTTTTTACTTATAAAAACTTTGTTGCAAAAATAATTGCGTTTTTATATTGAAATTGATTGTTAATAAACGCAATTATTTTTGCAACAATAATATTTTAAAGAAAAAAATTTATATTTTTCCTCGTGAATATGATACAAAAATTTTATTTGAATATTCAGGATAATTAATTGCTAGTTACACAATTAATAATAAAGAATATTTTTCTGAGAAATTTAATAGTCTATAGAAAATTAGTGAATAGTTGAAATAGTTAGTTTGATTTTAATAATTAATTAATTCGTTTATTAAAATTTTAATTTAATTTAATTCGGTTTTAAGGATTGTGCCAGATATTTATTTAATTTAAAAATAAAAAAAAAAAAGTAAAAATTAATCTAGAAATTGGAAATAGCTATTAAAATAAAATACTATTTAAATAATTTCGTTATTGTCAACCAAAGAGTTTAAAATGTTTTAACTTCTTCAGTAATAACCTGAAAAGAAAATTCGTATTGAGATTTTGGCTTAATCATTTGAGGCCTTTGGTCTCTTGGGAACTCTACTGTAGCTGCCAAATCGATTTCTTTCTTTACCTTTTGAAATTTTATGCAAAACCATATCTATCATAATATAAATTGCACCATTTGCACAACTCCGTCATCGCAATGGACAACAATCGGACATGTTTTACTTGTATAAGATTTGTTCACTTTTCTAAATAAAATGTTTTGGCATTTTTTCAACAAACATAATTAATTTTCCTAGAATTTTACTTTCTAAAGTCTAGTAAAGATCTAATAGATGGCAATTGATTATCTGTCCATGTCAAATATTGAAATTGTGTTATAGTTCCTTGTTTGGTTCGAGTCTAAATTTTAAAAAGAAATACTGTCTCACTAAAAATCTTCATTCCAAGAATACTCCGAAGCGAAGTGAACCTCGAATTTACATCCGAATATTTTTAAATCCTGTGTCTGCAGCCAATATTGGTTTTCACTTGTATTTTCCAAATTGACAATTAAAAAAACAGTCTGAAGTTTTCCCATATCATTTGCCAAAAATCTGTTATTGTGTTCAAACGATTGGGCTTTGTGTTGCTATGTATGCCGGATTCTTTGGATCATCATCAATCTTTTAACAAAAAAATCATTCAACTAAATTGCATTAAAAAAGATTAATTGTTGTAAAAATAATTTCGCTATTTTATATAATAAGCATATTAATAAAAAACGAAATTATTTTTGCAACATATATAATATAATCGAAATTTGTTACAATATAACTAGCATTTATGTAATCTGTTGATTGCTTCAGCCTTACACAATGAATAGTCGTCTTTGATGATTTTAAATAAAAATATTAAACTGTTCTTTGGGTTATTATTTAAATATTCAAATACCGTTACATGGCATTATATCGAGATGCTTATTTTTGTCTAAATTTTTTTAAGCTATTTTAGTTGAGCTGAAATCTTAGCTTTCGTATTCAGTCAAATAGTTCCAGTCCTATTCCAACAAATTTTTATCATTGAAATTTTTTCCATATAAGCCTTTTAGTTTAATATTAATTAACATTAATAAAATCTGGAATAAAATTAAGGAAAAAAATTAATAATCTACCAATATCACATGACCAGTGGTTATATCAATATTTAAAAAGAGTTCATTGATTCCTCGAGCCTTAAAAACAATAAAAAAGAATAAAAATGAATGAAGAAGTACAATTTTTGTCATTTTAATCTTTTATTAAATAATAATAAAAATTTAAGAAAAAAATAAATAATAGTAATATTAAATCTAATAGGAATTAAAAATAACAATAATAAAAAAATAAAAACATAAAAATTTTCACAAAAGATTATTCTTGTCTCATTTTCCTACCAAGTTGAGTTGCGCGAAGAGTCAGCTACTTTAGCTTCACTTTCAGTGATTCTTATTGGAGCTTGAATTAATAGTATTATTTGAGCTACCGGTAGCTTATGGCTTTGGACTGACAATATTCAAGCCAGGAGTAGTTGTGTCATTTACGTTCACTGTTGTACAAATTGTTGAATTAATTAGTGAAACTTTTTGACTGCATTCAGGTTTGTCTACACAAATCCTTGAGAATAGAATAAAAGAATAAAAATTTATTAAAAGTAATAACAATTATCTAATTTATCACAAAGCTAACTAACTTTATAGTCTGGGTTCGAGTCATTTCCTTGTCTTTTTTAGACTTGAGAAACGGAATGTAATCTTTAATAGAATTTAGTTTGTTGTCCACTTTCTTTTCTTGTTTTCCAATAAACGTTCTTCATCATCGAAGCCTTTTTTTCTACTAAAATACTCTTCCGTTTGAACATGTTATATCTTTTCTTAAAGATGTAAATTCCCCAAGTATGATTATGGAGAATCCAGTTAATATTATAAACGATATGGTTCCAAATATAATCAGATATTCCAATGAAGATTCACTTTTTTTGTTTTTTCAACTCCACAATTTTAGTGTTCTTATTTTTACCAAACAAAATAAATTCTAAGAAATAAATATAAATTAAAATTAAAACTAATGTTTTTACATCTTTTGCAACACCACATGATAAAATGTTTCAAATTTTTTTCTATTAAAATTTTTAACTCTGATGTTTTACTAATTTATAATAATTATTTTTTAGTTAAATATTTTTAGAAAAATTTTAAAAATTTTTATACAAATATTGCTGATTAAAAATGGTTGAGTTTGAGAAAGTTGTGAGTTCCAATTTGAACAAGACTAAATTGTTGTTCAAATCTAAGGTCTTGTAAAGATTCAGCTGAGATTAGTGAAGCTTCAGCAATATATTTAAGCAAGTCTTCTGCTTGGTGTTTAGAAATACTTTTATTAAAAAAAACATATATTTAATTTTAAGTTTAATTATAAAATTTTTTGGTTGATTTTTAACAGACTTTTTTCTCCAAGCTCGATAAAAATATAAGAACACTATCGTATGTCAAATAAGAAAGCTTGTCGAACACAAACTGAGGCTCTTGGAGTTGTCTCAATTGTGTTAGTATTGTGTAAGACATAATCTTCTGGATAAAATTTTTTGCTCTTGTTCAACACTTTGCTCTAGTTTAGCCAGAATTTTCCAAGTCTAAACCTTCTAAATTTTCTTTTCTTGTTGTGGTTCTACTTGATCTTTATCAGTTAAAAAAACTGTTTGAATAAATAAACTTTCTGAATAAAATTTAATTTTTAAAAATGTTAAAATCTTTATTATATTTTTTAAGATAAGATTTATTTCACTGACCAGCAATTCTTGGTATGATTTCGATTCGCAATCGATTCTCGTCTCCAAGTAATCTTTCTCTTCATTATAATCATCGAAAAATGCCGGAATAAAACAATTTGTAGAATTTTGAATAAATAATAAAAATAAATATAAAATTTAAAAATTTCATTTTTTTGTTCTTGTTGTTGTTCTTGTTGTTGTTTAATCTAAAGCCAAAAAAAGAAAAGTTTTTTATTTTTTATTAATATTTTTTATAAACGCAAATTTTTAATAAAATCAAAAAACAAAGTTTATATTTAAATTTGATCGGCTCGTGCAGAAGTTTTAAAATCATAACAATTAAACAGTTGAATGAATTATATTCTTAACAATATACAAATAAATATAGTTTAAATTTTAAAGCTTTAATTTAATTTTTTTTTTTTTGTATAAAAGAATTAAAAAATTTAGTTTATTATTTAATTGTACAATTGTTAATTTTTGCATTCTAATTTTTAAGAATTTATTTCAATTTTGGAATTTAAAACAAAATTTTTCCAATCAATTTTTAAAAATTTCTTAATAAGAATATTTTTTACTCATTTTTAGTTTATTATAATTTTTAAAAATTTGCTTCAATTTAATCTTTATTTGACTTCAAAGCTTTTTAGCATGCTTTAACTGCAAAATAATATAAAAAGAAATTATACAGGTACTACTAGTTACTTCTAGTTCAAGAATTTGGTACATAATATTAAACATAAGGTCCAAAGCAGTCTAACATCTAACTGCCTAATATAATATATCATAGTTTAATGGTGTGAAAGAAGTTTTCTGTTTTATAGTCTTTACATATACAAAATAATTTAAAAGAAATAGGTGGAATTTTATAGTTCTGAGGTCTAGTTTAAGCCCGACTAAATAATTGCTGACGATTGAGAGTTTTAGTAGTAGAATTGCTGTAAACATTTTTTTAAATAAGTTTCTACTTGATTTTTAGAGAGTTATATAAATAATATTGAACATTTTCTTTAAAAGCTAGCTTTTCATTCTAACTTGAAAAATAGGGCACCATATTTAACGACCAACTCAGACCTTTGCGTTGATATATGCTGAAGTACTTTTATATAGTTGCTAGTACTAGTTGTACTATGAATAGTCTAAAAAGATCTAGAATTAAAATTCTCTTTCTTCATTTTAATATTGGTGATATATTATCCAACTTACTTCAATATCAACAATTTTTTATATTCAAATTATCTCTTTATTAACTAGGACTAGAAGCAAGCTTGAAAATTAAAGCTAAAAAATTCAACTTTATCTAAATAATAATACAATTTTATATATTTTATTTGCAAGAAGAAAATATTTGAAATTTTTATACATAGGTAAAACAATATTTCAATATTTCAAAATAAATATCTAAAATAACATAAATAAAGTCGGTTTTTGTTATAATTTATGGGAAAAATTAAAATTAATCAAAAATAGCTTCGAAATTTAATAGAATCAAACTCAATAAATCAATATAAAATAGCTGCTTGTAAAATCAAAAATCTAATTTTAAAATCCAACTCAAATAAACTAATTTTAACTTAAAATTAAAATTATATTAAAGCTGCGTAATTCTTTTAATTAAAATGGATGATTTATTAATTAGTGTTGAATTCCAGATTCAGTATCTGACGAGGATGAGTTGAACGTTAGTTCACCAATTGCGTCAAATATACACCCGCGATTAAGTATTTACAAAAAACGATCAAACTTCAAATCAGGCCAAGCTGAACGCCGAAAACAAATCCTTGCAGAGCAAAAAAAGTTGATAAATTAAAGAAAAATTTTCAGAATTCGATTTGAAAAGTTTTAAATATATTTGTTTCTTTTTAAGAGAAAAGAGAAGCTCAAGTAGTCTACTGAAAGCATAAAAATCTTCCTCAGGCATTTAAGGTACAAAAAAACCGATTATAAATTTTATTAATATGTTAACAGAGTATGTTTAATTTTTTTTAAGTAATTCTATATTAAATTCTATTTAAAAACATGTTCTCCGGAAAGTTGATGTTTTTCAGGAATGGTTGGAAGAGGAAATACCATTTGATTTGGGGACTAATTGGATAATGGTGCTGTGTCCAGTTAGTAAAAGATGTCTTGTTGTAGCGTCCCGGAAGGTTCACTGGTGTACTATAACAAAGCAGCAAACGCTTGATCGCAAGACACACCCCAAACTACTAGGTGGATCAAAACTCTAAAATAAATCAAATCTTCTTCTAGACTGTATCTACAATGATTTTTAAGGACTTATTTATTCTTGACTGCTTATCTTGGAAATCTCATCCAATAGTAGACTCTACAAATGAAGTAAATTAGAAAATGTTTAATAAAAAAAAATTTAATTTTAAAAATAGAAAGTTTTTAAAAGACAGAATTTAGAAGTTTTATTGGTTAAAATGTAAAACTAGAAGAAGCACCTCAGAAGTTGGTTCTCAATCATATGAAAATCCAGTTATTTAGAAATTTATTTTTTTGAATATAAATAATAAATTTTTTAATTTAAAGCATTTATATTTTTTAAAAGTATGTATTTAGCATAAGATGTTCCACGAGTTTGGTATTTAAGCAATGGCTGAATTCAAAAAGAATTTTTAATGGTTTTTATTTTAATATAGACGGAGTTTTATCACAAAGAAGCGCATTATGCACCTGGTTATACACCATTGGGTCGGTTGGCTTAAGCCTTACATGATACCAGAAATACTTGGAGTTCAAATGCCCGATTTGGGTTCTAGAGAATTTAGCTCCAGAAGTGATTACATGCAGTTGCAAAGAATTCCGATCGATAGATTTGAAAACGAACAAAAAATAAGTTTAAGAGTTTGAATGAATTGGGAGTCTTCGAAGCAATGATCAAATTTTGCCAGAAAACTAAGAATTATAATAAAATTGGTTTTAACTTTTTTGTTGTGTATATTTTAAAGTTCTATTTTTTTATTTTACATTTGTAAAAATAAAGTTTTATAAGAATGAAATTTGATTTTAATTTTTAAACTCAAAAATAGTTATATTATTTGTAATTTGAGTTGCAATGCATGGATTCTGAATAGAAATAATCATGAGATAAACTTGCAATAACCGGTTTTTTTCTCCAATGCCAAAATGAGTCTCTAGAATTTAGTTTTATACACATTGTGGGGTGGACTGTATTGAATTTAGAGTACTTTTGGAGGAGTATAGTAATGTGTTTTTTTCCAATTAAAATAAGAATTATAAGCTGTGTTGTTATTATCCCAAATAAATTAAATAATCAGCGTACAATGCATTTTAGCGTTGGAAAATCTCGAATATCGATATGTGCAGATTTCGGAGCCTTCCTTAATTTTAAAAATATTAAATTATATAGAATTATTGAGTTACAGAATTTGGTACATACAAAATTCCGCTAGAGTCCAGCTACCTAACACCACTGGTATAATATCATAGTTTAATGGTAGAAAGAATTTTCCTGTTATATAGTCTTTACATATACTATTTTCGATTGACAAAAAGAATTTATATTCTTTAAATAAAATTTCTTTACAATCGCCAGGTGTAGAATCAGAATATTCTGATGGACAGGGAGTTGACCACATTCACCAAACAAAATTGACTGGAATATATTTTTTAATTCTTGAATCAATTGAATTCTTGGTATGCTTTCATCACATTGAGAAATGAGCCCAGCCGCAAAATAAAGTTTATTTTTGGTGATAATCATAAAATTTTTTGAAAGATTTATTCAATTTCCAAATGTAACGTAAATCACACTGTCATACAAGTTTGGTATATCACTAGTATAGTTTATAAGTAGATGTCAAACTGAATAATTATCATATACGTAATAATGCCACCATGAGTCGGAGGTTCGTACATCATAAAGAGCCATCTCTGAGATTTCGGACGATTACGTGGGTACTAAGGAACTTCTTCAAACTCGCATGAACTATAACCAGATCAGCTCTTTTTTCAACTGCTTTTTTTGTCGTGAGTTAATTCCCTACCCAATTTGATACTGGACAGTGCAATTTTTAAAAATGGAGTATCCTTACCAAGACCATATGTAAAATCTGTAAAACCATTAAAAGCATTCCAAAATAGTATAGTTTTCATGGGAGAACTTAGATTCAAACAAGTTAAAATTATATGCAAAATTAAAATGTATTGGTACTCTTGCTGGATATATTCTACCATCTATTAATGTACTATTGTTCATGTTCTAGATTAAATAAATTTAAATTTTTACCATTTTTTAGCTTTATAACAAAATTTTTGTCATATGATTTTCATGATCATTTTTAATTTATTATAAAAGTTAAAATTGTTTATTAAATAAATAAAAAATATTATTTTAATTAAACTTAAAATTAATAGTTTCATTTTTATCATTTTTAAGGAAAAATGGTATACTTTTTATAAATTATTTTAAAATGATTTTATGTTTATTATGAATTTTATTAAATCATGGGAAAATTTCTCAACAATTGAAGGTTTCTTTTATTTTAAAAAATTGAATTATTTATTTAATTTTTATAATTTTATTAATTTAAAATGTTTAAAATATTTTTAACAAACTATTTTATTTTTGGTTTTGATTTGGTTCAGTGAATGTTTATTATTCTTAACAAATAAAATTATTTTTTACAGAATTTGTAATTTTAAATATAGTGTAATTCAAAAATTTATTTTTAATAAGATAATGTAAATTGATTTTTTTTAAATTTTCAAAACAAAAATATACAGTAATACAGATTAAATTCAAAATGAAACTTATTGTCTTTCACAAAATGTTGAGCAAGCACATGTTCTTTTTCAAGTAAGAATTTAAGTATCATCAACGCTCATTGTTTGATTCCTTAGAACGATTCTAGATATAGCTTACTTCCCATTTGACTCAAATCGGATTCTACATATTTGGAGTTTTAAAATCAAGTTTACCTTTATTTTTTTTAAATTATAAAATTAAAATTATATTTATTGTTCTTATCCCAAATAAATTAAATAATCAGCCTAATGTTTTGATGTTTGAAAATCTTTAACATTTATAAATCCTGATTTAGGTATATAATATAATGATGCCTCCACCAAAGTACTAGTATTATATTATAATTTAAAATTTGAAAAAACTTTTCCTGTTATGTAATCTTTACAAATACTATTTTCAAATGCTAAATAAAATTTATATTCTTTTGCCAAAATTTCCTTACAACTGTATCGACTTGGACAAGTTTTCCACATCGACCAAACACGTTTGCACAAATGTGTTTCTGTAACTGTTTGATATATTCCAATCTTTTTACTTCTAACAACACAATTGCTTATAATATGCAAAATATTTTTTACCAGAATAATAGTCAAATGATTCATTAAAAGATGGATTCAAAGACCAATAAAAGAAGTGGAATCTCCTTCATAAAATGAGCCAAATTCTGAACCAATACGATATTAGATGTTGAATTAAAAAAATTATTAAAATTAAAATCACCCGAATAAGTTGGCGATTCCATTAAAAAACCCATCTTTGTCTATCAGGTCTTGTTATTGGCACTTTCGAAATTGAATCTCTCATATGTACTGTAGATCGGAATCAATTAATTTATTTTTTGTCATTTGTTAATTCACAATTTGTAACAGGACAATTGTTTTTTCAAACGGAGTTCGTATACCTAAACCATACGAATAAGATTTATCTCCAAAAAATGTATTCCATAGTAAGCGTTTTAAATTAGGACCCGAATTTAAACATGTTAATTGATTTATTATTATAAATTGGAACGCTTTTTGGATATTCAGAACCATCTAAATTTACTTTGAATTGAGTGTAATTTAAATTAATTGGAGAACAATTCCAAATTTATTGCTTTTTGTGTTTGTTACTCGAATTTGAGTATATATAATTTATGTAATCATCTTGATTATTAAAATTTAACAATTTATATATATTAATTAATCCAGATTGTTTAAAATCCAAGAAATTTGAAAAAATAAATGTTAAAACACATACAAAAACTACAATAAAATATAAAAAAATTTTATATTTATAAACTTGAATATAAATTTGTTTTGAGCATATTTATATATAGTAAAACATTTTTGATCAAACAAACTTTCAGTTGATTCTTTGAATCGTAGATTATTTTCTACTATCCAAAATAGATTCTGTTTATTTCATCTTTATTATAAAACATATATTTCTAATAATTAAATTATTTTTTTAATCTATATTTTATTTTTAAAAAATATAAAAGGTAATTATTCTTTCTTTGCATTAAATGCAAAATATGTTTAATAATTTAAAGTATCTTCTCAGATTAATAATGATAATATAATTAATAATAATTCAGATAATTCAGATCTAAATAAATTAAATTTTAATTATTGTAAAAATTTAGAAACAAAAAAATTTTATTTTTCCAAATATTTCTTTTTAAAATAAACAATTAATTTTAAGATTTTCCAATTTTGAAAAGACACTTTTTTGTTTTTATTAATTTTTAATGAAAATAAATCTAAACTTATTTAGAGGAATTGATTCTACAAAAAAGATAATCAATTATCTATTATTATATGTAAACTAACCATCTAAAAACTTTTTATAAATGAATTATGCAAAGCAGACACTATTAGAATTTTACCTAAATTAAGTTTGGTATTGAAAATGAGAGTTTATAGATATTGTTAATTCAAATCAGAAGTTTAAATTTGTTATTCCTGTGATTATTAGTCTTTATACATGTCTTATGAAGGTTTGATTTTGGTATTAAACCTACTAATTGATGAAATTATCCTATGCTTGTTTCAAAGCACCCGTCTCATATTTTTCAATAATATTTAAATTACCCATTTTACAAGAATACGTAGGATATGCTCTTCGTATTTAAATCATTTAGATCCTTCTAATTCTAGAAAGTAAAACTAATAAACTTAATCCTAGGAAAAAAATTATAATTTAAAAAAATGACCGAGAAAAGTAGAAATATTTAATTAAAAAAATTAATTATTGTAATAAAATTTATAAATTATAATCTTATGAATATATTTTTATAAACTTAAATTGAAAACTGTAAATATATTAGAAAAAAATCTTTTTCGTAAATTTTAAAGAATATTTTACCGCAAGTTAAAACGAATTCCAACAACAAATCTATTGACAGAGTTTGTTTTATTAAATACTTTAAGTGCACTATATTTTATAGAGAGTGAAAAAATTAAAGCTTATAAAAGATTTAATAAGAATTTTACCTTTTTTTTTTATTTTTAAGAAAATTAAATAATTTAAAATCCACAAATTGATTTAAAATTTTTCAAACATCAGAAAAGCAAGAAAAATTTTTTATATGATTGTTGGGTTTTAATTATTTAAAAAAATCTTAAAAAAAAAATATACCCAAGTTAATATTTATCTTTGCTATTATGAATTTCTTTGTATATTACAGTATTTAAGTTTAATTATTAAAATCAAAAAGTTGGTAGTTTTGAACATCTTGTTTAATAAAATTTTTCACTTGAAATCTATCTAGCTTATCTTGAATCAAATAATTTTATTCATGCAGATTTTTCTTATAAATATCTACTCCAATTAAGCTAATTTTATAAATATTGTCGATATTTATGTTTATAAAAAATAAATTAATCCTTAGAATTTTAGATTAAAATATAAAAAAATAGTTTTTTTTTTTTTAATTAAATATTTAATATTTTTATTAGAAGTAAAAATGGTTACTTTTTGCAACTATGGTTTTAAAAATAGAATTGAAATTTTTTATAAATCATATATGTAATATTTGACTAACGTATTCTAAAAACCTTCTTCCAAGTATGTTCCAAATCTAAAATATTAAAAAATATTCAGGTAAAATAAAAATTGTTTTTTTAATTTTAATAAAAGTATATTTTTAAATGAAATTTTAATTAACAAACAAATATATAAAATTAAATTAAAAAAAAAAATTTCACTTATAATTTTTTAGACTCTAAAGAAGGGTCTGTGCCAAAAACGCGTCAGTCTAAATTTATAAAAAAATTTAAAAAAATATATATAATCGATGTATAAACACAGATTCGTAATTTTTTAAATTAAATAATCTCAAATCTATTTAAAAAGTTTTTATTTATATTTTTATTTTTAATTTAAATAAAAATTAGATAAATTAAGCTATTATAAATATTGAATTAAAAATTAAAGACTTTTTTAAAGGGTTATAAAATAATGTACTTATAAATCAAAATTTGGTCTTAAGTTGATGAGCATAAAAAAGATGTTTGATTTTAATTTAAAAAAAACTTTTTACAAATTAAATAAAATTATATAACATTATAAAAGTTTCATCTCTCCTCTGTAAATCAAATGACTTGAAAATAATGATCTTATTATTATTTTGAGTCATATAAAATCTTTATTTAATATGCCAAAATATAAATAACTTGCATACAAAAGATCTAAAACAAGGAAAACTTTTAACTTTTTGAGTAACATCCAAAAAGTAACTGATATGTTAAAGAGAGTTTAATAAATCAGTAATTAGTAGACGTGTTTTTTATGTCTATCTGAGTTTTGGCAATCTCTCGATTATCATTGTTTTTTCAAAAATCGATATTACGTCAAATGTCGTGATTGGTCTTATATTCATTAAGTCCAAGAACGGTGAGTTTACAAGCTATATGTCCAAATAATGATGTCGAGTTTGCGGCTCAGATGAGTGATTGTTATTTATTGCTGAACGTCCCCGTCCTTATTAAGAGTATGTAGCCAGTAATATCATCATAACTACGCTACTGCCTGGTCCCAAGCCCGGGTAAGAGTAGGAGGGTGATGATTACCGCTAACTAATAAAACATTATTCAATTTATACTTTATTATAAAATATGATCATGGTTAATTATAAATTTCTTCAATATTTAAACAATATTATCCCTAATATAATAAACTTCAATATCCTATTTTTCCTTATCTTAAAGTTATAGAATTATCTAAAAAATGAGCTTTTTATCATTTCTCTAGCTTAAAAATTGAATGAAATATCTAATAGTTTAGTTTTTAAATTATTTGCATTCTATTTTTATCATTCATTACAAATTAAAAATTTTATTTTAAAGAAGCCACTAACTTCGCTTAGGGCGGTCCCAAGCCCGGGTAAAGTAGGAGGGGTGGTGGTATTATACAAAGTGTGTTACATTACGGGTGGTGAGGTCTACGGGCCTTATGCCGTCCCCTGTCGTACGTCTGTGCCGCTGGCTTTGGCCATCACGGAGTATGGTAGGTTGGGAACGATCGCGGGAGCTTGTTTTGTAACGCTGGCACTTTGCACATATAATAAGGCAAGGTAAAGTCAAATTGAGCGCTTGGTTTGGGGTTCCAAGCTATATGTCAAATAATGATCGAGTTTGCAGCTTCGGCTCAGATGAGTGGTTGTTATTTGTGCTGAACGATCCCCGTCGCCCAGTAAGAGTATGTGGCCGTAATATCATCATAACTACGCCACTGCCGGTCCCAGAAGCCCGGGTAAGAGTAGGAGGGTGATGATTACCACTAACTAATAAAACATTATTCAATTTATCATTTATTATAAAATATGATCATGGTTAATTATAAATTTCTTCAATATTTAAGCAATATTGTCCCTAATATAATAAGCAATATCCTATTTTCCATTATCTTAAAGTTATAAATTATCTATAAAAAATAAACTTTTATCATTTTCTCTCAGCTTAAGAATTGAATGAAATATCCTGTGGTTTAGTTTTTAAATTATTTATTCTATTTTTAGCCTCATTCATTACAAATTAAAAATTTTATTTTTTAAAGCCACCCTAACTACGCCAAGGCCGGTCCCAAGCCCGGGTAAAGTAGGAAGGTGGTGGTATTATGCAAAGTGTGTTACATTACGGGTGGTGAGGTCTACGGGCCTTATCTCAAATCCTGTCGTACGTCTGTGCCGCTGGCTTGGACCATCACGGAGTATAGTAGGTTAGGAACGATCGCGGGAGCTTGTTTTGTAACGCTGGCACTTTGCACATATATAAGGCAAGGTAAAGTCAAATTGAGCGCTTGGTTTGGGGTTCCAAGCTATATGTCAAATAATGATCGAGTTTGCAGCTTTGGCTCTAGATGAGTGGTTGTTATTATTGCTGAACGTCCCCGTCCTTATTAAGAGTATGTATCGCTCAACCTATCATCATAACTACTGCACTGCCAGATTAAGCCCAGGTAAGAGTAGGAAGAGTGGTGATTACCACTAACTAATAAAACATTATTCAATTTTATCGCTGTTATTATAAAATATGATCATGGTTAATTATAAATTTCTTTAATATTTAAACAATATTATCCCTAATATAATAAAAGCAATATCCTATTTTCCTTATCTTGAAGATTTAAATTATCTAAAAAATGGGCTTTTTATCATTTTCTCTGGCAAAATTGAATGAAATGTATCTAATAGTTTAGTTTTTAAATTATTTATTCTATTTTATCTCATTCATTACAAATTAAAAATTTTATTTTTAAAGAAGCCACTAACTATATAAAATAGGTCCCCAGCCCGGGTAAAGTAGGAGGGGTGGTGGTATTATGCAAAGTGTGTTACATTACGGGTGGTGAGTCCTACGGGCCTTATCTCAAATCCTGTCATGCGTCTGTGCCATGGCACGTATCACGGAGTATAGTAGGTTGAGAACGATCGCAGGAGCTTGTTTTGTAACGCTGGCACTTTGCGCATATAATAAAGGCAAGGTAAAGTCAAATTAGGCGCGCTTGGTTTGAGGGTTCCAAGCTATCGTCAAATAATGATCGAGTTTGCAGCTTCGGCTCAGATGAGTGGTTGTTATTTAATGCTGAACGTCCCCGTCGCTATTAAGAGTATGCCGCGCTAATATCATCATAACTACGCCGCAGGTCCCAAGCCCGGGTAAGAGTAGGAGGGTGATGATTACCACTAACTAATAAAACATTATTCAATTTATCCTTTATTATAAAATATGATCATGGTTAATTATAAATTTCTTCAAATATTTAAACAATATTATCCCTAATATAATAAGCAATATCCTATTTTCGCTTATCTTAAAGTTATAAATTGTATCTAAAAAATGAGCTTTTTTATCATTTTCTCTAGCTTAAAAATTGAATGAAATATCTAATAGTTTAGTTTTTAAATTATTTATTCTAATACATCATTCATTACAAATTAAAAATTTTATTTTTTAAAAATACTAACTACACGCCAAGGCCGGGGTCCCAAGCCCGGGTAAAGAAAGGAGGGGTGGTGGTATTATGCAAAGTGTGTTACATTACGGGTGGTGAGGTCTACAGGCCTTATCTCAAATCCTGTCGTACGTCTGTGCCGCTGGCATCATCACGGAGTATATTAGGTTGGGAACGATCGCGGGAGCTTGTTTTGCCTTTATTGCTTTTGCACATACTCTTAATAAGGCAAGGTAAAAAGTCAAATTAGGCGCTTGGTTTGGGGTTCCAAGCTATATGTCAAATAATGATCGAGTTTGCGGCTTCGGCTCGGATGAGTGGTTGTTATTTGTGCTGAACGTCCCCCGTCCTTATTAAGAGTATGTAGCCGTAATATCATCCCTTAACTACGCCACTGCCGGTCCCAAGCCCGGGTAAGAGTAGGAGGGTGATGATTACCACTAACTAATAAAACATTATTCCAATTTATCCTTTATTATAAAAATATGATCATGGTTAATTATAAATTTCTTCAATATTTAGCAATAATATCCCTAATATAATAAGCAATATCCTATTTTCCTTATCTTAAAGGTTATAAGAGTATCTAAAAAATGAGCTTTTAGATAATTTATAACTTTAAGATAAGGAAAATAGGATATTGCTTATTATATTAGGGATAATATTGTTTAAATATTGAAGAAATTTATAATTAACCATGATCATATTTTATAATAAAGGATAAATTGAATAATGTTTTATTAGTTAGTGGTAATCATCACCCTCCTACTCTTACCCGGGCTTGGGACCGGCAGTGGCGTAGTTATGATGATATTACGGCTACATACTCTTAATAAGGAAGGGGACGTTCAGTACAAATAACAACCACTCATCTGAGCCGAAGCTGCAAACTCGATCATTATTTGACATATAGCTTGGAACCCCAAACCAAGCGCCTAATTTGACTTTACCTTGCCTTATTAAGAGTATGTGCAAAGTGCCAGCGTTACAAAACAAGCTCCCGCGATCGTTCCCAACCTACTATACTCCGTGATGGTCAAAGCCAGCGGCACAGACGTACGACAGGATTTGAGATAAGGCCCGTAGACCTCACCACCCGTAATGTAACACACTTTGCATAATACCACCACCCCTCCTACTTTACCCGGGCTTGGGACCGGCCTTGGCGTAGTTAGTGGCTTTTAAAAATAAAATTTTTAATTTGTAATGAATGATAAAAATAGAATAAATAATTTAAAAACTAAACTATTAGATATTTCATTCAATTTTTAAGCTAGAGAAATGATAAAAGCTCATTTTTAGATAATTTATAACTTTAAGATAAGGAAAATAGGATATTGCTTATTATATTAGGGATAATATTGTTTAAATATTGAAGAAATTTATAATTAACCATGATCATATTTTATAATAAAGGATAAATTGAATAATGTTTTATTAGTTAGTGGTAATCATCACCCTCCTACTCTTACCCGGGCTTGGGACCGGCAGTGGCGTAGTTATGATGATATTACGGCTACATACTCTTAATAAGGACGGGGGACGTTCAGTACAAATAACAACCACTCATCTGAGCCGAAGCTGCAAACTCGATCATTATTTGACATATAGCTTGGAACCCCAAACCAAGCGCCTAATTTGACTTTACCTTGCCTTATTAAGAGTATGTGCAAAGTGCCAGCGTTACAAAACAAGCTCCCGCGATCGTTCCCAACCTACTATACTCCGTGATGGTCAAAGCCAGCGGCACAGACGTACGACAGGATTTGAGATAAGGCCCGTAGACCTCACCACCCGTAATGTAACACACTTTGCATAATACCACCACCCCTCCTACTTTACCCGGGCTTGGGACCGGCCTTGGCGTAGTTAGTGGCTTTTAAAAATAAAATTTTTAATTTGTAATGAATGATAAAAATAGAATAAATAATTTAAAAACTAAACTATTAGATATTTCATTCAATTTTTAAGCTAGAGAAATGATAAAAAGCTCATTTTTTAGATAATTTATAACTTTAAGATAAGGAAAATAGGATATTGCTTATTATATTAGGGATAATATTGTTTAAATATTGAAGAAATTTATAATTAACCATGATCATATTTTATAATAAAGGATAAATTGAATAATGTTTTATTAGTTAGTGGTAATCATCACCCTCCTACTCTTACCCGGGCTTGGGACCGGCAGTGGCGTAGTTATGATGATATTACGGCTACATACTCTTAATAAGGACGGGGGACGTTCAGTACAAATAACAACCACTCATCTGAGCCGAAGCTGCAAACTCGATCATTATTTGACATATAGCTTGGAACCCCACCGTTCTTGGACTTAAATAATATAAGACCAATCACGATATCGGACGTAATATCGATTTTTGAAAAAATAATGATAATCGAGATTGCCAAAACTCAGATAGACATAAAAAAACACTATTCTACTAATTACTGATTTATTAAACTCTTTAACATATCAGTTATCTTTGGATGTTACTCAAAAAGTTAAAAGTTTTCCTTGTTTTAGATCTTTTGTATGTAAGTTATTTATATTTTGGTATATTAAATAAAGATTTTATAAGGATCAAAATAATACCAAGATCATCATTTCAAGTCATTTGATTCACAAGATATATATTTAAAAACTCTTATAATTATATAATTTTATTTAATTTTAGAAAAAAGTTTTTTTTAAATTAAAATCAAATATCTTTTTTATGCTTATCAATCAAGACCAAATTTTGATCATAAGTACATTATTTTATAAATTTTTAAAAAAAGTCTTTAATTTTTAATTCAATATTTATAATAGCTTAATTTATCTAATTTTTATTTAAATTAAAAATAAAAATATAAATAAAAACTTTTTAAATAGACGATTATTTAATTTAAAAATTACGAATCTGTGTTTATACATCGATTATATATATTTTTTAAATTTTTTTTATAAATTTAGACTGACGCGTTTCGGCGTCAGACCCTTCTTTAGAGTCTAAAAAATTATAAGTAAATTTTTTTTTTTTTAATTTAATTTTATATATTTGTTTGTTAATTAAAATTTCATTTAAAAATATACTTTTATTAAAATTAAAAACAATTTTTATTTTACCTGAATATTTTTTAATATTTTAGATTTGGAACATACTTGGAAGAAGGTTTTTAGAATACGTTAGTCAAATATTTATTATATGATTTATAAAAAAATTTCAATTTATTTTTAAAACCATAGTTGTAAAAAGTAACCATTTTTACTTCTAATAAAAATATAAATATTTAATTAAAAAAAAAAAACTATTTTTTATATTTTAATCTAAAATTCTAAGGATTAATTTATTTTTATAAACATAAATATCGACAATATTTATAAAATTAGCTTAATTGAGTAGATATTTATAAGAAAATTCGTATGATTAAAATTATTTGATTCAAGATAAGCTAGATAGATTTTAAGTGAAAAATTTTATTAAACAAGATGTTCAAAACTACCAACTTTTTGATTTTAATAATTAAACTTAAATACTGTAATATACAAAGAAATTCATAATAAAGATAAATATTAACTTGGTATATTTTTTTAAGATTTTTTTAAATAATTAAAACCCAACAATCATATAAAAAATTTTTCTTGCTTTTCTGATGTTTGAAAAAATTTTAAATCAATTTGTGGATTTTAAATTATTTAATTTTCTTAAAAAATAAAAAAAGGTAAAATTCTTATTAAATCTTTTATAAGCTTTAATTTTTTCACCTCTATAAAATATAGTGCACTTAAAGTATTTAATAAAATAAACTCTGTCAATAGATTTATTGTTGGAATTGCTTTAACTTGCGGTAAAATATTCTTTAAAATTTACGAAAAAAGATTTTTCTTAATATATTTACAGTTTTCAATTTAAGTTTATAAAAATATTCAAGATTATAATTTATAAATTTTATTACAATAATTAATTTTTTTTAATTAAATATTTCTACTTTTCCGGTCATTTTTTTAAATTATAATTTTTTTTTCCTAGGATTAAGTTTATTAGTTTTATTTAGAATTAGAAGGATCTAAATGATTTAAATACGAAGAGCATATCCTACGTATTCTTGTAAAATGGGTAATTTAAATATTATTGAAAATATGAGACGGGTGCTTTGAAACAAGCATAGGATAATTTCATCAATTAGTAGGTTTAATACTAAAATCAAACTCATAAGACATGTATAAAGACTAATAATCACAGGAATAAATTTAAACTTGATTTGAATTAACAATATCTATAAACTCTCATTTTCAATACCAAACTTAATTTAGGTAAAATTCTAATAGTGTCTGCTTTGCATAATTCATTTATAAAAAGTTTTTTAGATGGTTAGTTTACATATAATATTAGATAATTGATTATCTTTTTTGTAGAATCAATCTCTAAATAAGTTTAGATTTATTTTCATTAAAAATTAATAAAAAAACAAAAAAAGTGTCTTTTCAAAATTGGAAAATCTTAAAATTAATTGTTTATTTTAAAAAAGAAATATTTGAAAAATAAAATTTTTTTTGTTTCTAAATTTTTTACAATAATTAAATTTAATTTATTTAGATCTGAATTATCTGAATTATTATTAATTATATTATCATTATTAATCTGAGAAGATACTTTAAATTATTAAAAAACATATTTTGCATTTAATGCAAAGAAAGAATAATTACCTTTATATTTTAAAAATAAAATATAGATTAAAAAATAATTTAATTATTAGAAATATATGTTTTATAATAAAGATGAATAAAACAGAATCTATTTTGATAGTAGAAAATAATCTACGATTCAAAGAATCAACTGAAAGTTTGTTTGATCAAAAATGTTTTACTATATATAAATATGTTCTAAACAAATTTACATTTAAGTTTATAAATATAAAATTTTTTTTATATTTTATTGTAGTTTTTGTATGTGTTTTAACATTTATTTTTTCAAATTTTTTGGATTTTAAACAATCTGGATTAATTAATATATATAAATTGTTAAATTTTAATAATCAAGATGATTACATAAATTATATATACTCAAATTCGAGTAACAAAACACAAAGCACAAATTTGAATTGTTCTCCAATTAATTTAAATTACACTCAATTCAAAGTAAATTTAGATGGTTCTGAATATCCAAAAAGCGTTCCAATTTATAATAATAAATCAATTAATTTCACATGTTTAAATTCGGGTCCTAATTTAAAACGAATTTTACTATGGAATACATTTTTTGGAGATAAATCTTATTCGTATGGTTTAGGTATACGAACTCCGTTTGAAAAAAACAATTGTCCTGTTACAAATTGTGAATTAACAAATGACAAAAATAAATTAATTGATTCCGATCTAGTTGTAGTACATATGAGAGATTCAATTTCGAAAGTGCCAATAACAAGACCTGATAGACAAAGATGGGTTTTCTTTTTAATGGAATCGCCAACTTATTCGGGTGATTTTAATTCTTTTAATAATTTTTTTAATTTAACATCTACGTATCGTATTGGTTCAGAATTTGGCTCATTTTATGAAGGAGATTCTAATTTTTATTGGTCTTTGAATCCATCTTTTAATGAATCATTTGACTATTATTCTGGTAAAAAATATTTTGCAGGAGCTCTTATAAGCAATTGTGTTGTTAGAAGTAAAAGATTGGAATATATCAAACAGTTACAGAAACACATTTCAGTAAACGTGTTTGGTCGATGTGGAAAAACTTGTCCAAGTCGATACAGTTGTAAGGAAATTTTGGCAAAAGAATATAAATTTTATTTAGCATTTGAAAATAGTATTTGTAAAGATTACATAACAGAAAAGTTTTTTCAAATTTTAAATTATAATATAATACCAGTGGTACTTGGTGGAGGCAATTACGAGTATTATATACCCAAATCAGGATTTATAAATGTTAAAGATTTTCAAACACCAAAACATTTAGCTGATTATTTAATTTATTTGGATAATAACAAAACAGCTTATAATTCTTATTTTAAATGGAAAAAATATGTTAAATTTGATTTTAAAACTCCAAATATGAATCCGATTTGTCAAATGTGTATTAAATTACATCTAGAATCGTTCTATGGAATCAAACAAGGAGTTATTGAGGACTTAAATTCTTACTGGAAAAAGAACATGTGCGCTAAGCCCACATTTTTAGAAGACAATAAGTTTCATTTTGAATTTAACTAAAATACTGTATATTTTTGTTTTGAAAATTTAAAAAAAAAATCAATTTAATAATTATCATTAAAAATAATTTTTGAATTACATCATATTTAAAATTACAAATTCTGTAAAAAAAAAAATAATTTTATTTGTTATGAATAATGAACATTCACTGAACCAAATCAAAACTAAAAAATAAAATAGTTTGTTAAAAATATTTTAAACATTTTAAACAATAAAATTATAAAAATTAAATAAATAATTCAATTTTTTTAAAATAAAAGAAACCTTCAATTGTTGAGAAATTTTCCTATATCAATAAAATTCATAATAAATATAAAATCATTTAAAATAATTTATAAAAAGTATACCATTTTTCCTTAAAAATGATAAAAATGAAACTATTAATTTTAAGTTTAATTAAAATAATATTTTTTATTTATTTAATAAACAATTTTAACTTTTATAATAAAATTAAAACGACTGCGAAAAACTCTTCTTCATATGAAAAAAAAAATTTTGTTATAAAGCTAAAAAATGGTAAAAAATGCAATTTATTTAATCTAGAACATGAACAATACACAGTCGAAATAGATGGTAGAATATATCCAGCAAGAGTACCAATACATTTTAATTTTACATATAATTTTAATTGTTTGAATCAAAGTTCTCCCATGAAAACTATACTATTTTGGAATGCTTTTAATGGTTTTACAGATTTTACATATGGTCTTGGTAAGCATACTCCATTTTTACAAAACGATTGTCCAGTATCAAATTGTGAATTAACTGATGACAAAAAGCAGTTGAAAAGAGCTGATCTGGTTATAGTTCATGGGTTTGAAGAAGTTCCGAAAATTCCACGTAATCGTCCGAAATCTCAGAGATGGCTCTTTATGATGTACGAACCTCCGACTCATGGTGGTGATTATTACGAGTATGATAATTTATTCAGTTTGACATCTACTTATAAACTTACTAGTGATATACCAAACTTGTATGACAGTGATTTACGTTACATTTGGAAATTGAATAAATCTTTCAAAAAATTTTATGATTATACCAAAAATAAACTTTATTTTGCAGCTGGGCTCATTTCTCAATGTGATGAAAGCATACCAAGAATTCAATTGATTCAAGAATTAAAAAAATATATTCCAGTCAATTTATTCGGTGAATGTGGTCAACCCTGTCCATCAGAATATTCTGATTCTACACCTGGCGATTGTAAAGAAATTTTATTTAAAGAATATAAATTCTTTTTGTCAATCGAAAATAGTATATGTAAAGACTATATAACAGAAAAATTCTTTCTACCATTAAACTATGATATTATACCAGTGGTGTTAGGTGCTGGACCTTATGAATTTTATGTACCAAATTCTTAACTAATAATTCTATATAATTTAATATTTTTAAAATTAAAAGGCTCCGAAATCTGCATATATCGATATTCGAGATTTTCCAACACTAAAACATTTAGCTGATTATTTAATTTATTTGGATAATAACAACACAGCTTATAATTCTTATTTTAATTGGAAAAAACACATTACTATACTTCCAAAAGTACCTAAATTCAATACAATTTGCCAAATGTGTATAAAACTAAATTTAGAGACTCATTTTGGCATTGAGAAAAAACCGGTTATTAAAAGCATTCATGATTATTTCTATTCAGATCCATGCATTGCAACTCAAATTACAAATAATATAACTATTTTTGAGTTTAAAAATTAAAATCAAATTTCATTCTTATAAAACTTTATTTTTTTACAAACAAAATAAAAAAATAGAACTTTTAAAAATATACACAACAAAAAAAGAAACTAATTTTATTATAATTCTTGCTTTGGTAAAATTTGATCATTGCTTAAGACTTCCATAGATTCGTTCAAACTCTTAAACTTGTTTTTTTGTTCGTTTTCAAATCTATCGATCGAATTCTTTGCACTAATGTAATCACTTGGAGCTAAATTTAGAACCCAATCGGGCATTTGAACTCCAAGTATTTCGGGTATCATGTAAGGCTTAAGCCAACCGACCAATGGTGTATAACCAGGTGCATAATGCGCTTCTTTGTGATAAAACAAAACTCCGTCTATATTAAAATAAAAACCATTAAAAAATTCTTTTTGAATTGTTTCATTGCTTAAATACCAAACTCGTGGAACATCTTTAAATACATACTTTAAAATATAAATGCTTTAAATTAAAAATTTATTATTTATATTCAAAAAAATAAATTTAAATAACTGGATTTTCATATGATTGAGAACCAACTTCTGGTGCTTCTTCTAGTTTACATTTTAACCAATAAAACCTAAATTCTGTCTTTTAAAAACTCTATTTTAAAATTAAATTTTTTTTTATTAAACATTTTCTAATTTACTTCAGAGTCTACTATTGGATGAGATTTCCAAGATAAGCAGTCAAGAATAAAATAAGTCCTTAAAAAATCATTGTAGATACAGTCTAGAATAGTTTGATCTATTTTAGAGTCTTTTGATCCACCTGGTAGTTTGGAAGTGTGTCTTGCGATCAGTTTACCTGCTTTGTTATATACACTAGTGTTTCCTTCGGACGCTACAACAAGACATCTTTTACCAACTGGACACAGCACCATTATCCAATTAGTCCCCAAATCAAATGGTATTTCTTCCAACCATTCCGAAAACATCAACTTTCCGAGAACATGTTTTAAATAGAATTTAATATAGAATTACTTAAAAAAATTAAACATACTCTGTTAACATATTGCAAATTTATATCGGTTTTTTTTTGTACCTTAAATGCCTGAGGGGAAGATTTTTTTATGCTTCGAGTAGACTCGACTTGAGCTTCTCTTTTTCTTAAAAAGAAACAAATATATTTAAAACTTTTCAAATAATTTGAAAATTTTTCTTTAATTTATCAACTTTTTTTGCTCTGCAAGGATTTGTTTTCGGCGTTCAGCTTGGCTCGATTTGAAGTTTGATCGTTTTTTGTAAATACTTAATCGCGGGTGTATATTTGACGCAATTGGTGAACTAACGTTCAACTCATCCTCGTCAGATACTTGAATTGAATTAACACTAATTAATAAATCATCCATTTTTTAATTAAAAATTATTTTAATATAATTTTAATTTTAAGTTAAAATTAGTTTATTTGAGTTGATTTAAAATTAGATTTTTATTTTAAAGCAGCTATTTTATTGATTTATTGAGTTTGATTCTATTAAATTTCAAGCTATTTTATTAATTTTAATTTTTCCCATAAATTATAACAAAAACCATTTATTTATGTTATTTTAGATATTTATTTTGAAATATTAAATATTGTTTTATATGTATAAAAAATTTCAAATATTTTCTTGCAAAATAAAATATATAAATGTATTATTATTTAGATAAAGTTGAATTTTTAGCTTTAATTTTCAGCTTGCTTCTAGTCTAGTTAATAAAGAGATAATTTGAATATAAAAAAAATTGTTGATATTGGTAAGTTGATAATATATCACCAATATTAAAATAAGAAAGAGAATTTTAATTTAGATCTTTTTAGACTATTCATAGTACAACTAGTACTAGCAACTATATAAAAGTACTGTATATATCAACGCAAAGGTCTGAGTTGGTGTTAAATAAGGTCTCTATTTTTCAAGTTAGAATGAAAAGCTAGCTTTTAAAGAAAATGTTCAATATTATTTAATATCTCTAAAAATCAAGTAGAAACTTATTTAAAAAAATGTTTCATAATTCTACTACTAAAACCTCAATTCAAATTATTTAGTCGGGTTTAAACTAGACCTCAGAACTATAAAATTCCACCTATTTCTTTTAAATTATTTTGTATATGTAAAGACTATAAAACAGAAAAATTCTTTCTACCATTAAACTATGATATTATACCAGGTGTTAGGTGTTAGATGCTGGACCTTATGAATTTTATGTACCAAATTCTTAACTAGAAGTAACTAGTAGTAATTCTGTATAATTTCTTTTATATTATTTTGCAGTTAAAGCATGCTAAAAAGCAAGTCAAATAAAGATTAAATTGGAAGCAAATTTTTAAAAATTATAATAAACTAAAATGATAAAAAATATTCTTATTAAGAAATTTTTAAAAATTGATTGGAAAAATTTTGTTTTAAATTCCAAAATTGAAATAAATTTAAAAATTAGAATAAAAAATTAACAATTGTACAATTAAATAATAAACTAAATTTTAATTCTTTATACAAAAAAAAAAATTAAATTAAAGCTTTAAAAATTTAAACTATATTTATTTGTATATTGTTTAGAATATAATTCATTCAACTGTTTAATTGTTATGATTTTAAAACTTCGCACGAGCCGATCAAATTTAAATATAAACTTTGTTTTTATTTTATTAAAAATTTGCGTTTATAAAAAATATTAATAAAAAATAAAAAACTTTTCTTTTTTTGGCTTTAGATTAAACAACAACAAGAACAACAACAAGAACAAAAAAAATGAAATTTTTAAATTTTATATTTATTTTTATTATTTATTCAAAATTTACAAATTGTTTTATTCCGGCATTTTTCGATGATTATAATGAAGAGAAAGATTACTTGGAGACGAGAATCGACCAGATCGAAATCATACCAAGAATTGCTGGTCAGTGAAAAATCTTATCTTAAAAAAAATATAATAAAATTTTAACATTTTTAAAAATTAAATTTTATTCAGAAAGTTTATTTATTCAAACAGTTTTTTTAACTGATAAAGATCAAGTAGAACCACAACAAGAAAAAGAAAATTTAGAAGGTTTAGACTTGGAAAATTTGGCTAAACTAGAGCAAAGTGTTGAACAAGAGCAAAAAAATTTTATCCAAAATTATGTCTTACACAATACTAACACAATTGAGACAACCCAAGAGCCTCAGTTTGTGTTCGACAAGCTTTCTTATTTATACGATAGTTCTTATATTTTTATCGAGCTTGAGAAAAAGTCTGTTAAAAATCAACCAAAAAATTTTATAATTAAACTTAAAATTAAATATATGTTTTTTTTAATAAAAGTATTTCTAAACACCAAGCAGAAGACTTGCTTAAATATATTGCTGAAGCTTCATCAATCTCAGCTGAATCTTTACAAGACCTTAGTTTGAACAACAATTTAGTCTTGTTCAAATTGAACTCACAACTCTCAAACTCAACCATTTTAATCAGCAATATTTGTATAAAAATTTTTAAAATTTTTCTAAAAAATATTTAACTAAAAATAATTATAAATTAGTAAAACATCAAGTTAAAATTTTAATAGAAAAAAATTTAAACATTTTATCATGTGGTGTTGCAAAAGATGTAAAAACATTAGTTTTAATTTTAATTTATATTTATTTCTTAAATTTATTTTGTTTGGTAAAAATAAGAACACTAAAATTAGAGTTGAAAAACAAAAAAGTGAATCTTCATTGGAATATCTGATTATATTTGGAACCATATCGTTTATAATATTAACTGGATTCTCCATAATCATACTTGGAATTTACATCTTTAAGAAAAGATATAACATGTTAAACGGAAGTATTTTAGTAGAAAAAAAAGGCTTCGATGATGAAGAACGTTTATTGGAAAAACAAGAAAAGAAAGTGGACAACAAACTAAATTCTATTAAAGATTACATTCCGTTTCTCAAGTCTAAAAAAGACAAGGAAATGACTCCGAACCAGGACTATAAAGTTAGTTAGCTTTAGATAAATTAGATAATTGTTATTACTTTAATAAATTTTTATTCTTTATTCTATTCTCAGGATTTGTGTAGACAAAGAATGCAGTCAAAAGTTTCACCAATTAATTCAACAATTTGTACAACAGTGAACGTAAATGACACAACTACTCCTGGCTTGAATATTGTCAGTCCAGCTATAAGTACCGGTAGCTCAAATACTATTAATTCAACTCCAATAAGAATCACTGGTGAAGCTAAAGTAGCTGACTCTTCGCGCAACTCAACTTGGTAGGAAATGAGACAAGAATAATCTTTAGAAAATTTTTATGTTTTTTATTTTTTTATTATTGTTATTTTAATTTTATTAGATTTAATATTATTATTTATTTTTCTAAATTTTTATTATTATTTAATAAAAGATTAAAATACAAAAAATTTATTTCTTCATTCATTTTTATTCTTTTTTATTGTTTTTAAGGCTCGAGGAATCAATGAACTCTTTAAATATTGATATAACCACTGGTCATGTGATATTGGTAGATTATTAATTTTTTTTTCTTAATTTATTCCAGATTTTATTAATGTTAATTAATATTAAACTAAAAGGCTTATATGGAAAAAAATTTCAATGATAAAAATTTGTTGGACGAGGACTGGAACTATTTGACTGAATACGAAGCAGATTTTAGCTCAACTAAAATAGCTTTAAAAAATTTAGACAAAAATAAGCATCTCGATATACTGCCATGTAATTATTTGAATATTTAAATAATAACCCAAACAGTTTAATATTTTTATTTAAAATCATCAAAGACGACTATTCATTGGTAAGGCTTAAGCAATCAACAGATTACATAAATGCTAGTTATATTGTAATTTCGATTATATTATATATGTTGCAAAAATAATTTCGTTTTTATTAATATGCTTATTATATAAAATAGCGAAATTATTTTTACAACAATTAATCTTTTTTTAATACAATTTAGTTGAATGATTTTTTTGTTAAAAGATTGATGATGATCCAAAGAATCCGGCATACATAGCAACACAAAGCCCAATCGAGAACACAATAACAGATTTTTGGCAAATGATATGGGAAAACCAGACTGTTTTAATTGTCAATTTGGAAAATACAAGTGAAAACCAATATTGGCCAGACACAGGATTTAAAATATTCGATAAATTCGAGGTTCACTTCGCTTCGGAGCATTCTTGGAATGAAGATTTTTTAGTGAGAAATTTCTTTTTTAAAAATTTAGACTCGAACCAAACAAGAACTATAACACAATTTCAATATTTGACATGGACAGATAATCAATTGCCATCTATTAGATCTTTACTAGACTTTAGAAAGTAAAATTTAGAAAATTAATTATGTTTGTTGAAAAAATGCCAAAACATTTTATTTAGAAAAGTGAACAAATCTTATACAAGTAAAACATGTCCGATTGTTGTCCATTGCGATGACGGAGTTGGCAAAACAGGCACTTATATTATGATAGATATGGTTTTGCATAAAATTTCAAAAGGTGCTAAAGAAATCGATTTGGCAGCTACAGTAGAGTTCCTAAGAGACCAAAGGCCTCAAATGATTAAGCTAAAATCTCAATACGAATTTTCTTTTCAGGTTATTACTGAAGAAGTTAAAAACATTTTAAACTCTTTGGGACAATAACGAAATTATTTAAATAGTATTTTATTTTAATAGCTATTTCCAATTTCTAGATTAATTTTTACTTCTTTTTTTTTTATTTTTAAATTAAATAAATATCTGGCACAACTTTAAACCGAATTAAATTAAATTAAAATTTTAATAAACAATTAATTAATTATTAAAATCAAAACTAACTATTTCAACTATTCACTAATTTTCTATAGACTATTAAATTTCTCAGAAAAATATTCTTTATTATTAATTGTGTAACTAGCAATTAATTATCCTGAATATTCAAATAAAATTTTTGTATCATATTCACGAGGGAAAAATATAAATTTTTCAAAATAATATTGTTGCAAAAATAATTGCGTTTATTAACAATCAATTTCAATATAAAAAAACGCAATTATTTTTGCAACAAGTTTTTATAAGTAAAAACTATTAGTTAAAACCTTAATTAATTTGTAATACATGAATCATGCAACTTTTTATATAATGAATTAAATTTATAAATATAAAATATGAATTTTAAACTATTAAAAGATTTTATTAAGAAAAAAGATTGGCTCAGTGAAGCTTATTCCAAATTACCATTGGATTGGATTAGTATAAAATTAAAAATTGTTTTAATACATCAATTTGTTTTAAAATGCAATTTTTCTAAATCTGTTTGTTGTCCTGAAACTTAATCAAACAGATCTAATTTCTTAATGTATATCTTAAAATAAGTTTATTAATTAATCCATTTTTTTTTTTGTTATAAAAGGAAGATTTGATTTAAATGCTCGAATGATTTAAATTAAAAAGAAAAGACTCTCTTCTTTTCAATTTTATCTTAATTATAAATGATTTATTAGATATATCAGAGAAAAAAAAAAATTTAATTTAATTAATTAAAATTGAAACAAACTAAAAAAAATAAAAATATAATAAAGACATTTGACAATTTGAATGGCTATTAGTTTTAATATAAAAGACAGATGCTTTTTGGAGGTATTTTTTGTTGTTGTTGTTGTTGTTGATAGATTTTAGATTCTTTCTTTTTTTTTTTTATTTATATATTCTACTTTTGCAAAATTAATTTCGGTTTAAATCATACAAATGTATAGGAAAATAACGCAACAAATATTGCAACAATCAAATAGCATTTTGTTTCTGCTTAATAACAGGTTGTGTGTGTATTTATGTGTGTTTATCCAAAAGCAAAAAAAAATTTGTTTTTTTTTTTTTTTAATTTTCTGATTTTAATTTAAATAAAAAAAAAAAAAGCCAAGAGATCAAAGTAAGAATCTAAAATGCACTTAAGAAAATATTTATTTATTTTATTTTATTAAAAAAAATTAATCAATTCATTCAAAGATTACAATCTTACAATCTAGTCTTAGTAATCTTAGTTAAAATAAAATAAGAATGGTTCGATGAATGGTTATTTATTATTCAAAGCTTTGTAATCAATCAAAACGGTCCTAGTTAGTTATATAGTAGAAAATATAATAATTATTTCTTAGTATTTAACCAAGTAAAGCTTTATTTTGAAAAATTTATATTAATTACAATTTAAATATATATTATAGTAGAAACGAAAATAATAAATCATATAAATATAATTTTTTTTTTTTTTTTATGCAATTTATATTTTATTATTAAAGTAATAAAAAAACTGGGACTTGGAAATTAAAATTCAAATATTTATTTTTATTTATTTGAAATTTTTATTTTTTTTTTTTATTTTTTTTACTATTTTTCATTTTTCAAGTTCCGTTCATAAAACTATTCTTAATATATATTAGAAATTAGAACTAATAAAAACACACATCTTTCAAATTTCGGAGATTAAATAAAAAAAACAAAATAATAATAATAAAAATTAGCTTTTAAGGCTTTCAAATACTAAATCGAGCGGAAAAAACAAGTCAATTCCGGGAGATAAAATAGCCATTGGAGTATTTTTATTTATTTTCTAATTTTAAGACTTTCTCTTTATTGAAGTTATATAACAAGCAGATTATCTGATAGTTATAAACAACAACAACAACAATCAGATTTAATTCAAATTCAGTCGTTTTTATTACTCTTGATAAATCATGCAAATTAATTTTTATTTTTACAAAAATACCAAAATGATTAATTAATTAATTAAATTTATTAAATTTATTTCATTTCAACAAGTAGGTTATAAAAGAATAAAATATAGAATAAAATACAATTCCAGTTCAAAACTGGTTATAAGAAATATTTCATTACTATCTATCTATCTATCTATTACTATCTTTACCTTCGAACTCAGAACTTCGAACTAAGAACAGCTTCGAACAGCTTGATTTATTAATAATTACTATTAGAATTAAGATATTCTTAATTATATTCATTTCATTTCAATTCAATTCTATTCAATTCAATTTTTTTATTATTTTTTTTTTATCAAAGACATAAGATAAGAATATTTTTATTTTATTGAAAACAGTAAGATCAGTTCTTGTTGTTGTTTTATTAATAAAACCAAATAAAGATAATAAAATAAAATAACTCTCTCTGATTCACATGATTAAACATTTTAGAGAAATTTTTAATAAACTTTACTTAAAATTTAATTTTTTATCTATTTTTTAGGTCAATTTCATTCTATTTTTTTTTTTTTGATTTCTTGAATTTAATTTTTTTTTTCTTTTTTTTTGTTAGAAGCATCGGTAACTTCTTAATTAAGTTTTTAATTAAGTTTCGTGTTTTTTAATAATTTTATCTTATTAGGGTCGAAAAATTTCAAGATTCGTGTCAAGTTTTTATTATTTTTTTTTTTTTTTAGTTATTGTGATTATTGTGATTATTATTGTTGTTGTTGTTGTTGTTTTTGTTGTTAAAATAGGTAAAAAATCAGATAATTCCGATTGAGAATTGTTGTAAAAATTAATAATTTTGAAAATGTATCCAATAATTATTTGAAATCACTTATTAACTTTTTTTTTATTCATTTGGGACATTTTTTAGTTTTTTTTTTTTTTCAAAATATTTTTCGATCGGCCTCAAAAATTTTAATATATAAATAAATAAAAAATATTGAAATAGGAGAAAGCCAACAGCAGCAACAGCAGCAGTAGTAGCAGCTTCGAATTGACAATAAAATGAAAAATATTTTAATTTGAAAAAACAGCTAGATAAAATAGCTCGTTAGAGAGTTGTTTGTTTTTTGTTTAAGAATGAAATTAAGAATGTTTGGTTTTTAAGTAGCTATTATAAATTAAAGATAAATATTTGTTGCATAATTAATTGCGGTGTGGTAATATACAATTGCTTGTTTAAAAACGAAATTTATTTCGCAACAATTAAATAATATTTTGTTGCAAAATTAAACGCGCCACTTGCTAATACAAACGTATTGTAAACAAACGCAAGTTATTTTGCAACAAACTAGTATTTAACTGTACAAGTGTTTTTACAATTTAATTTAATTACAAAATAAACTCTATTAAGATTTATATCTGATAATAAATAACTAAGCAGACTCACTAATTATAATTAGAACATAAGGAGGAAGATACAAAGTAATAAATTTTAAGACATTCAGCTGTTGTTGAACAATTTCAGTTAGTTTTGAATTTCAACAAACATTTTAAGCTCTTTGATTAATTTGATCAAGATATAAGTAAAGAAAAATAAAAAATTAACCAGAATATAAATCAAATTTAGCATATAAAAAATTTTCAATATTTCTAAAACTCTATTGTATAAAGTTAATTATAAGTGAAATCTAATAGTAATCTAATCTAATGGATAAGATATTTGTTAAGGCATGGAGAGTTTTTTGTATTTTTTTTTCTTAAAAAATTATATAGAATTACAAACTAATACTAATAACAAACAATAATCATACAAAAATGATATTTACAAAAAATAAAAAAAGAATAATTAAACTTTCGAGGGAATATTTTAGCTTTTTCATTTTTAAAAGAAAATTTTTCATTTTTTCTTAATACAAACAATTGAATTGAATTGGATAATAAATAATAATAAATAATAATAATAATAATATTAATAATTACTTTTATAACTGTCAGACAAATTACGAGAAATATAAATAAAATTAACCCAAATTTTTGTTTTTTAAAATTTCAAAAAAAAAAAAGTTAAAAATTGGTTACAAATTTTGTTAAAGATTAAAAATTTCTATAAATATTTATAAATAAGATTAATTAATTAAAATAGTATTAAAATATCAATACACCTCTAAAGTTATTATTAATATTAATAATAATAATAATAATAATAATTCTAAAAATAATAGTATTCTTTTCTTTTTCTTGAAATGTTTGATTTTAAAATAAAAACAGATTTTTGAATTAGAATAAATAAATAAATAAATAAATACAAAACAAAATATATATATATATAAAGATAGGTCAATTACAATATTTATATATATTTATATATATATATATATCTTAAATACACATAAACTTATCCGTCTGAGTCTGAGATTCTTTTTAGAATTATTGAGGTAAATTATTAATTCGATTTGATTTTTCCATAAATAATTACAAGTCTGTTAAATAAATTCTCTCTCTCTTTTTCTTTTTCTTTTTCTTTTCTCTTTTTTTTCAATTTTTCATACTAATAATGATCGATTGACCGAAATATGTTTAATAGGCGTAAATGCAAAATTTTTTTTTTTTTTTTTGAAACATTGATTGATAGATAAATTAGATTTGTTTTAGTTATTCATAGATAAAAATGATTAATTTTAAAACAAATTTTAATTAACTCTTTTGAATTTTATTTCTCTTGCTTTTTTATTATTATTATTATTATTATTAGAATTATTAGTATTTTTTAACTAATATAAATTACACAAGTTCCTAGTAATATTCCTAATTTTGATAATAAACATATTTATTAGATTATTTTGAATGAAAACATATTACAAATTGTTACAATAATAAAGTTACAATAAAAAAAAAAAAAAAAAATTTTTTTACTAACCTGATAAAAAAAGGTTTCGTTTAAACTCGCAACTCAAATCCTTCAATATAACTTTATTAAGTTTTAAATTTCAAATTATTGTATTTTTTTGTATAAAAAAAAAAAAAAATTTTTTTTTTTCTCATTTAAAGGTTATTTTTTTAATATTTAAAAAAAAAGTTAATTTTTTTTTGTTATTTTTTTATTTAGAAAGAGATTAGAATAAAATAGAAAAAATGATTTTGAAAATTTTTTTATTTATTAATAGTGTTTTAATATGTAATATTGCAGGACTAAGACATGTCCAAGACCGGTATGGTCGCGGATCGAGCGATAACATGGTATATTTGTTAATTTCGACATCGTCGAAACTATATTGTATGAAAATACCGGATTATTTGCTAAGCCTAAACAAGAACTATTATAGAACAAACTTAAACGAAGATCTAAAAGCTTATGAGATTATATACGAAGAAAAAACAAATTCAAATAGTTGGATAACTGATGCTTTTTATGTTAAATCAGAGAATTTGATTTATGTAAATGTGTACAATAGCTCGTCATCGTCAAGTGATATATTTACTTTAAAACTCGACCGAGCTACAAACACTTGGATAAAAAAGGTTTTGTACAAGGATCAGAGCTATTGTCTAGGCATAGCTTATAATGAGCTCTCTAAAGAGCTTTATTGGACTGCTGGAAAGTCTATTGTATCTGGAACTTCTCTTATATCCAACAATCTTAAGCCTTTTAAGGTTTTGTTCAATTTAGATTTGGCAAAGAAACTGCTTTATCTTAAATTTGACTCATTAACTAACAATTTGTATGTGTCCACTTTAAACTATGTGTATGCTTGTAATTTAAAAAAGAACGAGTGTAAAATAATAGCTCGTGATTTAGTATCAGCCAGAGGTCTTTATTTGGATTCTTTCAACCGGTATTTGTATGTTGTTGATCATAAAAAGAGGTTAATCAAAAAAATTAAATTAAGTCAAGAAAATGAGTCTTCAAATGAATCTTTATATGATTCTACAAGCTTGATTGAAAGTTCTTCTAGTTCTAGTTCTAATTCTAATTCTAATAATAATAATAATAATAACAATATACAAACAATACTAAATCCTGAAATACTGCCTGATATTGGTGATATATTTTACATGTCTGTCTATAATAGATCTAATTTAAATGTTTTATTTTGGACCGAATTTTCTGGCAAAATAAAAATGTCGAATTTGAATGATATTTCAAATTATAAAACTATTTTTTCTACTAATGAATACACATATTCTGTTAATATTATGGATAATTCGACCTTTTCTAATTCTAATTGGAAATTTCCCACTTCTAGTGTTCCAATTATTACAAATCATTCGATTCGAACTATTACAACTAGTATTTTAACTACAACAGCAACAACAACAACAACAACTACTACTACTACTCCTGCTATTACTACTACTACTAGTAGTAGTACTACAACTTCTACTAGTTCTACAACAACGATTATATCTACCACAACAATTATTACTACTATTGTTTCTACTACAATTGCCGATGTAGAAGAAACTTCGACTAGAATAATTGAATCAACCAGTGAAGTTTTATTAACATGGCCTCGAAGTCGTAATTCAAAACCAATTGATTCAGATTTTGAAAAACCAATGCAATCAGTTGAAGAAGAAGAACAAGAAGATAATGAAGAAGAAAATCAAGATGAGCAAAATTTAAATTTATTCAATTCTATTACTACTTCTACTACTAGAATTGTAGAACCAGTATCAAGTAAAATATTAATTAGTTTAAGCACAATTCAACTTTTAACTACAACAAAGCAGATTAATACAAATTTTGAATTTAAACAATCAAAAGAAATTTTTGAAAATAATATAGAAGATGAAATTGTAGAATTAAATAATAATGAAAATTCTATTAAAAATCTTAAATATTTTTCATCAAATTCAACTCAATTGGCTAATAATGAAAACACAAATTTAATAAAATCAAAACAAGCTTTATCTTCATCAGCATCTTCTTCTTCTTCTTCAATATCACCAAAGCTTAATTTAGCTTTATACATTGTCATATGCTTATTATGTTTTAGTTTGATTATTAATATTATTTTATTATATATCACAAAAATGAAACAAAATCGAGACAAACTTATTATTACACATACTATTCGAGAGAATAACCTAAACGAGAGTTTGACAAGTCACCATCACCAAAGATTAAATAGCAATCTTTTACTAAATAATAAACAAGAAGCCGAATTGAATATCAATTTAATAAACTCAAGTGATAATTCTTCTTCTGGTCTAGACAATTAAAAAAAAAATAAAAAATTTTTCTTCAAATGAGTGAATTTATTTATAAATTTGAGTGTATTTTTTTAAATTATTTATAAAACTTTTAAAAACATTTTTTTTTTTTATTTTCATTTTATTTGTACAAAACCTATTTTTAATTGTCTTTTTTTAAATCAGTATTTATTATTGAATAACCAAACAATATTAATTTTTTTTTTTATTATTATTATTAATTTTTAATTCAAAACTGAATAAATAATTTAAAAGAAATTTTTGTTAAAGTCTTTAAATTAATTAAAAAGATTTCAATTTTTATTAAGATTATTTTGGTATTAAAAAAAAAAAAGTTGCAAAATTAATTACGCTTTAAATACAGTAAAATCGACCTAAAAAACGCAATTAATTTTGCAACATTTTTTAATGTCATTTAAATACACAATTAAATCTTAATTTATAAAAGAAGCTATATTAAATTGTTGCAAAATAAATAGCGCTTGTTAGCATTTAAATCATTTAGTTTTGAACGAAATTATTTTTGCAACAAGCAAATAGGCTAAATTTCTTCACAAATAGAATTGCAAATGACTGTAATGTATTGCCTTTTGAAGTCGTTGAAGCGAATACAGTCGACTCATTTAAAGTCAAGATTGACAAATTGTATGAAAGAAATGGTACATTCAAAACAATAAAAATAACAAGATAGATTGTGAAAGAAAATATATTAATATATTTTGTTCCCACTGGTGGGCTAATCAATCTTATTACTATTACTATTACTAAGCAAATAAGTTAAAATTAATTAGAGTTTATTTTCAAAACAATTTTTATTGCTTCAATTGTATTTAAGTATTGTATAATAATCAAAATTTAATTGAGCAATTAAAATTTTTTTTCATATTTGATTTAATACAAACAAAATTAGACTTGAAGAGTTTTGGTTTGGTTTTTAATTCATTCGGAATCAAATTAAATCAAAAATTACATATTTTATTTTGTAAGGCTTTTTGTTATTTCATAAAAAGAAAAAAGAAAGAATAAAAACTATAAATTACAATATTTAATTAAAATTTATTAAACAGAAAAAATTTTTAAAACTAATAAATACTAAAAAAAAAAAAAAAAAATGCTGGCAATCGGAATCAATTAATTTGAATATTAAGATTAGATTTATTTTTTATTTATCTTATATTAAAATTTATATTAACTATAACTATAAATCAATATATTAAAAATAAATAGCCAAATAGCAAAAAAATAAAAAAACAAATTTTTTCAAAAATTTATTTCTTTATCATTTAAAAAATAAAATGATAATAATAATAATAGTAAGTTTATTAATTTGTAGCAAAAAACTAAAAATAAAATATTTTATCGATTTACATTTATAGAAATAAATAAATCATGTGAAAATTAAAGAAATAATAAATATATATACAGTATATATATAATTATTTTGATTAAGCTTAAGCCTAAAATGCCTTGAAAAATAAATAATTCATTTAAATATTATCTCAGCAAACCTAGAACAATTCAAAAACTTGAAATTAACGACAAAGAAATTACGGATGATAAAGAGATAGCAGAAGCGTTTGCTTCAAACTTAAATATGATCTTCAATGATCCAGCCTTTGTACAACCAAACCTGATAGCAAACGAAATAACCAGTATTAAAGAAGTCAATGGGGAAATAACTAGATCAGAACTTATAGAAGCGCTCAAAGAAAGTTACAACAGAGCAGCGCCAGGATTTGATGGAATCAATAATAAAGCACTCAAGAACTTACCAATTTGCTCACTAGATAGAATTCTTAATATATTCAACGCATCTCTCAATCTAGGTTACATACCACTAAGTTGGAAAACAGCAAAAATAACAATGATCCCAAAACCAGGGAAACCAATTCAAGATGTCAATTCATATAGACCAATTTCGCTTCTAAGCTGTTTAGGCAAAACTTTAGAAAAAATAATCAACAAAAAAATCCAGGAATGGGCAGAAAAAAACGATATTTTTCCTGATACCCAATCAGGATTCAGAAAAAATAAGAGCACCCAAGATCACATACTTCGAATAAATCAAGACATTATTAAAAGCTTTAGAAAAAAAAAACTTACCGGTGCAGTTTTCTTCGATTTGGAGAAAGCATTTGACAAAACCCCACACTCAGGCCTAACGAGAAAAATAAATTCTTTAAATCTTAATATAAAAATAAAAAAGTGGATTGAAAATTTTCTTACGGATCGTACCTTTAGAATCGTTACTCCAAGTGCAAAATCCAATCCATATAATATAAGCTGTGGTGTACCACAAGGAAGCTGTTTGTCTCCGACTTTATTTATTTTATTCTTCAGCGACATAGCAAGTTGTATTCCACTGGATGTTAAGCACGCTCTCTTTGCGGATGACCTTGCCATTTGGACTTCAGGAAATAATAAAAAAGATATTGAACAAAAACTTCAGAGAGCAATAAATAAAATTGATGAGTTCTGCAAAGATAAAGGATTCATTATAAACAAAACAAAAACCAAATATACTACCTTTTGTAGAGCCGGCTACAGGGCCAACTATGAGGAAAAGTACAACTTGAATTTGACAATAGGTGTAGATTCGATTCCAATTGACCCGTTTCCGATCTTTTTAGGCGTAACTCTAGATCCCAAATTATCATATAAAAAACATCTAGAGACAATCAAGGCTAAAATAAAAAACAAAATTAATCTAATTAAAAAAATAAATGGGAAAAAATGGAAAAATAAATCAAACTTGAGCCTGATAATTTATAAATCACTAATTAGATCCTTGTTTGATTATTGCAAAATAATAGCCAAAACCGGTACACAAAGAATCACAGATAAATTACAAGTAATCCAAAACAAAATACTTCGTAACATCAAAAAATTTCCTTTAAAAACAAAAAATTCGATCATTCATAAAAAATTAAAAATAGAAGAAATTAACTCCAGGTTGACTTACCTTTTCAAAAAATTCATGATGAAAAAAATCCCAAAGATAGGGTTATTCAAGAACTCAATGAATATAAACATGATTTAGAACACAATAAAGAAGCTCAGGAAAACCCATTGACTCCTTATGACTATTTTCTTAGTATCTAAATCCAAAACCATAAGTAAAGATAAACAGAAAAAAAAAAAAAAAAAAATATATAAAAAAAATTTTTTTAAAATTAAATTTCTTTTTTTATCCCTTTTTATAATATGTAAATCCTTTTGAATTAAATTTTTTTTTTTTTTAATTTTTTTAAAATTAAATAATGTAAATATGCAATCTATTAATAAACTAAATTGTATAAAGGGGGTTGAAAAGAAGGCTTGAGCCGTTCTGAACTTCCCGGGGTATATCTCCCAAATTATTTTAATAATAAATAAATAAATAAATAAATTTAAATATTATCTTTGTCTAATAAAATTAACCTGTTTCTCCAACAACAAAAAATAAAAAACTCAATTAGCTTTAATTAAAAAAACTAACTTTTATAAATCTATTTGAATTCACATTTGAAAGACTCTGATTTCTCTATTTTTCGAGTCTAGACGCGGATTTTAACTTGATTAATTACAAAAATCTTTATAAATTCATTCTGATATTGTCAAAATTATTTCTATTAACTTAATTACGACTAAAATGTACTATTTAATCTTTAAATCATCTAATTTAATTTAAATGTGCTTTTAATTAATATATCTCAGACTAGAAATTTAAATTGGGCCAAATATGTATCAAAGCCAGCTTTTAGCTATTTATAAACTATATCTGGTTTAGCTTATTTCAATTTTTTAATAATCTTATTTAATAATTTAATTTGAGATAATATATTATTTTTGCTTGAAGATTTTCATTTAAAGTTAGGTTTAAATTAAGAGTGAAATTAAAAGCTAGCTAACAAGTGCCGTATTTGTTTGATTTGTTAGAGTATCAATAAACATTCAAAGAGACCGGTTTTTCTCTTTTATAATTATATTTATTCTTACTATCCTTAATCATTCATCGGAAACAATTCAAATAATAATTTTTCATATTTAATTTAATTTAATTTGAAAATTTCTTGAATCAACAACAAAGTTTTAAACTTTTATTTAAATTTAACTTAAATCTTAATTTTATTATCCGATTTGGAATATTTTAATTAAACTTATTAAAAAAAATAAATTCTTGAAAATTAGAACTCTTAAAAAACAGGTCAAAAACAATATTTACTTAATTTTGTTGTTGTGGTTGTTGTAAAATTTAACAGGTTTTTTAAATATTTTCTATTTTAAAATTTAAGATTTCTTTTTACTAATTTTATAATCCAAAAGTACATATACTATACAGTATATAATATAAATAAAACTTGAAATAAATTTTGGAAAACTTTAAATTAACTATTGAATTAAAAACTGAATCTTAGAGGATACCAATATCATGTTGCAAAAATAATTTCGCTTCAACCAATTAATAATGTAACAAATTAACGAAATTATTTTTGCAACTTGAAAATAAAAAAATAGAGGAAACTTTTTTTTTTATAAAAAAAATTTTATTCATAAAAAATATTTTTTAATTAAAAATTGGAATGTTTACCTAATACAAATTCTAAAAAATATGTGCATATATTTTATATAAATAATTATTTTAATTTTAAAACAATTTAAAAACAAAAAAAAAAAACTCATTTTTTGTCAAATTTTGCCAAATCTTCTAGCACGTTTCGCATAGATCCGAACTCGAGCTTCCAATCCAACAAACTACACCACTTGTTCACACTCACGTCCATATAATTGTTATTTTGAACTCCTAAGCCTGAATGAACTTTATCAAATCTAACCAAACTATTAATTAGAGTCGATTCATTTTTGTTTAGATTTTGATTAGATGATTTTAAATTTTTTAAATCATCGTTCACATTGATGCCCATCTTGTTCAAATAGCCAGTCGAATAGGCAAACAACATGTCCTCCTTGTTATTGATCATAAACAAGTCATTATCAATTAGCACCGATTCGCGTGTATCAATTGTATTTATACTCAATACTGAGTTCAAACTCTTCTTATCATTTAAACTCTTTTTACTATTTTTATTTTTATTATTATTTAACAATTTTTTAAATATAAAAAATATTAAATAAATTAAAATTAACAAAACCAATAACAAACAAATAAACAATATAAAAACCAATTTTAAATTAAAACTAAACTTGTTTATTTTATTTATATTTGAAACTAAAATGCTCATTTTTGTATTTGCTTTAGTCAAAACAGGCATTGTTGAGCTCAAATAATTAATTGATAATAACAAAACTAAATTCTTATAAATCAAAAAGTTCTCGTGTTCGAGTGCGGCTAGTTTAAGCTCATAATTAAATTCAAAATTGTGATTTGTGCATTTGAAATTTAGCATCAAATTGGAGCCTATTTGACTCGAGTTTAGCCACTCGATGCCCGAGTTTTTAATAATCTCTGATTCGTGTTCAATATAGTTCAATTTAGGGCCTTGTCGGTAGCAATTAACAGCTAATACTGACTCTAGTTTAAAGTTATCTTTGATATGAACATACTTTTCTATATTTAAACTTAAATTGTTAAATTTCGGATCAATAATAAAACATTCTTGATTCTTAATTTGTTCATTGTTAATTGATTCATGTTTTAAATGTGTACACTTTGTTTTGTCTTGTTTAATGTAATCTATTTTGTTTATTATAACAGTCAAAGCTGAGCCTTGGTTTATGGATAAAGCCGAAAATTTAATTAAGTTTAATTCAGATTTGAGCATGTAATCAGTTGAATACAAAACGCCTGTTTCAAGGTCTATTTTAATTAATTTGTTCAACAATTCTAAATTTTCTGGTTCAATTGGTACCAAGTAAAAAGGCGGATTCATTAACAACTCGTCGTTCTGTATAGAGCCCATTAAACTTCCACTCTTTATGCTCGATGACACATTGAACATTTTTATCGGCACTTCAGATTTTATTTGTTTTATAAACAGCACAAATAATAGAAAAAATCTCATTTTCTCTTTTCTATTCGTTTCTGAGCTTTTTTTTTTCTATATAATCCTGATTTTGAGATTTATATTTATACAGTATTTATTCTATATATATAAAAATCGTATAAATAATTAAACGGATATAAAAAAAAGAGAATAAAGTATATGATCAAGACAGTCCTATTGGCTTAAATAGAATAAATTTACCTAGTAACAAAACCTGTTATGATTTTGTTATTTTTATTTATATTTTCTTTCTACTTTTTCTATTCAGGTTAAAAAGAAAATAAAATGTTTAATTTGGGTTAAGTTTTTAAATTTGTATCAAATATCTTTTTAAGTGTTTTTATTTACAATTTAAAAGAAAAATGTTTAAAAATTTTTTAGGATTTTAGTTTTCTAGTTTAAGATAGATTCGCTCTAAGTTGCAGGTTTTTATTTTTATTTTCTTGATAATTTTTAATCAAAATATCCTTAAGCAGTTTATGTTTAAAACAGTTTTTTTTAGTTGTTGTTTTTGTTGTTGAAGCCTTTCGCATTCAAGTTAAAAAATATTAAATTAATAAAGATTTTCAAGATCAAAGTTGATTAAATTAAAAAATATATACAAATGGAAAAAATAACATAAAACTTTTTATAAGCTTAACCCAATAAAATTTTTGTTTAATCCTAAAATTTAATAAATCAACAACAAGCCATAGATTTATAAAAAAAATTTATTTTATTTGATGAGAAAAAAAGAATTAATTTGGTGAAATTCTTAAAACTTGAAATACTTTGTTGTATTAGTTGTACATTATCAACAATAGTTTTTTTTTGATATAAATTTCCATTTTTTGATATATATGCAAATTAATAAAGATTTATTACAGAATGGAATATGTCCGAATATGTCTTGGATTTTTTTATGAAAACATGATACAATTTTAATTGTGAGACTAAAATATTTCAAATTTAGGAAAAGCCTAGAGAAAAAGGAATATTTAATTTTATATTGTTCAATGGAACGTGTTTCATTGTAACGACAAGTTTTCTTAGAATATCTCTTTTTTCAATAAGCACGGATATTTTTAAATTTAAACCCAGTTTATGCCATGATGATTGAATATGTTCTGATGGTAGATTTTTCCATATATCTGCCACTAAATCTATAACTTGTTTCATAGTAATATTTTTTATTGATTCATCTATTCGATTTTCATTCGTGTCGACCAGTAAACTAAGAAGCTTAGTTTTAAAATTTCTTTTAATTACTGAAATAGGGCCTTGATCCATTGGCTGAATCAAAGAAGTGTAATTTGGTGGGAAAAAAAATACACTTAATGTTCCCATCATCAGACTGAATTTCAATTGGATGAGTAAAACAATTGGGCTTTGGGCTTCGGCTTTGGGTTCTAAATTTTTTTCGTTTAAGTACTTTCGAACCTTAGGTAAAAATTCATTATGAAACCATTTGAGGATGTGTAATAAACTGGTAAAGAAGATTTAATAGTCTTTGAGTTGCCAACCGAAAACATTTAGGATTACTGTATTTATATGTATAAATACCAATAGAAGTTTGTGTTCTCCACTTGTATTGGCAACAGGCATCAATGTAACTCTTCTTTATTTAGTTTATAACCATGAAGTTTCTTTTCTTCTGGATCGACTAAGTTATTTGTTGGCAAATAAAAATATTTTATAAAGTTTTCAAAATTAGAAAAATCAGCAGAAGGACATTCACCATGGACTTTAATTGTTCGTATGTTAATTCGAGCACAAAATCATTTGATATAACCAATAGATGCTTTAAAAGGTTTTTGATTTCATCTAAAGCATTTAAAATTTTGTAAAATTCTAAAGCTTTTTCTGAAAGTTAATGTTCATTTAAACGAGTGTTCATTTAAGAAAGATTGTCTGAAAAAATTAAATTTATTATGAATTTATAAAATTTATTTATTTTGAGATAAACATTAAACCAAACGAATTTCCTTTAATTCAATTATTAATTTTAAAGCCACTAACTACGCCAAGGCCGGTCCCAAGGCCGGTCCCAAGCCCGGGTAAAGTAGGAGGGGTGGTGGTATTATGCAAAGTGTGGTACATTACGGGTGGTGAGGTCTACGGGCCTTATCTCAAATCCTGTCGTACGTCTGTGCCGCTGGCTTTGACCATCACGGAGTATAGTAGGTTGGGAACGATCGCGGGAGCTTGTTTTGTAACGCTGGCACTTTGCACATACTCTTAATAAGGCAAGGTAAAGTCAAATTAGGCGCTTGGTTTGGGGTTCCAAGCTATATGTCAAATAATGATCGAGTTTGCAGCTTCGGCTCAGATGAGTGGTTGTTATTTGTACTGAACGTCCCCCGTCCTTATTAAGAGTATGTAGCCGTAATATCATCATAACTACGCCACTGCCGGTCCCAAGCCCGGGTAAGAGTAGGAGGGTGATGATTACCACTAACTAATAAAACATTATTCAATTTATCCTTTATTATAAAATATGATCATGGTTAATTATAAATTTCTTCAATATTTAAACAATATTATTCCTAATATAATAAGCAATATCCTATATTTCATTAGTTAAAATTATCAAATATTTATTTCAATCTTTAAAGAATATTATACTTTAAATTATTTAGTAATTTAGTATTTTCCTTATCTTAATATTATAAGGTTTGCATCATACGATTAAGTGTAATGAATCTTTTTGTATTCCAAAAATAATATGTATATTGAAATATATTTCTTCACAACTTTATCAGATCAATATTTTGATTTTAATCTATTAATATTCAATATTTAGGATCTTCTAGCAGAAATTTTTTAAAATAAAAATATTAGATAAAAAATTTTCAATGTTTTATATTAAAAAAAAATAACTAGAACCGATGAAATGAATTCAGGGTTTATTGTAGTTGGCACAAAAAAAGGAATTTTTATCAGACTCAGAAGAAAATTTTTCAACATAACTATTATTAAATAATATATAAATCAATTTATTAAATTTTAATATAATTTAAAATTTTAACAATTTTATTTGTTACATGATATTATTATTAGAAATTGTTTATTTTATTTTTTAAAATTAAAATTTTATTAGTTTCATTTATTAATAACCTTATTTAATTTAAAATAAGTCTACTGCACACTAATTATATTATAGTATTATAGACTATAATCCCAAAAATCTAAAAGAATCTTGTTATATAATATGAACAAAAATTTAAGAACTATTCCTAATTATTAAAATGTGAATTGCTGAAAATAGAAAAATCATCCTAAGTATCATAAAAAATTCCAATTATTGAATTTGTATATAAAAAGATAACAATTGAGGTTATTATGTTCATATAAAAGCCACATTTGATCTAAATTAAAAAATAATTAGAAAAAAAGCAAAATTCAAATTTAAAACATCTAAAGTTAACTAACCATATCACTCATTTTGAATATTCCAGAACCTAGTACCATAAAATTATTCAAACTTGCTAATGGTAGCATAAATCCTAAACAAGATGAAATACTCACTGGTAATAAAAAATAAATAGGATTTATTCTCAATTCTTTTGCCTTTAAACAATCAAGTCAAAAGTGAAATATAATAATTTTAAAATAACTTATAATTACAAGCGAATCAGCTATTGGTAAAAACAATGATAATACAATTGAATTTGATGTAAATTCAGTTGTGATCGAATTGAAAACAATCAATAAGAATAAAGCTAACTCTTTTCTATTAAAAATAATTTTTTCAATGCAAAATTTAAATGACCAAGTAATACTAGCACTTAAACCAGATACCTTTATTAGAATAAAGTAAATTTTAAATTAAAAAAAAAATTTTTTTTTTAAACTAATTACTTCAAATGCATCTGATATTGCAATTACTGGTCCGACTAATAAGATAGTTTGCCATGGAAAAATTTCTTGCAGTTTTTTCCACTCAATCAAGTGTCCATAAGGCTTTCCTAAATTTTTGTATTTTTATTAATTTTAAAGTTGACAAATTTAAATCACAAAAATGAACCTTTGAAAACATTTTCTTTAGGAAGAATAAAAAGTAAAATAGCAATCATAATAGAAATTGTTGTATCTGATATCAAACTTAAAAAAATATAAAAATTAAACAAAATTTAAAATAAAAATTTTCTTAATTAAAATTACTTATTAAATTCAGTAAAAAATTGAAAATCAACAATAATCCAAAACAAAACCAGAAATATACATAAAAAAATTATACATTTTTCATCCCATCTGTATGTAATATTAAATTATAAGAATTTGAATTTTTTAAAAATTTTAAAATTTACTTAATCGGTCCTAAATTATTATATTTTTGCTTTAGCAGATTTTTAATAGAGTTTGGATTGGATTCATTGTTTTCTGTTTCAGTATTAGTATTCAAAAAATATCTTTTATTTCAAAATTGTTTTATTAAATAAAGATTTGGAAATATATTCATATTTCAATTACTTGATAGGAAGCCAATAATAACACAAAAATAACCAAGTAACCAGAATCAATATAAGACACAAAGGAATTGAGAATAAGCTAAAATTTATAATATTAAATCCAATATTCGGATTGTGTTTATCAATATAAGATTTGAGTAAAATATTTGAAGGTGTTTTAAATAAACTAGCTAAGCTACCTATTGTTGAAGCATATGTACAAGCCAAAAAAAGACCTGTTAAATAAAAAATTATCAGAATGAAAGAAATAAAAAAAATATCTAATAATTTAAAACTAGTTGCAATATTGTTTGTTTTTTTAGATTCTTTTTTTTCTTCGATTACTTCAATATAAATATCATTTATATTTAAATCAACTTCAGATAGATCTATTATACGTATGATTAATATAAATATTTTTAAAAAATTCTAAATAATTAAAATAGATTATTTTCTAACTTGATTGTATATCTTCTAATGACAAATAATTTGATTCTAAATGAGAATATTCGTTCATTATTGAATGTAACTGAATAAAATAGTAAACATGTTTTATTAAGTTATATTTAAAGTATATTAGTTACCATGGGTATTATTAAAGATACAGCTGCTGCATTGGTAATCCATAATGACAAGAATCCTGTTATTATCATTACACCTAATAACAAACTACCAATAATATATTTATCTATAAAAATGTAATATATATTAATTTAAAAAATAATCTTAAACTTTTTTGGATTTGATCCGAATATTATCAAAAATTTTAAGGCTAAACGTTCATGAACACCAGTCAATTCTATAGCACATGCTAAAACCAAAGAACCATAATAAAGAGCTATTACATCCTTAAGTGTTTATTAAATTCTTTATTTTTGTTTTATTATAAGATTTAGTTAGTATTTGTTTTTATATACTTCGAAATATACTTTAGCAACATTTTTAGCTGGTAAAATTCCGAAAAAAGGAAATAAAACGTTAGGTAAGAATGCTGTTACAGCAATATTTATACAATCTTGATTAATATTTATTTTAATCAGTTAATATGGTTATTATAAAAAATGTTCAAAACCTGTTAGCCAATAGATTATAATTAGTAGAAATATAAACACACAATAAGATTCCTTGAAATAAAAACTATTTATCCAAAATTTAAAGCCAATTTATATAAAAAAAATCAAATGGTTTTTTAAAGAAAGAATAAAATTTTAAAAATAATTAACTGCTTTATATCTTTCTTTAAAAAAGGTCCATTTGCTTTTTTTTATCTAAAAAAAACCTCATTTCTAAAAGTAATCGGAATTATGGAAAGTAAAAGTGGAATTCCTATAATGTAAATCAAATTTCTATATTTAATGTAATTCTTTTTTAATTCAAACATATTTTATTTAAAGTTTTAAATTTATCAAAATTAAACTTGTTTTATTCAAAAAGAAATTATATATTTTATTATAAAAATCATGAGATGTTATTTTGTAAATTGATGCTTTTTATATCTAAAAAAAATTATTATTTGAAGGATGTTTTTCAAAAAAGAGGTAAAAGAGCTAAATATATTAATATACAATATTATATGTTGCAAAATTTAGAGAGCTATTAAAAAGTAAATTATTAGTTAATATTAATTAATATCTCAGTTGCCTTAAAATATTGAATAAACCATTTAAAATTTAATTTAATTTAAAAATAAATATTCGAAATCAAAAATATAATATTTAAAAATTTATTCTTGTTTCAAAGAATTCAAATATTTTTGGGAGATGATTACATTTTCTTAATTATGGTATATTAATTTTAATTTTTACTTTTTTTATATATGGTTTAATTATAAAAAATAATAATTTGTTAAAAAATCACTTGAAAATGTTGATTTTTGGCAATAACTGTGCTGTAATTGCTTACGTCTTAGAAATCAGATTTAAAGTATCATATCTCTGTTAATATTTGTCATGAAAAAATATAAGCATACCGATGTGTAGAGCTCATTAATATTTTAAAATGCTCGTCTTTGAGTGTGCTTTGTGCTTTTTACTTAAATTATATTATAGTACATTACAGAAACTATCGAAATTAAAATTTTTTTGAAGTCCAAGATCGGAGGCATAATATATTTGCAATCGTTTTAATTCATACAAGTTAAAAATTTTAAACGAGGTATTCTAGTTAATCTTATTAATTAATTTTTATTAAAAATAAAATAAATTAATTTTTTTAAATAATTTTATTTTAAAAAATTTAACAGGAAATTGGAATTAAATAAGAAAAAAACTGTACAAAAAAAATAAAGAAAAATTAAAAACAAATTTTTTGATTAAACCAAAGATTCTAGTGTTGTTGTACTACAAGTTCTACTTGAAGCTTTGCTTTGAGATTCATCACAACTATTAGCACAACTATTTAAATCTTGTTCTATTAAAAATTTACAACTACTTGTTGAATCGTTTAATAAACTTTTTGTAGAATTATTGTTGCATGATTTTAATTTTGAATAAATTGATTTTAAAATTTTAAATTGATTTTGTTTTTGTTTTTTTAAAATCTTTTTATCCAATGATTCTAATTGTTTTGTTTGAATTTGTAAAACTTGTTCATTTTCAAATATTTTTTTAATCAATTCTTCTTCTTGATTAATATCTTCATAAACATGAATTGATTTATTTTGTTGTTGCTGTTGTTGTTGTTTCTGTTGTTGCTGTTTCTGTTGTTGCTGTTGCTGTTGAATGTGTTGAGATTGAATAATGTTGTTTAATTTTTTGAAACATTTTTCAGCAACTAATTTATTTTGTTTTTGTTTTAATTTAAGTTGTAATTTTGATTCTGATTTTGTTTGTTTTCGAATTACAAATTCTAATTTAACATCTTTATATGAAGACCATTGATTTAAAATTGAAATTAAATTTTCATTTCTTTTCAATAATCTTTCAATTCCATTAACACTTTCATATAATGAATATGTCTTGGCTAAATCAGAATTTAATTTTAAATATTTCAATGAATATTCAATCAATTGAATTGATGTTATTTGTTGTTGTTTATTCAAATCATTTGTAAATGTTTGTTTTACATTTATTTTAAATTTATTGCTTCCCATTTTAACAGAGAATTTTATTTTATTTTCACTTGAAATTTCACCATTCATTTTTGATTTAATTTATTAAATGTTTTTAATTTATTTGATTTATTTGATTGAGTAATATTTATTAATTTTTAGCTATTTATATATCTAAAATAGAATTATAAATTAGTAAATTAATTAGTTAATTAAATGAGTTAATTGATTGATTAATAAAACAAAAAACAAAAAAATTAAATAAAATATGATAAAAATACGACAACGAGTAGGAAATAGCAAGTAAATTCTAAAAAATACAAGTTTTACTAATAGAATATTAGAAAATAAAACTAAACTATGAAATTCAACTAGATTTTAGACACCTTTATTTTTAATCTTTTATTTTTCTCATTTAAAATAAAAATATTATTTTGTATGGAAGTGTCTCTGAATGTAAAATAAATAAAATTTAAATTAATATATCACTTTTCATTTATCATTATTTATATTTTATATATTTACACTTGTTATTCTTCTTTTTTGTTATTTTGAGATTTTTAAAGAAACAAAAAAAAAACTTGAAAAGTGTTTAATAAATTAAATATTGATCTTTCAACAATATATACTATTCTATATTATAATCAATAATAATCAATCTAATTCGATCGATTAGAATTGAATATTATTGAAAATTATTATTTAATAGAAATTTTTTAATTGGTGGAAAATATTTAATTAAAAGCTTAATGAGATATTAAAATTTAAAATGGAATTTGTTTCAATCAATTAATTATTCAATTCTATTCCATTTTACGATTATTGTTATTATTATTATTATTCTTTATAAAATTTAATAATTACATTGTGTAATAATAATAATAATAATAATTTAAGTATAACTAGCTTGTTTTATAAGTAGAAAAAAATTAAAATATTTTATTTTAACAAGTTTTCAATCTTATCTATCTTCAGTCTTCTGTCATTCAGTAAAAACAAAAACAATTCAATTGACTTTTTATCTATTTTATTTTATTATATTTTAAATGATTAAAACTTATCGATAAAAGATTATTTAAATTTATACCTTTTTTCTTAATTAAATTTGATATTTAATGAATTTATTATTATTATTATTATTATTATTATAAATTCAATTAAATAAAAAACAATAACAACTATGGCAATAAAATTTAAAATAAAAATATTATTTCAATTTTATACTCTTAATAAAACTATTTCTCTATAAAATGAAAATTGAGAAAAATTCCTTTTATCTTTTGTCTATTTTTTATTATTATTATTACTTTTATTTTTGTTATTATTAATTCATAAAAATGTTTGAACATTATGAAACATTTTTATTTTTGATCATTTTCAAGTTATCTATTTACTCATTAAACATTTTTGTTTTCTTCTATCTATTGAAATAAAAGATATTCTAAATTCAATTTTCATATCCTAAAATTAAATTCTTTTTTTTTTATTTTTAATATTTTTCATCTAAATTGTTTTATTTTTATTCAATTGATTGATTTTATACTCAAATAATCTTTTTTAATTTAAATTCCAAATATTTGGAATTTCTATTGGTTTTGGTTTTAATCTCATATTAAATTTTACTTATTAGTGCGAAAATAATCAACTTTTCTTTCTTTTCTTTTTACAATATTTGTTTTTCTACTAATTACCTTTTTTTTATTCTATTCTATGATGACTTTAACACCTTAATATATATAATTAAATTTACCAACTCATAGTCATATCCCGTTTTCTAATTCTAATAAATTTCCAACAAAAAAATATATTCCAATATTATAAAACAATATTATTAATTAATCTTTTCTTAAACAGGTAATAAAATGTGTTAAATTTTACTCCAAAAAAAGTAAAAATAAAATATCTAATCATTTTTAATTAAATTTATGTCTTTAAATAAAAATAGATATTTACCATTTTCAAAAATTAAATTATTTTTATAAAATTTATTTATTAAAATTTAAATTTTATGATGAATATTTCAGTTTCAATTAAATTAGTTTAAAATGGGATTATATTATTAAGTGTATGAAATAAAAAAATATTTCATTAAGCACCAAAAAGGTTACATTGACCTTGATTTATTTTTTAGATAGAATTGGTAAATTTTTGAATTTATGATAGCTATGTTGAAATACTTTACTTTATAATTCGGTTTGGTAAAATTTGATAAGTTAAAAAATCAATATTTTTTAAAATTTTTAATCAATCAAGCAAATATGTTATTGAAACAAAATATTCTTTTTCTAATTATTGACTAATAATATTCAAATTTATTGATAAACACGTGAATTAAAAATTGTTTTTAATTTTATTTATTTTTAATTTAGAACATTTTAATCAAATAATCAGTTATGTTTTATAGATTTTTGACATTATCAACACTAAACTGTACTATGTAACATGCTAAATTTTAAATACTTATCTTTTTCAAAGATTTTATATTTAGATTTAATAAAATTTCATTGATCTAGGTTATACTAACCTAATGAAATTTAATTGTAAAAAATGTTTTCATTTACATAAAAATGAGATTAACTTTTTTCTAAAGATTCTTAAGTAAATTCAAATAATTATACATATTATCTTAATTTTAGAAAAGATATTTAAATTATTTAATCTGAATTAATCTTTTAATGAAAAATCTGAAGACTTCGAAAAAATGAAATTTGTTTCTTTTACTGCAAATCTTTGTAGAGAAGAGCATATACCAAAAGTGGAAAACTGCTTAGTATCCAATTAAATTCAAAAATAAAAAAAATTATGATACTAAACATTAATTATGAACATGTATAAGCTGTTTAAGTATTTAAAGATTTACACTTTTTTTAAAATAAATTTAAAAAATTTAATGAAACTAAATCTAGTCAATAATTGACCAGTTTTATCCCATTTTACGACATTCAGCATATTTTAGTATTTGTTTATAAACAAGGTCATTTAAAAAAAATTTGTTTTTTTTTTTTAATTTTTATTTTGATTTTTATAAATATAATATATTACATTACATTAATTAAAAAATATTATTTAAAGATTGGCAATTTAATTTTTTCTTAAATTTTTCACAACACTGTATTGTATTTAAAAAGATTTTTTTTATACTATTTCAAGTTGAATTTGTTTGTAATTGAATTTTTATTTCTTCAAAAATTTTTAATCTTATTTGTTTATTTGAAAAAATGTAATAAACTGGTGTCCAAAGCATAGACATTTTAGCAAATATTGATGCTATAAGACTGATTAAAGGATCGATATAATTTGGTGTTACCAAAGTGCTGTACATAGATACAAATGCGTATGGAGTCCATGATATCAAGAAACCAATGATCATGATCATCATTATTATCGCCAGATGAAGCTCAATAGATTTTTTTTTATTATTATTATTATTATTATTATTAATATTACATTTCAATTGATACAATTTATAAAATCGCAAATTTTTAATCTTTTAAATAATAAAATTAATTTAAATTTTAAATTTAATTAAAATATAAAAACTTTTACTATATATATTAATTTTAAATCACTTATTATAATAGTCATTAATGGAATTAAATAAACAACCAAAAAAATGAATATTGAAACTAATAACATTAAATGATCTTTCATGCCATTCAACACTACAGGTTGTTTTACTTTGTTCCAAAGAATAATTAGACCAACCAATTATTGGTAATAAAGATATAACTAAGCCAATTGTTATGCTTGTAATTATACAAAATCTACCAAGTAAATGTTGATATTTTTTTATTTTTATTGGCTTGTAATTAATATAAAATCTTAAAAAATGATTAAAAAATATTATAATATTCAATAAAAAAAATTATTTTTTATCATCATATACAGTATTAGTATATTCAATTGAATATTTTCAATATAAACTTAGATAAAGATAAAATTTAAGCTTAAAATTAAGATCTTTAATTAATTAAATAAAATTAAATTTTTTTTTAAAAAGAAATACCTTTCAAATGATATAAAAGCCATTAGATACATACTAGTGCTACCAACAAAGAACATAATAAAACCACTAATTATGCATCCGTTTTTTTTAAATATTCATCTATGTTTAAATATAATTAAAATTAAAGTATATAAACAAATAATGAATTTTTTTTTTTTGTAACAAAATAAATACCTGCATTTATAGTTAGCTATTATTACAAATGGATATTCAAATAATGAACCAAAGAAATTAAATAAAGCTAATGTTATAATTAAATTGTTGAAATTTGTTCTCAATTCTCTATATTTATAAAATACATACAACAACCAACCATTCGATATTAAACTCAATACCATAACTATAATACTACACATGCTAACTATTTTAAGTTTGTAACATTTAACTGGAGATTCTTGATCGAGCTCATAATAATTGTTTGATACATTTGAATTTACTTCCATAAGAATTGACATTATTAAATTTATTTTTAATTGTAAAATTAATCAATTAATATTAAAAAATTTTGACTAAAATATTTTTTTCCAAAAAATTTTTATATTTTAATATAATTTAGAACTTTTGTTTATTAAACAATTAATTATAATCTAAGAATTTATAGATTTTTTATAGCTTATCTTCAGACAAATTTATGTAACATGAAACAACTTATATTTTTTTTATCTTTTTCGAGGGATTTATTTTTTAAATTAAATATAGTTTCATTATTCTAGATTAAATTAACCTAATCGAAATCAAATAAAAATTGTTCTAGGTTAAATTAACCTAATCGAAATCAAATAAAAAATGTAAAACTTAAAAAAAGTAAAGATTGAGCAAAATTTAAAATTGCGGACCAATATCAAGCTAAAATATATATTATTAAGCAAAAAATTTTAAATTAAATAAAAAAAATTCTAGTTGAATGGATGAGTTTTAATACATATAAAAATAAATTTTAAATAGCTTTACATTTTGATATACTGGGTTAAAAATTAATTAACCGGGAAAAATCTGCTAGTGGTGTGAACTTTTCTGATGAGCGATGGTAAACGGTCACCCACTTTTTTCCGGAAGTTCGCTAAATTTTTATCAGAATCCTAGTAAATTACCAGCGCTAGCCAATATTATCTATATGTATTTTAAGATGTAATTTTTAATTAAAAGTATTATTTTTGAGTAAAAAATTAGGATAAGAAATAGATTAAAACTAATAATTGAATGCTTAAAAAATATTTATTTAAAAATTGAAATATTATTATTCATGGAAAAATAATTCAATTATAAATAATTCATATTTTAATATATGGTAAAGATTTATGGTGTAAGGGAACATGTTTGTCCTGTATATGGAGTGAATTTTGATGGGAATGTGCAAATACCGGTTGCTGTTGTAGCGTTGTATAGAAATACTAATTGTAATGTACCAGTTGTTAATTGTTTTGTTGCACATTTATTTTCAGTTTGTTGTAATGTACCATCAGTTGCTATAAAAAATTTTTAATAATTAATACTATACAAATTTAAATAAAAAAATAATTGATTAATTACCCTTAAAGCAACTATAATATATCCAACAGTAATTTGGATCTGGATATGTACCAACACTAGCACATTTAAATTGTAGTTTATCACAATATGTTCCAAAATAACCTGAATTGCATGTACATTGGAATGAACTTGATGTTTGATTTGAAAAACATGTACCATTTCTACAATTAACATTTACACAATAATCAACTATATATGCATAATAATTATTATATATAATAATTTAATTTGATTATAAATTGAAGAAATAAATTTATAAAGATTACCTAAAGTACAATCAGTACCAGTGAAACCAGTTGGACAAGAACATTTAAATGTATTATTTAATAAATCAGTACATGTACCACCATTTTTACATGGTTTTGAATCACAAGGAGATAATTTTGTTTGACATGTAGTTCCAGAATAGCCAGTTGGACAAACACAAGTAATTGGAGTAAAACCAAAACCACCAGAGCATATACCACCATTAATACATGGATTAGATAATAAACATCTATTAACTGGAACTTCACAGTTAGTACCCTATATTTTATTTTTGTTTATAATAAAAAAACATTTATAATAAAATATTTTAATATTATTCAATTTATAATATTATATATACAGTATAATAATTTGTATCACAATTACATGTAAAATTATTAACACGATTAGTACAACTAAAACCATTCAAACATGGATTTGGACTACAATTATCAATCATTGTTTCACAATATATTCCTTAAATAAAAGTAAAGAAACATAAAAATAATTATTTAGCTTAACTTCTAATAAATAAATAAATATATATACCTGTGTATCCTGGAAGACAATTACATTTATAAGCATTTAATAAATCAGTACAATTTTTTGTATTTGGTGTATAACATAAACTAGTTAGACATTCATTTATTTCTACTGAACAACTAATAATCAAATTTAATTAAGAATACAAATCTAAATATAACTCTAAATATAATATTTATAATTTATACTCTGAATTTGTATATCCTGGTACACATGTACAAACATATCTATTCAATAAATTAGTACATGTAGCTCCATTTTTACATGGATTTGATGCACATTCATCTATATCTTGATTACATAATGGACCAGTCCAACCTGGTTTACATGTACAATTAAAACCATTTATACCATCAACACATGCAGCTCCATTTTGACATGGATTTGATAAACATTCATCAATATTTTCACTACAATTTCTACCAGTAAATCCTGGATTACATACACATTTATAATCACCAATTAAATTTTGACAAATACCATTATTAGAACATGTTTGACCAATGCATTCATCTATATCGATTTCACAATTAACACCATCATAACCCAAGAAACAATTACATTTATATGAATTAACTAAATTTGAACAAGTACCATTTTTGCATGGATTAGATAAACATTCATTAAAATCTTGGTCACAAAATGTACCATTAAAACCAGGATTACAATTACATTTATATCCACCAATAGTATTTGAACATGTACCATTTACACATTTATCTAATTTAGCAGCACATTCATCAACATCTATGTCACAATTAAGTCCTTTATATTGTAATGGACAAGTACAATTATAAGCATAAGTTGTAACTAAGTCATTACAAACACCAGCATTTAAACATGGTTGGCTTTAATTAAAAATAAATATTAACATTTATTTAATTAAATTGAATGATAATTTAATTGAATTAATATAACTGATACCTTGCACATGGATCATAACGTTTTGAACAATTTTTATCATAAAAGCCTGGTGCACATGTACAATTATATGTAAATTGATTACCACTACATGTAGCTCCATTTTTACATGGATCTGGTTTACACATATCAATCATAACATCACAGTTAACACCAGTCCATCCTGGTAAACATGTATCACAATTAATACCAGTAAAATTACCAGCACATGTACATTCATATCTATTGTATAAATTTGAACATGTAGCACCATTTCTACAAGGATTACTTAAACATTCATTTATTTCTTTTTAATTTAATATTAATTTAAATTTGATAATAATTAAATATTATATTTTTTATTAATATAATTACTATATACTGTCATTGTACCCATTTGACCTGCATTACAATTATCTTGTTTACAACCACAAAATAATGCTCTTGTATATTGATCATATATGCAATTGTCTGTTTTTTCTAAACCATCTGGTACATAAAATGTGCTTGAACAACCTCTGTATACCTCTAGAAATTTATTTAAATTAAATAAATTTATAATAAATTTAATTATTATAATAGATTTAATTATTTTACTATTTCCGTCTAATGAATTTACAAATGTAACACATACATCAGTTGACTTAGGACATAATTCTGTAGATACGCCAGTTAAATCAACCATATTTTGTCCACAATTTGGATTTGTTGTTTCTTTACAACTATAACATACTAAAGCATAATTGCTCTTAATAGTTATGGATAATAATCCAAAAATAAATAAAATCAATTTCATTTCACTTAAATTTTATCTTTATCTATAGAATATATTTTGATTTAAATTTTTTTTATTTTTATTCTCTTAAATAAAAAATAATCAACTATTTATACAAAATGAATTATTTAATTTGATAATTGAGAACAATATTCAAATAAAATAAAACTAATAATTTTCAATTTGAAATCTAATATTTAATAAAATGTTGCCTCTGCATTTTCATTTAAATTTTTTATTCAATTAAATAAATTTTAAAAAACAATGACAATTTTAAATTTGAATTAAGCCTAATGTAATCAAATACATAATCTAATTCAATCAATGTTTTAATTTGAATTTTTATATTTTTTAACTTTTTTAAAATTAAATGTTTATTACTTAATTATACTCAAATTAAATATTATCTAATTTTTTTATATTAATTTGAAAAATTTCAGAAAATAAAACTATTATAATTCTTTTTTAATCTAAAAAATATTAAATATCTTTTAATATAGAAATAAACTAATCAGTTTAAAATTTTAAAGTAAAATTATATTTTCTAATCGCCTCCAATTTTAGTCAAAAACTTAATCCATAAATTTTTTTAACCCTAATAATTCGGTATTTCCTCATCAAATGCCAAAATAGCATGAATTTTATAAAAATAGGGTTTATTCAAAAAATTCCAATCTAAAAGCTTTGGAATCGCAATCATATTAGTACGTCAAAATCTAAAAGATTACAAGTTAGTTTGATCTTGATAGTTTTATAGGATTTGCCGTTGGAATTTTCAATTTTTAATGATCAACTCACACAATATATTAGAGCTTATACTACCATACCATATTATTTACAAGAATATTAAATGACTAAGGCAATAGCGAGTCTCTAAAAACATACAAAACACAATCATTTAGTTTAATTTTATTATCTTAGAAAAAATCAATCTTTGAATGAACAAAACCAAGATTTGAGATTTTAAATTTTTTTAGTTAATATAGTTTTAGTTTATATGGATCAGCTTATGAGATACATTTTATAAAGCTATACAGAAGCAAATAGTTTGTTTAAAAGTTTTAGTCAAGCCTCATCTCAAATTAGTTAATTGAGATTTTGGTTATTATTATTATTATTATTATTATTGAAAGAAGACATCATCTTAAAGTAATAACTTTATTAATTCCTACTTACAAGATTAGTTTTGATGACGAGAAAATAGAATTTAAATTGGAGATAAAGTTAAATGAATTAAATATTATAAAATAGAGAATAGATTTTAGCCAAATGAAAGCTGGTGATAAAATATAAAAAATACATTTTATTTATAGTTTATTTAAAAAATAAGATATAGTACCACAATTATCACAATTAATACCTTCAATATAAAATATTAACATATTATACCTTTTTTTTAACTCTAAATAAATTTCATTATTAAATAAATTTTCATTTGAAGAGAAATTCCATTCAAATTGGAACAAAATATCTTCTATAAAACGTTTAGTTTCAGTTAATTGTTCCATGTTCATTTTCTCGATTTGGTTTGGTATATTTTTGTTCATATAAAAACTATACAAATTCTCTTTAACATCTTCTATAAACAAATCAATGCTATCTTGTTTGATATTTTGAAATGAATTGTCATTTTTTTTATTTAATAAAGTTTGAATTGAGTCCGATTTTAGTACAATATTTTCTTTTTGATCTTTTGCAGCATTTAAAGAATGATAACTCGAACTTGTACCAGTTGTTATCAAGCTTGTCTTGTTTAATGAGCTTTTCTTTTTTATTTTTATTGTGCTTTTATTCTTGCATAAATATTCAACCACTTTTGGAGACCATAGTTTCAAATTTTCACTTGAATTTTTTCTTATATTCAAAGACTGATTCAATACTTCGCTTTGAGCTATTTTATTAAATTATGAACATGTATAAGCTGTTTAAGTATTTAAAGATTTACACTTTTTTTAAAATAAATTTAAAAAATTTAATGAAACTAAATCTAGTCAATAATTGACCAGTTTTATCCCATTTTACGACATTCAGCATATTTTAGTATTTGTTTATAAACAAGGTCATTTAAAAAAAATTTGTTTTTTTTTTTTAATTTTTATTTTGATTTTTATAAATATAATATATTACATTACATTAATTAAAAAATATTATTTAAAGATTGGCAATTTAATTTTTTCTTAAATTTTTCACAACACTGTATTGTATTTAAAAAGATTTTTTTTATACTATTTCAAGTTGAATTTGTTTGTAATTGAATTTTTATTTCTTCAAAAATTTTTAATCTTATTTGTTTATTTGAAAAAATGTAATAAACTGGTGTCCAAAGCATAGACATTTTAGCAAATATTGATGCTATAAGACTGATTAAAGGATCGATATAATTTGGTGTTACCAAAGTGCTGTACATAGATACAAATGCGTATGGAGTCCATGATATCAAGAAACCAATGATCATGATCATCATTATTATCGCCAGATGAAGCTCAATAGATTTTTTTTTATTATTATTATTATTATTATTATTAATATTACATTTCAATTGATACAATTTATAAAATCGCAAATTTTTAATCTTTTAAATAATAAAATTAATTTAAATTTTAAATTTAATTAAAATATAAAAACTTTTACTATATATATTAATTTTAAATCACTTATTATAATAGTCATTAATGGAATTAAATAAACAACCAAAAAAATGAATATTGAAACTAATAACATTAAATGATCTTTCATGCCATTCAACACTACAGGTTGTTTTACTTTGTTCCAAAGAATAATTAGACCAACCAATTATTGGTAATAAAGATATAACTAAGCCAATTGTTATGCTTGTAATTATACAAAATCTACCAAGTAAATGTTGATATTTTTTTATTTTTATTGGCTTGTAATTAATATAAAATCTTAAAAAATGATTAAAAAATATTATAATATTCAATAAAAAAAATTATTTTTTATCATCATATACAGTATTAGTATATTCAATTGAATATTTTCAATATAAACTTAGATAAAGATAAAATTTAAGCTTAAAATTAAGATCTTTAATTAATTAAATAAAATTAAATTTTTTTTTAAAAAGAAATACCTTTCAAATGATATAAAAGCCATTAGATACATACTAGTGCTACCAACAAAGAACATAATAAAACCACTAATTATGCATCCGTTTTTTTTAAATATTCATCTATGTTTAAATATAATTAAAATTAAAGTATATAAACAAATAATGAATTTTTTTTTTTTGTAACAAAATAAATACCTGCATTTATAGTTAGCTATTATTACAAATGGATATTCAAATAATGAACCAAAGAAATTAAATAAAGCTAATGTTATAATTAAATTGTTGAAATTTGTTCTCAATTCTCTATATTTATAAAATACATACAACAACCAACCATTCGATATTAAACTCAATACCATAACTATAATACTACACATGCTAACTATTTTAAGTTTGTAACATTTAACTGGAGATTCTTGATCGAGCTCATAATAATTGTTTGATACATTTGAATTTACTTCCATAAGAATTGACATTATTAAATTTATTTTTAATTGTAAAATTAATCAATTAATATTAAAAAATTTTGACTAAAATATTTTTTTCCAAAAAATTTTTATATTTTAATATAATTTAGAACTTTTGTTTATTAAACAATTAATTATAATCTAAGAATTTATAGATTTTTTATAGCTTATCTTCAGACAAATTTATGTAACATGAAACAACTTATATTTTTTTTATCTTTTTCGAGGGATTTATTTTTTAAATTAAATATAGTTTCATTATTCTAGATTAAATTAACCTAATCGAAATCAAATAAAAATTGTTCTAGGTTAAATTAACCTAATCGAAATCAAATAAAAAATGTAAAACTTAAAAAAAGTAAAGATTGAGCAAAATTTAAAATTGCGGACCAATATCAAGCTAAAATATATATTATTAAGCAAAAAATTTTAAATTAAATAAAAAAAATTCTAGTTGAATGGATGAGTTTTAATACATATAAAAATAAATTTTAAATAGCTTTACATTTTGATATACTGGGTTAAAAATTAATTAACCGGGAAAAATCTGCTAGTGGTGTGAACTTTTCTGATGAGCGATGGTAAACGGTCACCCACTTTTTTCCGGAAGTTCGCTAAATTTTTATCAGAATCCTAGTAAATTACCAGCGCTAGCCAATATTATCTATGACAAGAACATTTAAATGTATTATTTAATAAATCAGTACATGTACCACCATTTTTACATGGTTTTGAATCACAAGGAGATAATTTTGTTTGACATGTAGTTCCAGAATAGCCAGTTGGACAAACACAAGTAATTGGAGTAAAACCAAAACCACCAGAGCATATACCACCATTAATACATGGATTAGATAATAAACATCTATTAACTGGAACTTCACAGTTAGTACCCTATATTTTATTTTTGTTTATAATAAAAAAACATTTATAATAAAATATTTTAATATTATTCAATTTATAATATTATATATACAGTATAATAATTTGTATCACAATTACATGTAAAATTATTAACACGATTAGTACAACTAAAACCATTCAAACATGGATTTGGACTACAATTATCAATCATTGTTTCACAATATATTCCTTAAATAAAAGTAAAGAAACATAAAAATAATTATTTAGCTTAACTTCTAATAAATAAATAAATATATATACCTGTGTATCCTGGAAGACAATTACATTTATAAGCATTTAATAAATCAGTACAATTTTTTGTATTTGGTGTATAACATAAACTAGTTAGACATTCATTTATTTCTACTGAACAACTAATAATCAAATTTAATTAAGAATACAAATCTAAATATAACTCTAAATATAATATTTATAATTTATACTCTGAATTTGTATATCCTGGTACACATGTACAAACATATCTATTCAATAAATTAGTACATGTAGCTCCATTTTTACATGGATTTGATGCACATTCATCTATATCTTGATTACATAATGGACCAGTCCAACCTGGTTTACATGTACAATTAAAACCATTTATACCATCAACACATGCAGCTCCATTTTGACATGGATTTGATAAACATTCATCAATATTTTCACTACAATTTCTACCAGTAAATCCTGGATTACATACACATTTATAATCACCAATTAAATTTTGACAAATACCATTATTAGAACATGTTTGACCAATGCATTCATCTATATCGATTTCACAATTAACACCATCATAACCCAAGAAACAATTACATTTATATGAATTAACTAAATTTGAACAAGTACCATTTTTGCATGGATTAGATAAACATTCATTAAAATCTTGGTCACAAAATGTACCATTAAAACCAGGATTACAATTACATTTATATCCACCAATAGTATTTGAACATGTACCATTTACACATTTATCTAATTTAGCAGCACATTCATCAACATCTATGTCACAATTAAGTCCTTTATATTGTAATGGACAAGTACAATTATAAGCATAAGTTGTAACTAAGTCATTACAAACACCAGCATTTAAACATGGTTGGCTTTAATTAAAAATAAATATTAACATTTATTTAATTAAATTGAATGATAATTTAATTGAATTAATATAACTGATACCTTGCACATGGATCATAACGTTTTGAACAATTTTTATCATAAAAGCCTGGTGCACATGTACAATTATATGTAAATTGATTACCACTACATGTAGCTCCATTTTTACATGGATCTGGTTTACACATATCAATCATAACATCACAGTTAACACCAGTCCATCCTGGTAAACATGTATCACAATTAATACCAGTAAAATTACCAGCACATGTACATTCATATCTATTGTATAAATTTGAACATGTAGCACCATTTCTACAAGGATTACTTAAACATTCATTTATTTCTTTTTAATTTAATATTAATTTAAATTTGATAATAATTAAATATTATATTTTTATTAATATAATTACTATATACTGTCATTGTACCCATTTGACCTGCATTACAATTATCTTGTTTACAACCACAAAATAATGCTCTTGTATATTGATCATATATGCAATTGTCTGTTTTTTCTAAACCATCTGGTACATAAAATGTGCTTGAACAACCTCTGTATACCTCTAGAAATTTATTTAAATTAAATAAATTTATAATAAATTTAATTATTATAATAGATTTAATTATTTTACTATTTCCGTCTAATGAATTTACAAATGTAACACATACATCAGTTGACTTAGGACATAATTCTGTAGATACGCCAGTTAAATCAACCATATTTTGTCCACAATTTGGATTTGTTGTTTCTTTACAACTATAACATACTAAAGCATAATTGCTCTTAATAGTTATGGATAATAATCCAAAAATAAATAAAATCAATTTCATTTCACTTAAATTTTATCTTTATCTATAGAATATATTTTGATTTAAATTTTTTTTATTTTTATTCTCTTAAATAAAAATAATCAACTATTTATACAAAATGAATTATTTAATTTGATAATTGAGAACAATATTCAAATAAAATAAAACTAATAATTTTCAATTTGAAATCTAATATTTAATAAAATGTTGCCTCTGCATTTTCATTTAAATTTTTTATTCAATTAAATAAATTTTAAAAAACAATGACAATTTTAAATTTGAATTAAGCCTAATGTAATCAAATACATAATCTAATTCAATCAATGTTTTAATTTGAATTTTTATATTTTTTAACTTTTTTAAAATTAAATGTTTATTACTTAATTATACTCAAATTAAATATTATCTAATTTTTTTATATTAATTTGAAAAATTTCAGAAAATAAAACTATTATAATTCTTTTTTAATCTAAAAAATATTAAATATCTTTTAATATAGAAATAAACTAATCAGTTTAAAATTTTAAAGTAAAATTATATTTTCTAATCGCCTCCAATTTTAGTCAAAAACTTAATCCATAAATTTTTTTAACCCTAATAATTCGGTATTTCCTCATCAAATGCCAAAATAGCATGAATTTTATAAAAATAGGGTTTATTCAAAAAATTCCAATCTAAAAGCTTTGGAATCGCAATCATATTAGTACGTCAAAATCTAAAAGATTACAAGTTAGTTTGATCTTGATAGTTTTATAGGATTTGCCGTTGGAATTTTCAATTTTTAATGATCAACTCACACAATATATTAGAGCTTATACTACCATACCATATTATTTACAAGAATATTAAATGACTAAGGCAATAGCGAGTCTCTAAAAACATACAAAACACAATCATTTAGTTTAATTTTATTATCTTAGAAAAAATCAATCTTTGAATGAACAAAACCAAGATTTGAGATTTTAAATTTTTTTAGTTAATATAGTTTTAGTTTATATGGATCAGCTTATGAGATACATTTTATAAAGCTATACAGAAGCAAATAGTTTGTTTAAAAGTTTTAGTCAAGCCTCATCTCAAATTAGTTAATTGAGATTTTGGTTATTATTATTATTATTATTATTATTGAAAGAAGACATCATCTTAAAGTAATAACTTTATTAATTCCTACTTACAAGATTAGTTTTGATGACGAGAAAATAGAATTTAAATTGGAGATAAAGTTAAATGAATTAAATATTATAAAATAGAGAATAGATTTTAGCCAAATGAAAGCTGGTGATAAAATATAAAAAATACATTTTATTTATAGTTTATTTAAAAAATAAGATATAGTACCACAATTATCACAATTAATACCTTCAATATAAAATATTAACATATTATACCTTTTTTTTAACTCTAAATAAATTTCATTATTAAATAAATTTTCATTTGAAGAGAAATTCCATTCAAATTGGAACAAAATATCTTCTATAAAACGTTTAGTTTCAGTTAATTGTTCCATGTTCATTTTCTCGATTTGGTTTGGTATATTTTTGTTCATATAAAAACTATACAAATTCTCTTTAACATCTTCTATAAACAAATCAATGCTATCTTGTTTGATATTTTGAAATGAATTGTCATTTTTTTTATTTAATAAAGTTTGAATTGAGTCCGATTTTAGTACAATATTTTCTTTTTGATCTTTTGCAGCATTTAAAGAATGATAACTCGAACTTGTACCAGTTGTTATCAAGCTTGTCTTGTTTAATGAGCTTTTCTTTTTTATTTTTATTGTGCTTTTATTCTTGCATAAATATTCAACCACTTTTGGAGACCATAGTTTCAAATTTTCACTTGAATTTTTTCTTATATTCAAAGACTGATTCAATACTTCGCTTTGAGCTATTTTATTAAACTTTTCAATTCTATCTGATACCTTTATTTTCTCGTAATATTCTTCATTTGAATTAAAACTACTTCTGTTATTATTATTATTATTATTAGTATTATGATTTGTATTCCCAGGTTTAATTAAACTTTCTTCTTTTTTAATTAAATTAGCTTTTTCTAGACACTCAGTTATAGATTTCGTGATCGAATCGATCAGCTCATTTTTAAATTCTTCATTTTTTTTAAAACTCTCTCCTGACAAATTTAAAATCTCTTTTAACAGATTAAAATTAGAAGAGCTTAGCAAATTATTTAATTGTTTTAAATATTTTTCAATCTGAAAAATTTCATCAGGCTTATGTTCTTTGAGCTTAAGCTTATGTTTTAAATAATTCTTAATCGAGTCCAATTTGTTCCTTTTGCTTTCTACTGTTTCTTCCATTGATGTAAAACAATTTAATTTTGGTAAAAAATTTTTCTCCTCTTTTAACACAAGGTCTGAATATATTCTTGAATTATTTTCCATATTTATTTTTTAATTTACTATTTATTTTTAATCTCAAATAAAATTTGCAAATTGAAAAAAAAAATTCAAAAAATTAAAATAAATTAAAACAAGAGCGCTTTTTATTTTAAAAAATTTTTATTTCCAAGGAAAATTTTATGTACAAAAAAAATTTACAAAAATTAAAAATAACAATATTTAATTCTTTTCTTTACAGTCGAGTTTTTCTTGAGACTCGTCACTTAAACTGTGTTGATTCGATTCTTGTTGCCAGCTGAGCAACAATTGTCGATCGTGGTTGAAAAATTGCAAATTTTGATAAATACTCTCGTTTTCTAGCTCCTCGTCCGCTTCTATTTCGCTGCTTTTGAACAGATCGATTTCAAAGTCGTCATCGAATTCAGAATTGTTGTCCAAATTGGAACTTGAGCTAAAGTTGAAATTCTTGTTTAGATAATTGTTGTTTTTCGACTTGGAACGGTTCCGAAATAAGAGCAGATTTTTGTTTGCTTGGCGTAAATTGTAAATCTCGTTTTCGTGTCTGAAAACTAAATTTTCAAGTTGATTTTTCTCATTTTCCATTAGCAAATACTTTTTGCTTAATTCTTCGATTAATTTTGCTTGTTTTTCTCTTTCGCCGCATGCTTGCAACAACACAAACTCAATCTCTTGTTGCTTGTTAGATAAAATGTTTATCTATTTTATAAATAGAAATTTTCTTTAATTTAGAAAAAAATGGAATATATAATTTGTATTATTACCTCTTTTTGGTAAGTTAACAACAAGTCGGAATTTTCTTGTACAAATTTTTCTTTTTCTTTTAAATTTGTTTCTAATAAATCACATTTTTCATTCGACAGATTCAATTGATATTCAAGCTGCGAAATTTAAATTAATATAATAGTTTTATGATTATTGAATAGTTGCAAAATTAATTGCGGTCATTTAGTATTCTATTCTATTCTATAAAACGCAATTAATTTTGCAATATTTTAATAAGTCTCGAAATAAATATTTTAAGCTTAATTTAAAACATTAATTGGAATTGAAATTCTTAGTTCAAATAAAAAAAAATGTTGCAAAATAAATTTCGTTTTTATAATATAAATAAGAATAGTTTTAAAACGCAATTTATTTTGCAACAATTGTAGTAGTTGTTTTATATTATAAATAATATTATAAATTAAACAAAAAAAAATTACAATTTTAATCTCTTTTAATAAATTTTGATTTTTTTCTTTTAATTCTTGTATCAATTCTAAATGTTCGCTTTGACTATTATCTAATTTTGAATTTAATTCAATATTTAAATTTTTCTGCTTTAATTCAATATGTAAAAATTTAATATCTTCATTTAATTCGTATATTTTTGACTCGTACTCGTTTCGAATTGATTCGATTAAACGTTTTAATTCAAACGATTCTTGTTCATAAGACTTTTTTTTTTTTAAATTTATTTTAAAACTAAAACTAAAAATATATTTTAAATTTTATTCTTATTAGAAACTCATTTACTTCAAGCTGATTTTGATGTTCTCTTTTTAAATATTCTATTTGTTTTTCGAGCTCTTCTTTTTCGTCTATTAGAGACTTGCCAAATTGAGCAGCTAAAATAAGTGCTTGCTCTTTTTCAGCCAACTCTTCATAGACTTTTTTAAAATCGTGTTCCATTTATTTTTATTAATAATTAATTAATTAGTTTCAAACAAACAAAAAAAAGAATGAAAAAAAAAACTAAAATAAATTTAGATTTTCATATTTTTTTTTTTATTTTATTTTATTTTATTTTTTATTTATAATAATAATAATAATAAAACTAATTTTTTAAAAAATATATATTTTCCCAGTTGTTAGTTTCAAAAACTAAAAAAAATATAAAAAATTTTTTTTATTTCTCTTAGTAAATTTTTTTTATATAATTTAAATTAAATAAACTCTAAAATTAAAAAAAAAAAAAAAAAATAAAATAAAAATTAATTAAAAAAGATAGCCGATTTGATTTTTAATTTAACTACTAGTATTTGTAGTAGTAGTAGTAGTAGTAGTAGTAGGTTAGTAGATTGCAAAAAAAAAAAAAAAAAAAAAAAAAAAAATGCAAAATTAAAAGATGACCGACCCGAAGCGAATCTAATTTTGTTGTTTAATAATAAAAAACCTAATTAAAAAGTTGTTTTTAGTAATTACTCATCTTTGAAACTAAATTTTTTCAAATAAAAAAGAAAAACTATTTATTTTAAAAATTATTTTTGTAATATTTCATTATTACTGTTTTATTGTTATTATTGTTATTGTTATTATTATTATTATTATTTTGTACAATTCTTAAATGACCGATTTTACAAGTCGAAGCAATCTTTTAAATAAAATTAAATTGCATTAGTAGCATATTGACACTTGAAAGAAACAATGTCATTTCATTTTATTTTACTTTTACTTTTACTTTGTTTTTTTTTCTGGCTTAAATCAAATCAAGTCAAAAATGAAATTTATTTTTCTAAATGAGATTGACTATTTAGGATAAGCCAATTGAAGAAAGAAAGCTTGTTGCGGGCTAAAATACATATTTCTTTAAAAAAAAATTTTTTCTAACTTATATAACCATATTTGACTAATCGTCTAAATAATCTTTTAATCTTTTTCGATTATTTTTGTTAATTAAGTAATTTTATACTTTTCTATATTTTATTTATTATTATTATTGTTTTATTTCTCTTAAATTTGTGTTGTTAATTTCAAGATTTTACTAGAAAATATTATATAATAATAATAATGAAAATAATGAAAATAATGAAAATAATGAAAATAAAAATAAAATTGTTTATGATTTATATTTATTAAATTCATAATTTTTTAAAAAATTTTGCTGTTGTGAAAAAAAAAAAAAACTAAAATAAAATAATAATAAATAAATAAATTTACCTTTAATATTTTATTCTATTTATTATTAAAATTATTTTTATGATTCTCACCAATATAATAAATAAATGACATTTTATTTGTTTCTTTTTATTATTATTTTCACTATTATGTAATAATTTCAATTTGATCAACTGAGATTTGGCTAATTTTTAAAAATATTCTCAAAGCTAAAAATTAATACTAATTCAATTTAACTTAGCTATATACTATTATGGTAAACATTTTTTTTTTTATTTTATTTAGTATAATAATACTAATAACTTTATATGAAATATGCTAATAACTTTAAATTAAATAAAATCTCTTGGTAATTTATTTATTTTAAATGTTGTTGCAATATTAATTTCGGTATTTTTAATTCGATTGTTATTGTTTAAAACGAAATTAATTTTGCAACAAATAAATATACTTTTTATTTTACTTAAGTATATTCCAAAACATTAAAATGAAAAAATAAAAAATTCCTATTCTACACATACACAACAACAACAACAACAAGAATAAGAACAACAACAACAACAACAACAACAATTTGAATAGTATTGTTTAATCAAGTCAACTATTTGTTTCCATAAATACAAAATAAAAAAAAGAAACTATTATAACTATTAAAAAAACTATATATAATAAAGTATTATAAATTTTGTTAAAAATTACATAAAATAGCCCTTATGTTGTTGTTCATCTGTTTTACTTACTTGCTTACTTACTTACTTACTTACTTATTAAAATCAACAACAAAAAATTCATAATTTTAATTTTAAATAGAAAAAAAAAATAAAAATAAAAAAGAAAGAAAAAAAAAATTGTAAAAAAAATAAAAAATCAATATTTTTACGAATTTAAAATAAAAATAATATTTTTAAATAAATGCAAAATCATTGAAGCAAAAATTGTTTTAAAAATAAATTTAAATATTTATTTTCAATTATTATTAAAAAAAGAAAAAATAAAAAGAAATAAGAAAAAAATCTGACCTTCCATTATAACCCAAATAGTAAAATCGGAAATTTCAAATTACCTGTTTTATTTTAAATTAAAAAGATCATAATCATCATTCTCTCGTTTTTTTTTTATTTCTATATTTCTTTTTTACCTATCTATCTATTTAAATATAATTATCGATTTTTTTTTGCTTATGTTCTTTTTGTCAATATATGTATAATACTGTATACATAAAAATATATATTAAAATTAGGTTATTAAAAATTAAGAAAAAAAAAGAAAAGAGAAACTGTAAATGTTCTCATTGATGTTTGATTTGAAATTTAATATTTCAAATATATATAAAATGATATTTAAGTATTTCTAATCTATAGATTAATTGCAAACTGTTAAAATTTAATTCATTTTTAAACCACTGTCTCTAATTTCTTTTGTATGTTGTTTTATGAAAACCTTTTAAAAGCAAAATAAAGAAAAAATGTTTTAAACTTTTTTTGTCAAGTGATTCGACAACAAAATTCAACAAAATTTTTCAAAAGTCGGTTTTTAACCTTAAATTGAAACAAATGAAATGAGGCGTTTCTAATTATATTTTATTTTAAAAATGTTGTCAATTTGAACCAAACTAGTTTAATTAAAATCTTAATTATTTTAAATTTAAAATGATTTATCCTTAACAAAAATTTTAGAATATATTTTTTTTTTTTTTTTTTTATTTTTATTTTAACTTTAATATGGGTTAAAATTGAGCTCACGTTTATGTGTTTAACTACTACTAATTTGTAAAGATGTGAAATCTATTTGAATTTTCTAATGAAGAGTTTAAGAGATTAGTTATAATAAATATTATAGATATTAACATGTTAATCAAGATACTTGTATTTATAGCTTTTAGTTTATACTTTTATATTTCAGATTGGCTTTATTTCAAAATTTAAAACTATAAAAATAAAAATAAATTTTGTTACATAATTCAATTCTTTCAAATTTATCCAATTAAAGGATATGAGGCAAAATACTTTAAAAAAATCATAAGGTTATATTTTTTGATATTCTAGTATAGATTTTGATTATCCCATTTAAAATCTATATGCTTATTTTGAAAATCTCACTGTTCCTTTCCAAAATATAAGCTTTAAACTATTGAATGATTGTTTAGCTTTAAAAGCTCTTTTTCTTTTTCATTTTTTTTAATGATATTTAAAAGTTATAAAATCAATCAGATATTCTATACACTTGACTATTTCCAATACTTACCATTGTAAACTACCCTAATTTTACCCTAGATTTATTTTTCAAAGATTTTTACATTAAATAATTGGGTTAGAAAAAAAAACTTCTAATAAATTCTATTTTGTTCAGAAAATGACAAGGAATCCAAATATACTTTTATTAAACTGAGAAGAAACTTTTAAAACGGCATATATGAGTTAAGACCTAATAGAACCTACATGTCATGGGGTCAACCTTCCAAAAAAAAATTATTTTAAAACTTATAATAAAAATCTACTAGAATATTACAAAAATTATTGCTTTAGGATTTTTACAGTATTTTACTCTCTATCCTGAGAATAAGGGCCATTCATAGAACTAGTTCCAATAATCTCTGGAGTTTTTACATTGTTGGCATATTAATTAATTTGAATTTTATTTTTAGAAAGAAGAAAGTTATCTAATAGAATATATTTTTTAATTTTTATTTTCTTTCATATAAATTTATTATCAAATATAATTTGGCTTTTAATTAAAAAAATAAAAAAAGAGAGTTTATTTCCTCATAATTTCCTTAGTGATTGAATTATATTTTTAATCTATTTGAAAAACATTTGCAAAGTTTCAATTTGATCTTTATCTAAATAATAATGCAAATTTTAGCCAAAAGTAAAAAATTTAAAAAAATACTATTAGCTTATTTTCTTAATTGAAATATTGAGAAAAAAATACAAAGATTTTTTCTTTTTAATTTAGCAATCAGTCACATAATTTAAGATATACAACAAACTGTCTTCTAATTGAATTAGATATTTTATTATTTTGAGATCAATTAATAATGACTAGACTTGTCACTCTTGCCCATTACCTCAAGAAGATTCAATCAACCAAACAATTACCGATCAATATACAGTATAACCCACGACATACTACTAGTTAAATTTTAAGTTTTTTATTTAAAATAAGATAGATTTAAATTTTATTCAATCTAATCTTAGATAATCTTAGATGATGAAATCAAATAGAAACAAAAAAATATTTAAAAGAAAAAAACTCATGCTGATACCAAAATTATGACCAAGCATATCAAAATTTTAAATATTATTTTATTTGAGTTATTTTATGTTAACTTTAGTATTGTCATGAATAATTTTCTATCCAAGCTATTCCAAGATTAATTATTTATTACTTTCTTAGAAAAATATTTTTATAGTTTATTCATTACTTGTGGTCTTTGAAAAATTAACTCTAGTATAAAAAGAAGAAAATCTAAATGTTATTAAATATTGTTTTCCTATTTTCTGAATACGTGATTAATTTTATGTTTTACTATTATTTTATTAATTTTATTAAAATATAAGCTTATTAGTAATTGTTTAAATTTAAAATTTCAAAATAAATTTTGCTTTTTGAACCCAAACAATCAGCTTTAAAACAAATTTCTTATCATGTTTCTTAACTTAATTTTGAAATTTTTTTAAAAATTTATACATTTTGATAGTGCTTTTTTTTGTTTTGTTTTACAGTTACATAATAAGATATAAAAATAAAATATGATTAATAATTAATAAAAAAAGATGCTGAAAGTTTTTTTTTTTTAAAATAATTATCTTTTATTATAAATTCAAATTAAAACAATTAAAAAATTAAAAAAAAAATTTTTTTTTTTTTAAATTTTTAAATAAACATGGAACAAGAATTTGAATTGGACGATCGTATGACAAACGAAACAAAACAATTTGTAGTCAATTCTTTGAAAATTGTTCGACCATCTCAAGTGCCAAAATTGGACATTAATTTATCTCGTAAAGCAAGAGCTGCTAATACTGCTAAAATATTGGCTAATTTGAATTTTGAAAATTTAAAATCACGTGAAGTTTTAGTTAAAAATAGTCAAGATGGTCATGAAATTCCAATAAGTATACACGTCCCTGATAAAATCAAACCTGATGCACCAATAACTGTTTTTTTCCACGGTGGCGGATGGACTTTTGGATCGCGAGCTTCTCATTATCATCCGCTAGCTACTTTAGCAGTTAATTCAGGAACAATTTGGGTTTCAGTCGAGTATCGTTTGGCGCCAGAAAATAAATTTAATGTGCAAATTAGCGATTGCAAAAGCGTAGTAGAATGGGTTGTGAACAACAAGAAAGAAATAGGCTTTGAAAATTCAAAAGTTGGAGTATCAGGTGACAGTGCTGGTGGTCATTTTGCTGCTATTGTGGCTCATGAGCACAAAAATGAAATTGATTATCAAATTTTGATTTATCCATGTGTCGATTTGATAACCGAATATGAAACTCTAAGAGAGTTTAACAAAGAATGTTACATATTAACACCTGAATTGATACATTTTTTTGTTGGCAATTTCCTAAACGATTATTCAGAAATTAGTTTGCCAAGAGTTTCGCCTTTGTTTTATGAAAACTTCTCAAATTTACCAAAATGTTTGATAATAGCTGCCGAATTGGATCCATTGGCTGGTAATTCATATGCTTATCATAATAAGCTTGTTGAAAATTCTATCGAGTGTTATTTAAAGCTTGTCAAAGGCACCATACATGGCTTTTTTCATAATGGTGTATTTTTAAAAGAAGCTTTTGCTCAATCATTAAAACATATTTTAGAATTTTTAGAAAAACTTTAATATAATACTCTTTTCTAATTTAAAATTAAAATAAATCAATATTTAGGAATTAAATTTTTTTATAATAAAAATAGTCAAAAAAGATTTTCTTTTTTATTTTATTTATGCTACTCTTTGATGATTATCAATCGAACAGGTGCAATTAAGAGCCAACAAAAAAAATCAATTGTTTATGTGACTTGGACTAATCAATTCGACTCATAAAGCTTTGAGCACAAGAAGTTTACAAATGTATAACAAACAGAATGTGTTCAAAATATTGTTATATAAGAATAAGAATTAAAACCATTATATTACTTATGGTCTGAATTGAATCTATGATACTTGATGTATTAGTATTAACAAAATTAATACTGCTAAATTTTTATTAAATAATAATAAGCCAACAAAATTATTTCTAAAGCATATTTTCATATTGATTAATTGTCTTCAGTCAATTCTAAACTTGTGACAAAAAAATGACCATATATATATATATATGTATATATATCATAAGATAAACATATAAACAGAATATTTCATATTTTTTAAACTTGATCCTTTGTTTGTTTCTTTTTAGATTTCAGATATGGAAATATTTTTAATGATTTATTATTTAAATGAACAAAATTTATCACTTGAGACAACCATGAGTTAAATAAAGACTCTCATTATACATTAGCAGCTAGGGAAATAAATTAAATAATAAAATCTAGTCAAAATGAAGTCATAAACCATTGAAAAGAGAGCGACAAAAAGCTCCTTGGTTTTAATTATGAAGAAAGACTTATCAAGTTAATAAAACTGTATGATAAAATAAACTATTGGTATAAAAAGAAAACATACAATTAGCAAATGATTGAAGCGATGGAAAGTATAGAGCATTAATTCTATTTTCATATATCTTATTCATTTTAATATTACTAAAAAGATTATATGGAAAAAAAAAAGAGTAAGTAATACTCAGATTTATTTTAGTAAATAAAAATTGTTCATTTTGTGTTTTAATATTTTATTGATTTTTCGAAGAATTATTTTTTATTAAAAGCTTAATTTTGAAAATTTGAAGCTTTTGTTTTTGCTTAAATTAAAACCTAAAAATAAACATTGACGTATTTTGGATTAATGTTTTTGAATTGCTTTTAAAATCTTATCTTAATTGCAACAATTTAAATTATGGTTAAGTTTTATTTGCTTAAAACAAAACAAAAAAAAAACACAAAAGCAAGTAATTTCTCTTGAAATTTGCAATCTCAATAAATGAATAACAAAAAAAAAGAAAAAACAAAAATATCAGAGCTTCAAAAATATTATCTTTTGCTTATTATTATAAATAATATAATAAAAGCATTATTCAATAGTTTCTAAAAAAACTTTTTAAAATTCCATAAAAATTGCTTACTATTTATATAATAAATTAATTAAAAAAGTTTGAAATATAAGCAAAATGAATAATCTAGATTTGAGTGGCAAAATATTGTTCAAAGTAAAACTTGATAATGAAATAAAAAAATTGATTATTCATAACGACGATCTCAATTACAATGAGCTCGTTCTTATGATGCAAAGAATATTCTCGGATAAGATAAAGCAAACTGACGAGTTCACGATCAAGTACACAGACGAAGAGAACGATTTGATTACACTTGCAAATGATTCAGACGTAAATCTAGCTTTGCAATCAAGTAAAATTCTAAAATTGACAATATACTTAAACAAAGAAAAAGCAGAGCAAAATGAAGAGATAAAACCAAATGAAATTGTCCACGAGTTACAGAATATAAGGCAAAGTATTGATAGGTTTTTGGAAAAGTTTGAAAAAAATCTTAAATTGGATAAAAATGTTCAAAAAATGGAAGGTATTTGATTTAGATTTGAAATAAAAATAAAAAAAAAAATTCATTTAAATTCTAATTTTTATATAAAAAAAAAAAATATTAAAGATCTAGTTAAAACAACTAGTGATGTTAAATTAGCAATTAATCATAGTCTTAACAATGAGCTGCATAAAGAGTTTGATCCTTTAAATAAAAGCGAAATTAATGCTCAAAGCGCTCTGCCTGGTGCGGTAGCAGCTCAAAAACGTATTTATAAATATTTAAATTTAAACTAGAAATTTAAATGATTCAAATTATTTAAAAGAATCACGGGCTCAAACACCAGATTCAATAAACTCGACTGAATTAGCAGGTCGTTTTTCACCTGGGGGACATAGAGTTCAACATCAATATCATCAAAACGGATCCCAAGTTAATTTGGCTACTCATCAAGCGCAATTTCAACAACAACACCAACAGCAACAACAACCACAACCACAACCACAACCACAACCACAACCACAACTTCAACAACAACAAAATTATCAGCCTCAATTTCAACAACAGCAGTATCAGCCACAAGTTGCTGTTCAACAACCGCACCAAGTACAACCGATTCAGAGTCAATTTTTAGCTAAACCACCTAGTCAACAATTACAGCATCCTCCTCAGCCTGCTTTAGTTCAAGCTCAGGCTCCTCCAAATGCGCCTGTAGATCCACAACAATTCTATCAACAACAACAACAACAACAACAGCCACAACAGTTTTACTCAGCACAGCAACAACATCCTAATCTGCAGCATCCACCACATCCTAGTTTGATGACTGGTCAATTATCCCAAGCAGGTTATGCAACTAATAATTTAGTTGCTAATCCGTACTCAAAGAATCCAAATGTTTCACTAGCACGTCCACCTTCAGCCACCATCTATCAACAAGGATACAAATAAAATTTCTTATTATTTTATTTAAAAGAGAACAATTTTTTAAAAAAAAATTAATTAATTAAAAAATATAAATTTTTTTCTTAATCGTATCTTAATTATATTTATTATTATTATTATTATTATATAAAATTAAAATTTTAAAATATTTTATTCAGATATCTAATAAATTAAATAAGTAAACCAAAACATTTGTAATTTTTTTTTTTTTTTTAATGATGATTATTTATTAGATGTATATTTTTATTCTTCAAAAAATTCATACAATTCTGAAAAAGACAGTTTGCCATCGCCTTCGAAATGAAAAAAAGAGAAAATAAAAATTTTATTAAATTTGAATAGTAAAAATGATTAATAATTTAAAAATTAAATTATAAAATAATTATTAATAATAATTAATATAAAAATAAAATTTTGACATGTAAAAATTTTATATTAAATAATAATAGGCGTAATTGATTAATAAACCTAATAATCTGAAAATTTAATAAATTAGAAATTGTATTATTAGCTCTAATTAAAAGTTAAGCAAAAAACTTCCATTGTTAAAGCTTAATAAGTTTTTATTTGATATTTTTTTTTTAATTAAAGAATGTAGAAATTTAAAATTTTTTATATTTTATGTAATAGAAAAAAATTTTATCATGTCTTCAGGATCTTGTGTTTCAAGCTTATAATTAATTAAAGCTAATTTAATATGTTGCAAAATTAATTGCGTTGTTATAGATACGACTCGTAGCAATTTTAGCGCAATTAATTTTGCAACACAAATTAAATTAATTTTCTTTATAAAACAATTTTAAAATAATTACCATTTTTATCTATTATCTTGAACAAATTGTTTATTCTTTGATAAGAATTGGCGCTTTCATCATAATCATAATTTACTTCATCAATGTAATTTGGCATTTGAAAATACACAGACTTTCTAGCTCTTTAGAAACAATTCTAATTTTAAAAAATTTAAATTTAAAAAATTTTTATTTTAATAATATTTACTTTCTAATAAAACTATCAACATGATTTGTTTGCAAGAAGAAGCTAAAACCAATCTGAACTAACAAAAAGCAAACAAAAATTTTAAATATATAATTCATTTTATTTCTTCCTTTTTTTTTAGCTTTTCAATTTATGTTTTTTTTTGTTTTTTTTTTTAAATTTTAAAGAAGCAGAATGTCAAAAATTAATCTTTTACAAATGTGATTGATTTTATATTTTGAAAATAAGAGTTTAATTTCCTACGCTTTTATATATTTTGCTTTTAATTAAATATTTCAAATTTCAAGGGGAATAAAATTTGAAAAAAAAAAAAAAAAGAAAAAAAATTGAAAAATTAATAAAACTTAATAAAATTTATTTCATAAAAAATAATAATAATAATAGTTAAAAAAAACAAACAAACATTAATAAATATAAATAATTAAAATTATAATCAATTTTAGATCTTCTGATTAGCTTCATTATTGGACTTTTTTAATTTTTATTAAATAAAATTAAATAAAATAAAATAAATTTAAATTTAAATTTAAAGTATTAATTTTTTATTAAATTAAAAAAAGCATTAATTTTTAAAATACTTTTGAAAATCAAAAAACTTAAACAAATAATAAAAAGAAAAAAAAAAATTTTTTTTTGTTTAATTTATTAAATTTATTTAATTAATCAAATTTGTAATTGTTATTGAATATTTTCTTAAACTCGCCTAATGAAATCGAGTTGTCTCCATTTAGATCTAAATACTGAAATAGCTGATCTGCAGAAGTAGAAGAAGAAGAAGAAGAAGGAGCTAAATTGTCAGTGTCTTTTTTGGTTTCTTCGCTCCAAATAAATGGAGACACTTGGTCCAAGAGTGATCCAGATCTTTTGCCAAATCGCGGTCTACCAACAACCATGTAGTAATTGTGCAATTGGTTTAAGTATCTCTGAACGTCTTGTGGGTTGAGAAATTTTGTCGGCACTGGTGGTGGTGTTGGATACTCAGTCGCATTAACGATTAAAGATATACCAAGGCATATTAAGCCAACAACAATAAAATATTGATTTCTAGTTGAAGACATTTTAAAGACTTTTTGTTTTGTTTTGTTTTCACTATATAAAATAAAGATCTAAAAGAAAAAAAAATTCAATTTTCTTTTATTTTTTAAAATGAGAACCTGTTTTAAGAAAATAAAGATTTATTTATATGATCATTGTTAACATTAATTAATTTTTTGTTTTGTTTCATGATTTTAAAAAAATGATTATCTTCGGATTAGGAAATCTAGTAATTTATTTGTCATTTTAGAAAAACTAAAAAAAAAAAAAATAAGAAAAAAAAGAAACAGAAAAAAGTTAATTAAATCAAAAGAATTTAAAACGATTATAATAATTTGAAAGAAATTAATTTTACTTACAACAAAGTAGGCGATCTTTATATTGAAATTTCAATCAAACAAAAAATAATTAAAAAAATTTATTTTTTTTTTTAAATATTTTAGTTTTTCTAATTATTCGTAGTAGTAGTAGTAGTAGTAGGCTACTACTAATTCGGATAGAAAAATAAAATTTTATGATATTTATTTCAAATAAAATAGATTCTAAATAACAATTACTAATGCAATTTATGCAATTCAGCCTTTTCCTTAAATTAAATTGAAATTTAGAAAAATTTGTTTCCTGTTTAAATAGCATCGATATTTATTTAAACAATTTGCGCAATGCTAAGATAGCCTCGAATAAAAATTCAATAAATCTTGTTTAGTTTTTAATTAAATATATTTTGTTGTTGTTGTTGTTGTTGTTGTTTAATAGAATTTATACCAAGAAAATAAATATTATAACATAAAAATACTGCCTAGAGAGATAATTTAAAATTAATATTTTATTGTTATTAAATTTAAAAAAAAAAAAAAAATTATATAATTTAATTAATTGAAATTTATTTAGATGTTTAAATTATCTAATAAACAATAAACCGTAGGTTTTAATGCAAAATTCATTAAATTTCGAATTAAATTTAATTCGATTTCTCTTTTCTAAATTAAATATCAAATTATTTGGCGTAAGATAATTGAAGCCTTCTATTAATTTTAATCTTAAATTTTCATCATTATACTGTTCGATCAATTGACTTACAAGAATAGAATAAAAATCCTTAAAATTGTTTTAAAAATTCAATTAAAATTAAAGAAAAAAATAAAAAATTTTTTTTATAATTTTTTAATTTTGTGACTTGAAAACAAGTGATGAATGTGTATAAAAGTGACGAGCAAACATCAAACAATTCTGTGTCCATTGGACTGCCGAATATGAACTGAAACACTACTTGAAACAAGCCTCTCAAACATTGACCATGTGGAGTTTGTTTTAGATCATTTTTGAACAAATACTGGCACATTGGTGAAACACATTCCAAACTGTATCTAACTACCTCGGCTCCTAAGCCACTTAATTAATATAAAAAAATTTTTTTTTTTGTTACAATTTAAAATAATTTATAAATTTAATAGAAAATATAATTTAATTTAACTCCTACGAGTTTATTCCATATTCAATCGAGTTAATTAAACTCTGAAACAGATTGAATGATGTTTCAAACAGTTTTTGAGAGTTATTATACGAAATGTTTGATATTAATTTGAAATATTCAATAGCTAGGGATTGAAACTTAATTTAAAATTTAAATTTATTTTAATAAAGTATGCAAATGTTTATTGTTTTTTTATGTTAAATAAAAAAACTTTTAATATTTCTTGATTCATTAGAGCTATCAGAAACTCTAATCCAACTAGGATAATATCTACTACTTTAATTTGAGCTAGAAAAATAAAATTAATTAATTAATTTTTTTGTTTATAAGCTTAGGCTTAGTTTTTCTTTTTACCGTGTTGAAGCCGATCGTCGTCTTCTTGATTGTCGTAATCAATGTTATGCAACGTGTTCAATAGAGTTAGAAAAAGTAGTAAATCGTTGTAATAATCTTCTTCTATGTTTGCCTCAATGCTTTTTTTATCTTTTAAGAAAAAAAAAAATTTTAAATTTAATTAAAAATTGTTTAGGCTTAAGCTCAAGGATCATTTAAATATCCTTCGAGGCTTTTAAAATTGTAAAATTCAATTAAATTTGAAAGAAAATAAAATTAATTAAATTAGAAAATCTCACGTTTGAAATTTTAATTATAAAACATAAAACTAACTAACACTTGTTTAATTTTCAATTGAACTTAATTCAAGACAAAGCTTGTTTTTGCTTCAACAAAATATAAATGTAATATAAAAAAAAAAAAAACAAAAACATTAGAAAAAAACTTGTTAAAATCACTCTTCGAATTATTTTCATTTGTTTTATTTTTAACTATTTTGACAAACTAATTTTAATTAGAATTTGCATGATTTTTTAATCTAATTTGTTGATATTTATTAATTTAAGCAACAAAAACATCTAAGTTTATAAAATAACAGCCATAATTATTAAAATATTTATAGATTTTTATAAAATCCTCTTATAAATAAGATTTACCAAGTTTTAATGCTTAATTTTAATGTTCTTAATAGTTTTTTTATTGTTGCAAAAACAAATTCGCTTCATAACATATAAGAATATACAAAAAAACGCAATTAATTAAGAAACTATCTAATTTACAAGTATTAAAGGTTTTACAATCATTTTAAAAGAATTTTTAGTTTTATCAACTTAACTCTTCATTGTTTCTGCTTATTCTGTCTGATTTTGCTTTTAACTAGGCTTAAGATTTAATAATTAACTTAAATTAAAAACTAACTTGAATTGTGCTTGCTAAAGATTCTAATCAGTTCTAAGAAACATTTCAAAATCTCGTTTCTTAGCTCGGAGCATTCAGTCAACTGTGCCAAATACTTTTCGATAACACCATTGAACATGCACAAAATTAGTTCGACAATCTCGCCATAGTTGTGATACAAATCCAACAAGTATACTCCTTGTTTCAACCTTGGCAATACAAAGCCGACCAAGTCTTTTACCATTTTCTTACTTGTGCCTTCTATTATTCCATTCAGACTTTCGATCAGGCTCATTATCTCTTTTATACAACTCTCTGAGTGTATAAACTCTGGCTTAATTGAGCCAAACAATTCGAATCTATTCTCCAACTGCTTTAGAACTGTTTTATTAAAAAACTCCTGCATCAAACTATTCTCAGGCTCGGTACAACTAATTACCAATGATTTTATAATTAATTTTTTTACATTCGAACTTAGCATAATCCATGGTTGTTCATTTACTGAAACTACTTTACTAAACGACCAGTATTGTTCGTTTTCAAGAAAAATTTTACTCATTTCTTTATGTTTGGATAATTCTAATAAAAATCTAGCTGTTTGAATACAAGTTGTGTTCTCCGATGACCAAATATAAAAATTTGATAGAATTTTTCTTAAATAATAATTCAAAATCAAATAGGAAATTTTCGAGTCTGAAGAGAATAAAGTGTGAATAGTTGGACTCAATTCGGTGTATAAATTTTCTTTAAAAAAAAAATAACAATGCGATAATTCTTTCAAAAACCAAATCAAAGTAGAAGCTACTTGTGGGCTTAGATAGTGCAGCATGTTAAGCATACTCATGTGAACTTCGAGCTCGCATAGCTGACAAGCATTGAACACAAACCGAGTGAAAAAATCAACAGGCTCTGAGTCAACTATTCTTTTATCCAAGAGACCAAGATTAACAGATCTTGGATCGGACTGGTTAAGCTCAAACATCACAGTCTTTACTAATTCCAAATCAGTTCTAGAACTAGTCTCTATAGAATACTTCATCACCTCATTCGGAATTCTCGGCTCATTCAAATCCGAGTTTATATCATATAGAACAAAGCCCGAAATTAACAAGATCCAATGTATATCTTCGTTTAAGTTATTCAAGTGTTTATTCAAAAGTTCTGTTGCATTAGTTTGAATTATTTGCTTCAATACTTGAGTCAATTGAGTGTATTTTTCTGTTAGCAAATTGGATAGCAATGGTATAATGTATTTCAAACAACACCGAGCAAAATCTGTTATCGAGTACAATATTTCTTTATAACGATGCAAATCGTCTTCATTTGAATCATCTTCATCTTCGTCTTCTTCTTCTTCATCTACATTTAATTGAATATTTTCCTCCTTGATTTTTATTTTTAGTAAATTGTTGTTTATAATTTTATTTAATTTTATTACTTGAACAATATCTAAATTGTAAGCTAGTCTTGACTGAATGAAAGCTTCTACAATATTGGCCGAATAGTTGGTGAACAAAAGCATGAATTTTTGATTTTCGTTTAAACACTCTTTAAGATGCGACCATGAAATCAAAATTTTTTCATAACTTTCCAAATACTTTTTGCTCTCAACAGAATCCTATTTAATACTAGGCTTATATAAATTTATAATAAAATTTTTAATTTATAATTATCAATATACTTGACAAGTTTTTTCCGCTTTGAAACAATTTACCATAAAAGCGCAAACTATATTGAAAAAAGGCTCTATTAAATTATTGTCCAAACAATCGATTAATTTTAAATTAGCCGAAGACATTAAATTATCAATCAGACATGACAAATTTACAGTTTCGTAGTCTCTGATCTCAATTTTGGTGAAACAGGTCAAAAAAGATTGTAAAAAACTATTAACAAAATTGACTCTTGGGTTTTGATCGGTCTGCTCGGAGTATAGAATAGTTCCATTCAGAGTGCTTAGCTGAATAATTGGCTGAAAAGATGCATGAGCCATGTCCGGATCATCTCGAACTAGTTCGTAGCATTTAAACAGTAATATTACAAGATTTGGATTGAGAAAAAAATCTCGAAATTCCGGTGTAGGCTCTAGATTTAAACTTGTCTGATTGGACATTTGATTAAAATTGCCAATCAAATTTTTGAGAAGATCTAATTTTTAAATTATCTTTAAACTTTTTTTTTTGTTTAAATTAGTTTGTTGCAAAATTAATTGCGTTCCGATTTAGTGCAGTTATATGAGTTTTTGGACAAAAAAAACGCAATTAATTTTGCAACTAGTTGATAATAAGATTTAAGAGATATTTTACGCTTGCTTGATGTAAATTCCCAATTAAAAGATTGATCTATTAACATGAACAATTGTAAAAGCATTTCTTTCGAGTCTGAATCCAACATTCTTATACTAGTAATGTTACTTTTTATTAAACTTTCAATCAAATTCTGTGTAGTCTCAAACTCAAATATCAAAATTGACTTAAACTCGTTTTGCTTTTATTAAAATAACATTTTTAGATAAATAAATTCACTTGAATAGTATTATATAATACAATGGCTCAATCAAGATTTAATAATAATTCAATAAAGAAACGTTTTTTAATCATAGTTTACATTTAAACACCTGAAACCTTGTGCTTAATCAAAGAAATAGAAATAACTGAATTTATTGAAAAATTAAGCAAAAATTTTTTTAAAATTTTTAATAATATTATAGCTCTTATCATTTCTATCTAATCTAGTTTTTAAATTAAATCAATTTTGCAATCTTTAAATATTTTTGTTATTTACTGGTGCTTAGTCAGTTCTAAATTTTACTTTAAATTTGAGATACAAATTCTAATTATAAGCCTAATAAAAAATAAAATATTATACAATACTGAAATTATATTATTCAAAGTAGCACAAGATTTGAAGAGATATTTTTGTTCTGTTTAGAAATATATTTTATTTGTTTTTTTATTAGAAAATAGCTGGCATTATTTAACACAGTACTTAAATTAAATCATTATTTTACTTATCAGAAGTATCTGCTTAAACGAGTAAGCTATTTTAAAGCGGAAACTGTATAAAGTGTGCTAAGTTAATGGAAAGTACAAATGGAACAAGAAGATTTAAAAAAAAAAAACTAGTTTTTCTTAAAATAATAAATCTAAAATTAAAATTACCTCAAACGATCTTTTGGCAGTGAAATGAGAGTCATTTGATAAGCCCAATTTGGTCGATTTCGAACTATTGGAAAATTCGTTCAAAATGGCAAGCATAAGAGAGCAAATCAGGTGTCTAAGTTTTATATTATTTGTGTTGAACAATTCAATACTTTCTTTAACTATATTCCGAGTTTCTTTTACATGCTTTGAATTAAATGAATCTAGTTTACTTCTTTTATAAAATACTGCTATAGTTTGTAGTATTTGTCTTTGAACGTATTTTTCATTTGAAGCAGAATAATTAATTGCGTAATTGAATAAAAAATTTTGTAATGCTGGTACTAGATCTTGAGGCAAAAGTGTCCATTCTCTTAAGGCAGCTTCTTGCAGTGTAGATACTGCTTGAAACTGAACATATGGCTCTTTTGAGCTTTCTAGCAAATACCGACAAAATTCATATGGAGACTTTGATCCACGAAGTTCCATGAATATATTTTCGCTATTTGTTCTTTCATTTTTACTCACATTTGGAGACTTGAATGTAACAATTTTAAAACTTCTTAATACACATTTTTTTTTTTATTAAACTAACTTACAATCACAATTTTAGATGCTTGTTCTATGGTTTGTTTTAGAGCTTCGAAATTTTCAGCCGAATAAGACATTTTTATAACTTTTTTTTTTTTTTATTTAAAATTTTTAATTTTTTTTTTTTTTGGAAAATATTTTAAAATCAAAATTTTGAGCAAATTTGCACATAGTTTCAAATATATTCTATAAAAAAAAAAGAAAATTTTATTTCAAAATAAACTTAAAATAAGCTTTATATATTTAAATATACTGTATAACAAGAACTTGGTTGCCAAGTAACGAAAAAATTTGAAAAATATTTTTGTTCATGATTCAGATTTAAGAAATTTATTTATTTTTGATGAAAATTTAATCAATAAAGAAAAAAAAGAAAAAATAAAAATAATTAATTTTTTTAAATGGACAAGTATCATGTTTTAGAATTTATTGGAGAAGGCTCTTTTGCCAAAGTACATAGAGGTCGAAAGAAATACACAGGACAAGTAAGAATGCCTAAATAAAAAGAGCTAAACTAAAATTTTGATTAGAAATATATTTTTAATAAATAGATTGTAGCTCTTAAATTTATCTCAAAATTAAACAAGAGCGAAAAAGAGTTAAAAAATTTAAAACATGAAATTGAAATATTGAGAAATTTGCATCATGAGAATATAATAGAATTATTGGACAGTTTTGAAACTGATAAAGAAGTAGTTGTAGTAACTGAATATGCAGACGGAGAGCTATTTGGTCTTTTAGAAGACGATGGCGCTTTGTCTGAAGAACAAGTACAGAGCATCGCTTGTCAGCTAGTTTCAGCACTTTATTATTTACACTCACATAGAATAATGCACCGTGATATGAAGCCACAAAATATTCTTTTATGTAAAGAAAACCGAGTTAAATTATGCGACTTTGGATTCGCCCGAGCCATGAGTGCTGAAACGATGGTATTGACATCTATAAAAGGTACACCATTGTACATGAGTCCGGAACTAGTCGAGGACCGTCCATACGACCATAACGCCGATCTGTGGGCCTTGGGCTGCATCTTGTACGAAATATTCACCGGCAATCCACCTTTTTATACAAACAATCTTTACCAATTAGTTGATATGATTGTCAAGGGTCAAATAAAATGGCCAAAAACAATGAGCAATGTTTTTAAAAATTTTCTCCAAGGTCTTCTTACCAAAGACCCAAGTAAACGTTTGTCTTGGCCGCAATTAGCTGAGCATGAATTTGTTAAAAACGGATTAAAAAGTATGTTTTTAAATAAATTTAAGAATAAATGTTTATTTAATAATAAGAATCTTTTTTTTTATTAGTTCCAGATTTAACTGCTTCTGTGATGGAACCTTTGACTATTCAAATGACTGATGAACAATTAAGAAAAAAATTAGAACAACAAAAAGCCAAAGCGCCACCACCAGGAACATCGAGAATTTTATCTCGAGCAAATCGAGATCAAAAGAAACAACAAAAACCAAAGCAAACTAGTCAAACACAAGAAATCAAAAAAGATGTAGACCCAAAACCAGTTCAAAAAGCAAACGAAAACGATTTAGAAGAGTGGCAAAATTTAGCCGAAGAGCTTAATCCAGAAACTAATTTAGATTTGTGCGAAAAGTATCTAAGAGATGAGGCTTTTTTGAATAAGCTTAAACTTAAACTAAACAATTCTAAACAACTATTACTCGAGTGTAAAATAGAAGGTGCTTCTTTATACAGAGACCTATGTAAATTGATCAATAATCTTTTATCTGTGCAAGTACAAGACTCATCAAACAGCTCGAATCAAACTTTGTGCAAAGAAGACTTAAATTTAATTAAACTATTGGAAAATTTTGTTAATAATTTAGAATTAATCTCATTTCTAATGGATTTGTTGAAATTTTTTTTAAATGAAAAATCAAAAAATCTAAAAGAACAAGTCTGGTTTAATCAAATCGAATTTGATACACTTAATTGTCTAAATTGTTACTTTACAAGTGTTTTGAACATGTTTGAACAAGTCTCGATTGCGAGCAAAAACTTGTATTTAAAGACTTCAAAAGACTTTTTGGCCATTTCTAATCTCCTATTTGAGCAAACAAATGATACAGATTTTAGGCTTAAAGAAAAAACAATTATTGTTTTGATAACCTTGTGTGAAATATATGAACAATTGCCAGAATATTCTGTTGATTGGTATTCATACGTGTGTTCGACTGAGTGTAAATTATTTGATTCATACATTAAATCGATGATGTTAGATGAAAATCATTTGAAAAAATTGATAGAATTGACTAAAGGTGATAAAAAACTAGCCGAAGAGATACAAGAGGATTATTTGCATTTAGGTATAGCAGTATTGGCTGCCTTTACCTATGTGCCAGTTAATGTTAGTATTAAGACACAAACCCAAAAGTATAAAATCAGCAAGTATCTAGCCGATAAGTTATTACAGCCTAGTTGTTTAAATTTTACGGATAATTGGTTGTTATTTATAAAGCATCCAACTTCTTGCATTAATGTTTTAAAAGCTTTGTACAGCTTGTGTATGGCTAGTTCAAATTTTTGTTTATTTTTATCTAAACAAGCAACTCAAATGAATGCTCTGTTTGATGTTATATCCGAAAAGATCAAACTGCCTGAAATGGTGGTAAACGAAATCATAGAAATAACTGTTCATACAATTTGTGTTATTCTTATTCAACTTCATGATTTACCTGTTTCAGCATCACTGACGTAAGTCGAAACCATTTTATTCCATATTAATTTGATAAAAAAAAATTGTTTTTATATTAATTGGGAAATTAAATCTCAGGGAATCATTACTCAGTAACCAATCTATAGACTTTGTTTTTGTTTTAAATTCAACTAAATGAAATTTTCTATTATATTAATAATTTTTATTTTAATCAGAGTTTTTAATTTATAAGGCAAGTATCTAGTTTGAATAACAAACAGCCGGCAAATGAACCGACTGATTTGTTCTGGGATGAAAGATTCTCAAAGTAAAATATATTATAAATTTTTGATAAAAAAGAAATTTTTATTTTGAAAATTTATTTAATTTTTAAGTATTACAAATTCATCTTCGATGTTATTCAATATATTCCTTCAGTCTCAAGTTGCCAGTCATACATCAGCTGGTGCTTTGCTATTCAATGAACTATTATTAATCGGGTGTCCATGTGAAGTCGAACCGGAAACAATGATCGAGTCAGCTATTTCGATTCTAACTGATTTAACTCAAATACAAGTTAAATGCCCATTCAATTACGGTATTTTGGACGGCTTACTTATGCTACTTAATCAAATGCTAAATCAAGGTGAACAAATGATTGCTGATCAATTTCTAGAGACTCAATTATGGGATTTATTGTTTACTAGAATAAATCAATCAATAAAACCAGAACAACACGAAGAAGCAAACAAAGAAAGCCTAAACGAATTCAACAACAACAACAACAACAAAAGCTTCGATTGGGACTTGATATCTCCTAATGGTTATCTTCATCTTTTACAATTAGCAAGTCGTATGCTGACAATGTCATCGCAGAATTGTATTTGTCTAATTCTAAAAGAAGACTTGCTTATGTTCGATGCATTGAGTTACATCCTTTCTGATCATTTTTTGAACAGTATAAAAAATGATTCAAAGTCTGCTTTTAGTCTTATCGAAAGTCTAAATCAACATTCTAGACACAGCTCAGTAATACTAACCAGCCGAACAAACCGAGACGATAACGAGTCCGAATCACAACTAGAATTTAACAACAATGAAGACTATACTGATTATTTAATAAACGAATATATAACAAATATTTGTCAAATTTTATGCTTTCCGTTTGCCATTGACGCCAACGAGGATATTATATCAAGAATGTACAAAATTATAAAAGATTTTAATTTTTTCAATAAAATTATTTCAGCATGTGTTTGCAATTTGTCTATTATTTCATGTGATATACCAATTAGTTTAATATCTCGTCTTATATTAACTGACGAAGACTTGGTTCAGTTAATGATCAATCAAATTAATACTCAAGAAGTAGTAGACTTTTTCTCAAAACTTTTATACAAACCGAACACTTCGGATAGTCTAGTAGCCGATGTGTATTCAATATTTAGTCATTTAAGTAGAAAAAGTGAAGATGTTGTTCCGAGTATAATTAAAATATTAAAAGGAACACAAAATAATAATTATCAAGTGTTAATTAAGAGCCTAAATGGAAATTTAATAGTTAAATCTCGATGTTGTAACATGATTGGCAATTTGATGAAATACAACGACCAGTTTTGTGATATTTTAAAAAAGAATAAACAAATATTCGACAATTTGGTTAAGTGTTGTCAATTGGATGAAATAAATGTGAGAAAGAGTGCTGTTTATGCTTTAGGTAATTGTGTTTATCATTCGGACATGTTGTATTCGAATGTGGAAGAGGTTTTGTCGATTTTAATTAAATTATTGAATGATTCTTTGGCTAAAACTAGAGTTCATTCGACAGCAGCCATTGGCAATTTGGCTAATTATAAATTTAGCGATAAAATGCTTAGTTTAAAAGTTCCTCATAAGCTGCTTGAGTTGGCGTGTCATGACACTCAATTTAATGTACAAGAAAGTGCTTTGAATGCTCTTAAAATGTTTTGTAAGCATGAAAAGGCTAAAAAGATTCTAAGAGATATTGATGCTGTAGAAAAACTTTCCAATATTAATTTTTTATCTGTTAATGAAACAGATTTGAATTCTTCATCTAAAAATAATTTATTAACAGCTAGTTATGTGTGTAGAAATATTATTAAAAGTTTAAAATCAGTAAATTAGACAAAATATTCAGTTTTTTTTTTTTATTAAATTTTTTATAATTATTATAAATAAATAAATAATTTTTAAAATTAATTGTCTAAAATTCTACTAAAAAAATATTTAAAAAAAAAAAAAAATAATAAAGCTTTGGTATTTGAATGTTGCAAAATAAGCTGCGCTATATTGTATATTAATTGTATACAAATAAACGCAACTAATTTTGCAACTTGATAATATTAATAGTTTGCATCATTTTCGAATTCAATATAATCACTACCTACTTTTGAATCAATGTCATTATTGTTCTTCAATACTCTAACAGTATATTTAATTATTAAAAATTTCATTATTGCGTACAAAACAATACTTAAAAAATAAAATCTTAGCGCTGATTTGAACACAGTTTCGTAACTTTTGTTTGAATTATCCAACAAAAAGCCTTTTTAATTTTCAAACTCTTAATTTTTTATAGATAATTTATTTTGTAAAAATCATTCAAATTATTTACCAGTTATGATCGGTCCTAGAACAATACCAAATCCACTTATCATAACATTAATTGTATAATTGTATTCTATATTATTAGAGCCAGAAATTTCCGAATTAATCGGATACATTAAAGACATTAAAACAGCAGGACATATTCCGTATACTTAAATAAAGAATAAAAAATTATTTATTAATTTTACTTTTTTTTTTTTTTGATTTTAAGTAGTTTGTAAAATAAACAATGTACAAATGCAATATATTGTATTAAACATTGGTATTGTATGTTCTGACCATAAATTGCTCAAAACAAAGCCAATAAAAGATGCTACTAAATACATTGCTGATAGATTGTTCTTTAGCGATTGTCCAATTATGGATAGCAAAATCCTAAAACCACAATCTGATAAACCCAAAAATATAAAGTCCATACTCATACTATTCGGGCTCATATGAATTTTCCTAAAATATCCATCCTTCATTTGTATAAAATTTTAATTGTACAAATAAATAAATTGTTTAAAAAAAAAGAATTACTAGATTTATTAAAATAGAATTATTTGCTATTGAATTAAAAAAGAGTCCTAGAAGCCAAAAAATTTTTATTAAAATAACAAAATGTTCGCTTTTCAAAGTGATGAATTCATCAGCTAACTCGATTTCATGATGAAGCAAATGTTTACATGGTTTTTGTTTTAATTCAGAATATTTATCAGTAAAAAAAGGACAACAAATAATCATTAGGAAAAATGTTATTAATGCATATATTCTTTGAACTGTTTGCCAATCGTTGTTGTAATATTCGAATAGAAATTCATTCAAAGGATTCAAAATTAGGAAACCAATCGGAAAGCCAAGAGATATTAAAACTGTAGCAGTAACATGGTACTTATGCTCAGGTGGATAGTATGATCCAGTTACTAAACTACCCATTACAAATGTTAAACTCGAACCAATGCCGAACGGAAGTGAATAAGTCAAAAACAAATAATGCTCATTCGGAACAAAACTAGAAGTTATTAAAGACACAAAGCAGAGTAAAATGGCAATAAAAAATGTTAACTTGACTCCAATCTTTTTATATAAGAGAACATAAATGGGCGACAAGATCGAGCCCAAGCCTTGGCCAAGACCTGCTATCCAACCGAGTTCTACAAAAACCGATTCTGGATACCTGTTTTTGATTGCGGTTATAAAAATTCCATAGTTCCATGATATGCTCACTATGAACACTCGAGTTATGATTGATATTCCAATTATTACAATACCAAAATTTTGCTTTTTTAAAATCAATTATTATTTACATATAATATATAAGTTTGTTGCAAAATTAGTTGCGTTTTTTTCTATTGAACTATTCGCTTTTAAGCGCAACTAATTTTTTTATTATTTAATTAATCAAGACTTACTAAAACATTTTCTTTAAAATTTTTCATTTTTTTTTTTTTATTTCTCCTTGCTTTAATTTTTGTTTATAATATAGTTTAGTTTAGAAAAATGGTTTTTGAATGATAATTAAATAATAATCAAAATAAAGCCAACAAAATTGATTAAAAAATCTTTAGCAATTTTTGTCAAATTTTAATTAAACCAAAAATTATTTTATGACTTTGAAAAAATCATTTTTATATTTTTATATTTTTTTTTTTTTTATGTTTTATGGCATATAATTAAATTAATATTTATTTATTAAAAAAAAAAAAAAAAAACTTATCAAAAATTTTATTTTAGAAATAGTAAAAAAATATTTAATAATAAAAGAATTATTTCTAACTTTAGCAGACAAATATTAATTGGAATTATATTTGCATTTTTATTATTTATAAAAAAAAAAGCAAAAAATTTATTTAAGCTTAATTACTTGAAATTTTTTATTTCGCTCATGAATATTCAAATAAGTATTTTGTTTTTTATTTTGTTTTTGTTGGGCTAATTGTTGTTAATCGTTGTTAAAATAAAATATAAAAGTCAGGGATAAAATCTTGATATTATAAATATACATATTTTAAAACTATTTTCTTAAAGCTATAATTAAGCAAGTTTTTATTATAAAGTCTTAATTAGATAGGCTTGATTAGGTTAATTTTAAAAAATAAATAAAATAGCCCATGAGGATAAGATATTTTGGAAAAATCTTGAGGCTATATTTAATATTAAATTAAAATAAAAGAGATTTCATGTCAAGTAAAGAGAGAGAGAGAGAGAGAGAAACAGCGAGAGACAGAGAGACAGAGAGAGATCCGATCAAATCAAATTTGCCAAATATTTTTGATAAAATATCTCAAAAAAATGAATTAATATGAGTTTCCGATATAAATATATTTGTTATATTGGGCTTAAGCGCCACTCAGGATAATTTGCTTATCTTAAATTCTTTATTTTATTTTGAATAGAAACATTAGTTTTCATTTATCGTAAAATGGGGTAAAAATGATCAGCAGATAAAACCGATCAGTTATTGACAAAATTTAGTTTTTAATATTTTTCAAATCTGTTTTTAATCTTAAACAATTAATATTATATATTTTTAGAAACTAGAGAAAATTCTCTACAAGATAAAAGTATTTTCCTAAACAAACAAAAAAAAATGTTTGTTTTATTTGAATAAAACTTATCCTATTAAAAAAAAAAATCATAATTTATTAATTTTCTTTGATTTAAACTTAAAATAAAAACCGAACGAATTTTTTTTTTCAAATTAGAAACTTACATGTTTATTCAAAATTTTGCGATAATTTCATTTTTTTTTTCAGAATTGAATTTGACTTATCCTTTCAAAAGATATTGCGAAAAATCGTTTTTTAGTCAAATAAGGGTAAAACCGATCAGATGAAAAAATAGAAAAAACATCAAAAATTTATTAAATTGTTAAATATGATTTCTATTTTTAATTTAATTAATGTAAATATCGTTACTTCTTCTTTGATTTTTGACTATCGGCTTTTTCATTTATCTTTACAGATATATTCTTTAATTAGTTTAGTTTGTAATATAAATAGTTTGATAAAACAACCAAAAGTAAAACTTAAAACCAAAGCCTAAAATGCCTAAAAATATTAATAAAAAATCTGAAATAAGTAAAAAATACACCAAAGAAAAATTGGAAGCAGCAATTGAAAAAATTAAATCTAACCAATTTTCAATTCGTAAAGCAAGTCGAAGCTTCTCTATTCCATTTACAACATTACAGAATCGAATAAAAAAAAACATTACAAGTTTTGGCTCTGGCTCATCAACCATTTTAAGTAGGGCGACTGAAGAATTACTTGTACATTCTCTAAAGTTTCTTTCAGAATGTGGACTTGGTCGTACATTTAGGCAAGTCCAATCGATAGTTGCCGAATATTTAAAAAAGACAAATCAGACAAAATTGTTTAAAAATGGTAAACCTGGGCGCGAGTGGTTTATTGGCTTTATGAACCGTTGGAAGGGCGAGTTAAGCATTAGAAAAGCCGAGCTTATTTCATCACTACGTGCTACATCCTGTACTGATGAATGTGTTAATAATTTTTTTAGAAACTTAAAAAATTTATTCGAAAAATACTGTCCACAAAACAAGAATATATGGAATGCTGATGAAACTGGGTTTTCAGCAAATCCTGGCGAAGAAAAGATTATCACTAGAAAGGGGCAAAAAAGACCTCAAAAATTAACTGGCAATAATCAAAAAGTACAATTCACAGTTCTAAATTGTTGTAATCCAAATGGTGATTATATTGCACCTTTTGTAGTTTATAAATCAAAAGGACGTTTGTATAATTCGTGGTGTTTAAACGGACCTGAAAAAACTGTTTATGCAACATCCGAGTCAGGCTGGATGGAGAATGATTTGTTTGTAAAGTGGCTAGAAAATTCTTTCAAACCAGTAATAAACAAAATACCAGGTCAACATATTTTGATTATTGATGGTCATAAAACCCATATTACAGTTGCTGCTATAGAACTTTGTTTAAAAAATAATATAAGCTTGGTTTGTTTGCCAGCACATTCGTCTCAATTATTACAACCGTTGGATGTCGGTGTTTACAATCATGTTAAAGTAGCCTGGAGGTCAATTTTAAAAGAATATTATGAGGAATCTTCTTTTTCGAATTTAGAGAAAGAGGTTTTTCCTAGCCTTTTATCTAAGCTTTTCTCATGCAATAAAGCTTTTACTAGAGCCCATGCATATAACGGATTCGAAATTACAGGAATTTTTCCTTTAAATCCTAATAGAGTTAAACAACCTTTAATCTCAAAATTAATATCCGAAGATAAAGATCAAGAAGAATTCGACTCGAATTCCATAGTCCACTCAACTACTAACAATAACCCTACCAATATTCAACTAATATTGAATTTAAACAGTCCTGCATTATATTTAGAAAAAGCAAAAACAAGCCTTGAGTCAGCTTTAAAGGAACATTTTAAATTTAGCTTAGGACAAAAAAAAAAAGCTAAAAAAATTAATTTAAGAAAGGTAGAAGGTGAATGTCTAACTCAAGAAGAAGTCCTAAAGAGATTAAAAGATGCTGAAAACATGAGAAATAGAAAGTCGAACAAACGAAAAAGAACTGTAGAAGAGAAAAATTGCTATAAGTGCAAAAAATTATTCGAAACATGCCAAGATAAAAGCAAATGGCTAACTTGCGAAAAGTCTACTTGCCCTAAATGGATTTGCCACACATGTTTGCCAAAAAAATATAAATTAGGTGATGAATTCTTTTGCTCAAAAAAATGTAAAACTTAACTAAAATTAAATAATAATATACTGGTTAATTAACGCTGAATATCATCATTTTTTTTTTACTTTTAAATATTTTTATTATTTTTTTATTGTAAATTTCACATTTTTTCATTTTTACACTTTTTTCCGGTTTTAAAAATCTTATTCTGATGTTTTTTTTTTTTAATTTAAAGTTGATCGGTTTTACCCAGATACTAAGGGTAAAAACGATCGGTTTCTTTTTTAATAAAATGAATTTTATCTAACTAATTTTTTTTTTTTTCAGAAAAATTTTTTTTAGGTTTTTATTCCAAACAGTCTAAGCTTCATTTTAAAAAAAAAATCATTTAAAAATCTTAAAAATTGAATTTTATATGTTAATTTTTCTTAATAACTGATCGGTTATACCCCATTTTACGATATTAATTATTTATTTTAAGTTTCTAATCGAGTTTTTCTCTTCAGGCTTAGTTTTATCAGACTGAACAATTTTGAAGAGTTTATTTTTACTTTATCTTCAGGCTTGTTTAAATTTAAATTATTTAAAACTAACAATAGACACGCAACGTGTCTAGAAAATTTCTTAAGCAACAAAATGTAAATTTATTTAGACTCTATTATATTGTAAAATTACTTTTAAAAATTGTTTTTTATTTTGTTTTCTAATCATTTTAAGGCTTTTTATTATTATTATTATTTCTACTTTTAACAAACAAAATTTAAAAAGAAAATAGAATTAAATTTATTCTGTTATATTCACTTTAAAAATGATTATTAATTATTAAGCTCTATTAATCCCTAAATTAATTCTACGAAATTGTTTAAATAAGATGTTGCAAAATTAATTGCGGATTTTAAGTGTACTTTTAAATACAATTAAAACGAAATTAATTTTGCAACAACTTAATAATCAGCCTAAAGAGAGCGAGAGAGAGAGGGGGAGTTTTTATTCGTTTAAAATTATTGTTATTATAATTTAAATTGCTCTTAAAAACTCTTGATATTTTAGCCTAATTTAATTTATTTTTAACAAATCATCACAGCCTTTTATTTTTCTTCATAAAACCATAAGCCTTTCGATTAAAATCCATATGTAACTTGAAAAAATTAACAATAACAACAAAAACACAAATGCTTTTTAATTAAAACTCAATTTATTTTATTTAAATAAAAAAAAAAAAGAACAAAAAAAATTGAGATTATTTAAACATTAAAGTAAAATATATATATTTTAAACATACAAAGAAACAAAAAAAAAGTTAGGCCTGTTTTATTGTTAAAAATCTGTTCTCTGAATTCAACAATATTAAATATATAAAAAAAAAAAAAAAAAATTAACAACAAATATATTCAAAATTGAGCTATCATAAAATACTGCCTAAAAAAATAACGAGATATAATATATTATAAAATTATAATATTGATTGGAAACTTTTAGTTATCTAAATTGAAAATTTTAAAATTTTTGTTGAGCATTTTTTGAATTTGTTTGAATTTAATAAACAAAAAAAAAAAAAAAAAAATTATTATTTAAAAAAAAAATAAAAAAACACAACAAATAAAATTTTGAATTAGGTAATTTTTGTTAAAGAAGAAGAAAATTTCATGTTCTTAATAGAGTCTGTTCTTGTATATATCGTAGTTTATCGGGTCTATATTAAAATAGAACAATTTTGGTATTGTTGTTGATAAAAATTTGAAGTTTTGCATGAATTTTTTGAACAAAGTACAATGTTTGTCTTCTTGTTTGAAAGTGACTACAATCTCAGAAGTGCATAATAGAGTGTTTGAATAATCATAATAGAATATATCGCTAATGTCAATTACTTTGCAATTGGTTAGCTGAAGTTTGAGCTTAAAACGTGCACCGAGTATACCATTAGGCTCTTCTATGGCCAATTTAAAAACACTCTCGGCAATTCTCATAAATAAATCTGATTCAGAGTCTAAATATACACTAGATATTGTGTTGCTATTCAAATTGTTTGACAAATAGGCTTGATTCTTTGTACAGTGTGTTTTGAACTCGCGGAATTTGAGCTCAATAAGCCTAGCAATGTCTTGTATAATCAAAACTTTGTGCTCTTTATTATCACTATTCAAAATTGAGGATACAAAGTCCTGAAATGTGGACGGCTCGTCTTCGTCAAAGCCAAGCGAGCCGTTTTCGGATCTTATTGATTTAGCTATTGAGCTTCTTGGCGAGCTAGTGTAGCTAGAGTTCAATGACGTTGTCGAATGATTAAAAACACTAAAATTACCCGATACCGATATACTTGAGCTTATTACCGAGTCACACTCGTTTTGTTGTTTCACTTGTTTTTGTTTGTTTAGGCTTAATAAGCCAATTAAATCTATATCGTATATTTCTTTTGCTTCTATATGCGGATATTTGAGTCTTATTATCAAGTCTTTGTTTATATTAATAAAATAGTCTTCGTTTTTACTCTTACGTCTTCTTGTTTCATTATTTATTGAATATTTATTTTTCATTTTAATAATAATATTTTTTCTTTGAGCAAATTGTTTTAAATAACTGTTTTTAAATTTAATTTTTTATTTAATAAAACAACAATGTAATAATAATAATAATAATAATAATAATAATAACAATAACAAAAAACCGGTTTGAAAAATATCTTTCTTTCTTTATTTTTTTATTTTATTTTTATTTTTATTTTAATAATAAACTAAATAAAAAATAATTTTGTTCTTTATTTTATTTAAATAACAAATAAAACCTATATTTGTTGGTTGTTTTTTTTTTTATCTATTTTTTTAAATTAAAGATAAAATATTTAAAAAAAAAAGCTTTTTTTTATTTTTAGTTTTTTAGTTTTTTTTTTTTTTTGATTTTTATGAACTTAAAAAAAAAACTAAAATAAAATCATATGATGAGTAGAGATATAGAAAATTAGAAAATAAAATAATTTTCATTTTAATTTTAGAGTTATGTAATATACAAGGTGTTGTTGTTGTTTTTTTTTTTTGTTAGGCTTAGTAATAAATTTTTGTTTTGTATTACTCGAGGCGAAATTTTATTCTTTTTTTTTTTTTATAATTTTAAAATTTAAAAATTAAAATTAATCAATTTGCACAGGTCAGTAATTCGTAAAGTAAAGTATTAAGTTTTTGTTGTTGTTTTATTAGTAATTCGCCTGTACTTATTGACATGGTGGCTTAGACAAGGTCGTTAAAATGGTGAGTTGCATAATTAGTTGCGGCTTAAATTAATTAATTTAAATGTAAAAAAACGAAATTAATTTTGCAACTTAAATAAATATTAAAAAAACAAAACAAAAACGCTTCTTTATTTTTATAATGTTTTGTATGTGTGTGTCTATGTTTGTTCTAGACTAGGTATTGAATTTAATCCGTCTGCTTTAATATTTAGTTAATTACTTAATTACATAATCTAAATCCAAATCTATTATTGCTAGATTAGAATATACAAAATTTATATTTCATTTGTTTAATTAAATTAAATTAAATTAAATTAAATTGCATGCTTTAAACGAATAAACAAAAAAACTAATTAACAGAGTGAGTTGAGTTGAGTTGAGTGAACATTTAATTAATCTTATCTAATACAAATCAGAAATCAAAGCAAAATAAAAATATTTTATTTTATTTTATTTTAATTTAATATTTTAAATCAAAGGCTTCTAATTCTTGTTTAATTCTGCCTAGTCACGATAGAAAAAAATAAAACCAAAAAAAAGCAACTTATTATTAGAAAATATAAAATTTTGTATTTTTAATTATAAAAAAAATACAAAAATCAATAAAAAAAAAAAAGCAACAACAACAACAAAACAATACTAAATAGTAAAAATCTTGATGTTTTTATTTTATTTTAATTTATTATTATAATTTAAAAATAAAATAAAATAAAATAAAAATGTGTTGCTTCATGCGATAAGACCATATGAGCCTATGAAGAAATTTAAAATTTTATTTTGTTTTGTTTTTTAATAGTTAAAGATAACAAAACTGTTTAATCAATTAAACAAAATTCTTTTAAATAAAAATAAATCAATCATTTTTATTTTTATTTTTTTTTTTAAATTCTCTTTGTTTATTAATAAAGCAAAAAAATAAAAATAAAAAAAAAATATAAAAAATTAAGAATAAATCAAGATAAACTGAACTCTTTTTTTATTTTATTAGTTTTTATTGGGTTAAAATTCTTTAAAAATATAAAAAATAAACAAACTATTTATTTTTATAGATTTATCTTACTGATTAAACTTAGAAATAAATAAATTCCAATCTAATAATAATAATAATAATAATAAGATTGACTGCTTTTGAAAGTTTATAAAATAAAAATTAAAAAAATAAAAAAGAGCGGCAAGATTTGTGTTATTGCTTCTAACAGATATTAAAAGAAAAATGACATAAAATAGGAATAATAGGAAAATATAGTATGTTATTTTAGGTTAGGTTAGATTAGGTTAGTTTATATCAGATTAGATTATTAAATAACAAAAATATAAACAAAAGCTTTTAGAATTTTCTAAATGTTTATAACAATTGTTTTAACAGTATTTTAATTATTGACTGACTGATTGATTGATTGATTGATTGATTGATATTATAAAATAATAAAAATTCAATGAATGAATTCAATGTAAAGTTTGAATTATATTTAATAAAATTCTTAACGTAACTAATTCTTTAAATTAGAATTATAAGGCCAAGTCTTACAACATATTTAATTCTAATTTAAATAAAAAATATTAAAATTTGTTTTTGAATTTATAAAATCTATTAAAATATTAAAAACAAAAATAAAATCATAACTATTAGCCTCTAAATAAAATATATAATGCCTTACTTTAATTTCTTTTTTAACTTGTCAAACAATTCATTCCTAATCTAATCTAACATGCTTCTCTAAATTTTGAAAATATTAAACTAAAATTTAAAATTTAATATTAAAGGATTGAAGGAGCATGAGCTCCAGACCTCTTTTATTTATATACATTTGTAATAAACTAATAAATTTAATATTGATACGACCATGAATGGCAAGTGGTAATAAATTTTCTTTTACTATCTATTTCATCTTTTTTTTTTTCTTGTTCTATAAGTACTAAAGTAAAATACGTATTTAGAAGAGCCTAGAGCCCGTAGTTTTTACTTCCATAATCAAATTATCTGCTTCAAATGTCAATCAACTGTATTATCATAAACATTGTTTAGTTAAAATAAAATTAAACTCAATACAAAAAAAATTTATATTTTATTAAGTTATCTTATAAAATTTAAATAGATAATTTAATTTTTTAATCTTAAAAGTAAAGCTAAAATAAAATTAAATCAAATATGAATTTTGTTGGTTTTTGTTCAAACCATAGAAAATACTATAATAAAACTAAGTTAAAATAAGCAAAAACTTGTTTTTTTAAAAAGCTTCCAAATCTGCAAAAATCCTTCAATTAGCAAAACTAGCTAGCTAGCAAACAACATAAAGAATATAATAAAATATATATTTTAATTTATATAGCCTATTTAACTTTTAGGTCATAAACAAACAAATGACCTAATTTATAAAATCAAAGCTTATAAAATATCAGCTGATTTAAACTATTTTGGAAAAATAAAAAAAAAATTAGTCTTTTTTTTTTCTTTTTTTCTTTTTCTTTTTCTTTTAGCTCAAATAGACCAAGAAAACAAAATTTATGTATTTTTTATTTAAAAAAAAAATAAAATAAATTTTCATCTTCTTCTTCTTCTTCAATTATATTTTTTCATAAATATGAAGAATAAAATATAATAAAATAAAATTTATGTTTCTCATTAAACTTGAATTTATAATAGAAAATAAAATAAATGAAATAAAATAAAATAAAATAAAATAAAACTATATTCCTAGATGAGCTTATTTTCAAAAATAATGATAAATTTATTTTTATTCGTTTTAGTTTTTTTCTTTTTTTAAAATATATTTTATTTTATAGTTAAAATAATTTATCTAGCATTAATTTAAATTTAAATTTAAATTTAATATTTTCTTTACCTGAGAAAATAATTAAAAAGCAATTATTTTGCCATTTATTTTTTAAATTGAAAAAAAATTAATTTTATTAATATATATATATATGTATAATTCTATAGTTAGTAGAACTTGGAACAATCTGACCTGTGGTTTCTGACTTTGAAACTAACACAACTATGGAAACTATTGAAAACAAAAAAATAAAATATAAGCCTCAAGATTAATTCCGATCATATGTTTTTTAACTTATTCGTCTCTCTACACTTAGCGACTTGTTCAACAATCTTATGTTTTTTAGTCCAGTTTTTATTTAAATAAATTCAATTTAAACTAGCAATAATTTTTTTTAACAAAAATAAAACACTAATTAAACACTTTATAAATAGGTTTTCAAAAATTTTCTATATAGTTTATCCCTTTAGCTATAATTTAAATATAAAACAGCTTGCTTTAGAATTTGAACAAAAACAACAAAAAAAAAAAGAAGAAAAACTTAAAAATCATTCACGTTTCTAATACATAAGATTGAACAAATAGTTTTTCAATATTTTATTGTCTATTGTGATTTTGTTTTGTTTAATGCATGATTTCTACATTTTAGAAATAAAGAAAATTCTATCTAAAATTGTATAAATTAACAAGTTAAGGAAAAAAGAAAAATTGCTTTTGACACAATATAAAAAAATACTGAAAAAAAAATATCGATTTTTTGTTTTTTTTGATATTATGCTAATGTGTATTAATTAATGAGGCCTTATTAATACTCATTAGAGCTTTATTTATTTTTTTATTTATTAATTTTTTTCATTCTTGTTTGGTAAATATTTGAATTTAAAATTATAATTTCTGTAATTTACACTTGAAAGATTATTTCAAATAATAAACTAACACTTGACGCTATTTTGAAAAAAAATAAAATAAAAAAACTTTTTCATTAATTTAGAACTTGTCATGATTGGTAACAGCATGAATAAAGTATGTGAATGAGTTATTTAATATGTTATAAAATGTTTTATAATTATATTTGTTATGTTTTGAAAATATTTTCTATATTTAAACCTTTAAGCATATTAAGTTTTGAAAACATGCTGTGATTTTTATTCATTTGAAAGTGAAAAAAATGTCAATTGGTTTAAGTAAAGGTTATTATAATTATAATATAAAATAGCCGTATATTTATAATATAAAATACATTTAGAAATAAAAGTATAATTAAATTATTTTTTATTTTATTTTAAAGGTTAATTTTCTAATAATTAATTTTATATATTTTTTGAAAAAAAAAACAACAAAAAATTTTTAATATTGTAAAAATAAAATATAAATATCACTTGAAGTAATATTTTTATTTAAATTAAAAATAAAAAAAAATAAATTCCATATATTTTAGAAAAAGCTTTAAATAATTTATTTATTCAAGAAAAAATAAAAATGAAATGAATTGAATTGAATTGAATAATATAACAAAGTTTAAAATTGTTAAAATTTTATGTTGAATATATTATTTAATTTTTGTTGTTTAAAATTTAAAATAATATTAAAAAAAATCAAAAAACATATTTTTTGTTAAGTTTAGAAAAAAAAAACAAAAATATTTGAATTTTGAAATGGAATTATTTGATGGCTTAATTAAACATGGCTGAAGTGTGTTTTGATTAAAATTTGAACATATTAGTTGATGTTTTTAAAGATTTATTATATTCTAAAGTGTTGAAAAAAGAAAAAAAAACATAAAAAAATTAATAATTGAATGCTTAAAAAAATATTTATTTAAAAAATTGAAATATTATTATTTTTGAAAAAAAAATCTAAATATAAATAATTCATATTTTAATATATGGATAAGATTTATGGTGTAAGAACACATGTTTGTCCTGTATATGGAGTGAATTTGGATGGGAATGTGCAAATACCGGTTGCTGTTGTAGTATTATATTGAAATACTAATTGTAATGTACCAGTTGTTAATTGTTTTGTGGCACATTTATTTTCAGTTTGTTGTAATGTATTATCGGGTCCTATAAATAAGTAAATAAAATTAAGAAACAAACATACACTTTTAAAAAAAAATTATTAATTATTAATTAATTACCAATAAAACAACTATAATATATCCAACAGTAATTTGGATCAGGATATGTTCCAACTTTAGTACATTTAAATTGTATTTTATCACAATATGTTCCAAAATAACCTGAATTGCATGTACATTGGAATGAACTTGATGTTTGATTTGAGAAACATGTACCATTTCTACAATTAACATTTGCACAATAATCGACTATTTATGCATAATAATTATTATATATAATAATTAAATAATTTGATTATTGAAATAAAAGAAATAAATTTTAAAAAGATTACTTAAAGTACAATCAGTACCAGTGAAACCAGTTGGACAAGAACATTTAAAAGAATTGTTTAATAAATCAGTACATAAACCACCATTTTTACATGGGTTTGGATCACAAGAAGATAATTTTGTTTGACATGTAGCACCACTATAGCCGGTTGGACAAGCACAAGTAATTGGAGTAAAACCAAAACCACCAGTACATATGCCACCATTAACACATGGATTAGATAATAAACATCTATTAACTGGAACTTCACAATTAGTACCCTATTTTATTTTTGTTTAAAATCAAAAATTTATAATTAAATATTTTAATATTATTTAATTTTTTAATATTATATATACAGTATAATAATTTGTATCACAATTACATGTAAAATTATTGACACGATTAGTACAAGTATAACCATTCAAACATGGATTTGGACTACAATTATCGATTGTTGTGTCACAATAAATTCCTTAAATAAGTAATGAAACATAAAAATAATTATTTAGCTTAACTTCTAATAAATAAATAAATAAAAATATATATATATATACCTGTGTATCCTGGAAGACAATTACATTTATAAGCATTTAATAAATCAGTACAATTTTTTGTATTTGGTGTATAACATAAACTAGTGTCACATTCATTTATTTCTAGTGAACAACTAATAATCAAATTTAATTAAGAATAAGGAAAAATAAATCTATATATATAATATTCATAATTTATACTCTGAATTTGTATATCCTGGTACACATGTACAAACATATCTATTCAATAAATTAGTACATGTAGCTCCATTTTTACATGGATTTGATGAACATTCATCTATATCTTGATTACATAATGGACCAGTCCAACCTGGTTTACATGTACAATTAAAACCATTTATACCATCAACACATGCAGCTCCATTTTGACATGGATTTGATAAACATTCATCAATATTTTCAGTACAATTTCTACCAGTAAATCCTGGATTGCATACACATTTATAATCACCAATTAAATTTTGACAAATACCATTATTAGAACATGTTTGACCTTGGCATTCATCTATATCAATTTCACAATTGACACCATCATAACCCAAGAAACAATTGCATTTATATGAATTAACTAAATTTGAACATGTACCATTCTTACATGGATTAGATAAACATTCATTAAAATCTTGATCACAAAATGTACCATTAAAACCAGGATCACAATTACATTTATATCCACCAATAGAATTTGAACATGTACCATTTACACATTTATCTAATTTAGCAACACATTCATCAACATCTGTTTCACAATTAAGTCCTTCATATTGTAACGGACAAGTACAATTATAAGCATAAGTTGTAACTAAATCATTACAAACACCAGCATTTAAACATGGTTGGCTTTAATTAAAGATAAATATCATAATATTTGATATTTTAAGTTGAATTATAATTTAAATTAAATAAATATAACTGATACCTAGCACATGGATCATAACGTTTTGTACAATTTTTATCATAAAAGCCTGGTGCACATGTACAATTATATGTAAATTGATTACCGCTACATGTAGCACCATTTTTACATGGATCTGGTTTACACATATCAATCATAACATCACAATTAACACCGGTCCATCCTGGTAAACATGTATCACAATTAATACCAGTAAAATTACCAGCACATGTACATTCATATCTATTGTATAAATTTGAACATGTAGCACCATTTCTACAAGGGCTACTTGAACATTCATTTATTTCTTTTAATTTAATATTAATTTAAATTCAATAATAATTAAATATTATATTTTTATTAATGATTACTATATACTGTCATTGTACCCATTTGACCTGCATTACAATTATCTTGTTTACAACCACAAAATAATGCTCTTGTATATTGATCATATATACAATTGTCTGTTTTTCTAAGCCATCTGGTACATAAAATGTGCTTGAACAACCTCTGTATACCTCTACAAATTTATTTAAATTAAATAAATTTATAATAACTTTAATTATCATAATAGATTTAATTATTTTACTATTTCCGTCTAATGAATTTACAAATGTAACACATACATCAGTTGGGTTAAGGCATAATTCTGTGGATACGCCAGTTAAATCAACCATATTTTGTCCACAATTTGGATTTGTTGTTTCTTTACAACTATAACATACTAAAGCATAATTGCTCTTTATAACTAAGGATAATAATCCAAAAATAAATAAAATCAATTTCATTTCACTTAAATTTTATCTTTATCTATAGAATATATTTTGATTTTAATTTATATTTATTCTAAAATATATTTTAAAATACCTAAATAATCGCTTATTTATACCAAATTAATTATTTAATTTGATAATTGAGAACAATATTCAAATAAGATAAAACTAATAATTTTCAATTTGAAATATAATATTTTTTATTTTTAATAAAATATTATTGCCTCTTTATTTTCATTTAAATCATTTTTTTCAAAAACAATTTAAAATTCAATGACAATTTAAAGTTTAAATTAATCCTAATGTAATCAAATACATAATCTAATTTAATCAATGTTAATAAAATAAAATTATTAATTTTATCATGTTTTATAAATTATATTTTTATCATTTAATTATATATTCTAGTTTAAAGTTTTTTCAAATTATTTTAAAAAAGGTAAAACTTTTTTTAACAATATTATATTCAAAGCTTTGATCTGATTATCAAACCAGTAAAAATCCAAATATAAACCTTTTATTCTTTTCACTCTTATCGCTTTTAAATTCTAAATTTCTTTTATAATTTCGAGCATTGATTTAGTATCCAATTCAATAGTAATATTCAATTTTTCATTTTTGATCAGAATTTTAAGTTTAATAAATGATCGTTTTTGGTATATACACATCTCACATTTTCTTAATTATTCCAACTTACACAAATTTTGGTTAAACAATAAACACTTAATATTTATATTTTTGAAGTTTTTATTTTAATATTAAAACTTTTTAATGATTTTCATTTTAATAATTTTATTTTATTTAACTAAAATATTTTATAATAAAAAATTCTTTTTCTGAAACAATTGGACAGTTTTCTATTTTATTTTCTATATTAGAACTTAGTCCTCCTGGTCCATATAGAGTTGAACCCAATTTTAAAAAGTATATAATTATTAGTATTGCAAAATGACTTGAGAATATTATTTCTTGATTGAATTTTGTTTCTAAAACAAAATAATCATATCCACTCCAAAAAGTTCTCCAAACAGCAACCATACAAAAGTAAGATATTAAATATAAAAAATCATCTAAATATTTTTCTTGAATTTTTTTAGTTATTTTGGTTTTAGCTAAAGTAAAATTTTGAAAAAACATTATAAGAAAATAAAACAAATAACCAATAAAAAATGTGAAAATCAATGATTTTAATTTTGAGCTTTTATTTGTATTATCAAACAACTTGATAGTTTCAAATTCTAATAAATCCCAAACACCTTTCCATGCCATTACTGATAAAAGCATATCAATAAATTCAAAATAAATATAATTGACTAAAACTTCAAATATTTTCTAAAAATAAAAAATTTTTAAAATATTGATTTTAAAAAAAAAACTTGTATAAAGAAAATTCTTCGATCTCAGAAACCTTATTTGTTTGATATTTTCTAAGAAAAATTATTAATAGTTATAATATTTTCTCGTTTTTAGATGTCCAACATCTGAGAATATTTGAAAATTTTTAAGAAAATTTTAGAAAATTTTAATAAACTAAGATCGAGAAAACATTTCTTAGAATACAAGAACTAAGATATCTATTATCTAAAGAAGAATTTTCTTAATATTAATTTTGATTACATTTTTTGATAAAAATATCTTTGATTGTATAAAGTATGAATTTAAATTGGTTGTGTCTGGTAAAAGATAAAATGGACATGTTTTAACAAACGTAAAAAGTGATTTTTTTAAAAAATAACGATATAAAAATAAACATATGATTGAAATAGCTAAAAAATATCTATAATCAATTGAATTTGTAAAATAGTTATACAAATCCCAATATGTGCGCCATTGTGCTATGTATGCTAACGTCAATAAATATGTGTATACAAATCTGAGTATGAATGATTTATCATAATAACCATTATATGATTTATGCCTTTGAAAATGTTCGTGAAATGATTGAAGTTTATGTTGAAAAAAATAAGATAAAACTAAAATAGTATTTGAAATAAAAAACGTTATCATAATACTTATTGAAAAGTTATTTGGAAATATATATAAAATGTAAATATCCCAAGTAGAAGCCCAATAAAAAATAACTAAAGGTGTTACAACAAATAAATTAAAAATTTGATCGATTAATAAACGCTTATTTAAAATCATGCTTGAAATATGTTGATCATGTTGTTCAATCAAATCGGCCATGTATATTTTAATTGGAAAATATTTGCTTCAAATAGTCAAAAAACCAAAATTTTTAATATTTATATTGTTTTTAAAGTAAATTTTTTTTTTTTAAAATACATAATTTATTATAATCAAAAGTAAGCAAAAGTTTTATGAAAAATTTAATTAAAATAAAATTTTTGAAACACAGATTATAAAAATTTTTACTAAGATAAGTTTCATAAAGTTCTATTCAATAATAATAGATGATTTATAATTAAATATCATCTTTATTTTCATGAAAAACGCCAGAACTTTTCATAAAAAATTTTTACCAAAAAACAACTTCAATTCAATTCAATAATAAAATAAAATGTTTGTTAACACATTTTAGATAAATCTGAATTAAGCTATTAAATGATTCATAAGTCTTTTGTAAGCAAGTGCAAAATTTAAAAAGAAGCATTTCAAATGATCATATTCTTTTATAAATTTTAAATACAATTCAAAACCAAAAATTATTTCAATTCTAAAAAAAAAATTATTTTAAAAATTTAGAAAAATTAATTATTTAAAAATGAATTTACTTAAACGGAAACAACAAGCTTGCCAACAATAATAATTTTTTAACCAAAACCAACAAGTGCAAGTACTCAATTTCCAATTGTCTTTGTTGATTTTAATGATACGGGTCGAATTAATTGAGCTAATCATGCTATCAAACGTTTCCCATGATTTAACTTCTAATGTAGCCAGAAACTTTTTGCATTCATCTCTTGTTAAGGATCCAGATGCTCCACTTTTAACCATATATGAATCATTCATATGATGAAAAGGTTTAGATTTTTTATTCCATTGATATGCAAAAAGTAAATCACTGTTATCAATCACTGGCTCATGAGAGAAATCTTTAAGATTATGGTTGTCTATTTTTACGGTTTTTTAGATTTTGGTCAGAAGATCGTATTTCTGACCAAAATCTAACAAGATTTTTACGTCATTCATTTAGAAACTCAATCAACATGTTTATTATACAACAACTCAATTAGAAACATGTTCATTTTATCTTTTACCAGACACAACCAATTTAAATTCATACTTTATACAATCAAAGATATTTTTATCAAAAAATGTAATCAAAATTAATATTAAGAAAATTCTTCTTTAGATAATAGATATCTTAGTTCTTGTATTCTAAGAAATGTTTTCTCGATCTTAGTTTATTAAAATTTTCTAAAATTTTCTTAAAAATTTTCAAATATTCTCAGATGTTGGACATCTAAAAACGAGAAAATATTATAACTATTAATAATTTTTCTTAGAAAATATCAAACAAATAAGGTTTCTGAGATCGAAGAATTTTCTTTATACAAGTTTTTTTTTTAAATAAATAATTTAAAAAGTTTTTTATTTTTAGAAAATATTTGAAGTTTTAGTCAATTATATTTATTTTGAATTTATTGATATGCTTTTATCAGTAATGGCATGGAAAGGTGTTTGGGATTTATTAGAATTTGAAACTATCAAGTTGTTTGATAATACAAATAAAAGCTCAAAATTAAAATCATTGATTTTCACATTTTTTATTGGTTATTTGTTTTATTTTCTTATAATGTTTTTTCAAAATTTTACTTTAGCTAAAACCAAAATAACTAAAAAAATTCAAGAAAAATATTTAGATGATTTTTTATATTTAATATCTTACTTTTGTATGGTTGCTGTTTGGAGAACTTTTTGGAGTGGATATGATTATTTTGTTTTAGAAACAAAATTCAATCAAGAAATAATATTCTCAAGTCATTTTGCAATACTAATAATTATATACTTTTTAAAATTGGGTTCAACTCTATATGGACCAGGAGGACTAAGTTCTAATATAGAAAATAAAATAGAAAACTGTCCAATTGTTTCAGAAAAAGAATTTTTTATTATAAAATATTTTAGTTAAATAAAATAAAATTATTAAAATGAAAATCATTAAAAAGTTTTAATATTAAAATAAAAACTTCAAAAATATAAATATTAAGTGTTTATTGTTTAACCAAAATTTGTGTAAGTTGGAATAATTAAGAAAATGTGAGATGTGTATATACCAAAAACGATCATTTATTAAACTTAAAATTCTGATCAAAAATGAAAAATTGAATATTACTATTGAATTGGATACTAAATCAATGCTCGAAATTATAAAAGAAATTTAGAATTTAAAAGCGATAAGAGTGAAAAGAATAAAAGGTTTATATTTGGATTTTTACTGGTTTGATAATCAGATCAAAGCTTTGAATATAATATTGTTAAAAAAAGTTTTACCTTTTTTAAAATAATTTGAAAAACTTTAAACTAGAATATATAATTAAATGATAAAAATATAATTTATAAAACATGATAAAATTAATAATTTTATTTTATTAACATTGATTAAATTAGATTATGTATTTGATTACATTAGGATTAATTTAAACTTTAAATTGTCATTGAATTTTAAATTGTTTTTGAAAAAAATGATTTAAATGAAAATAAAGAGGCAATAATATTTTATTAAAAATAAAAAATATTATATTTCAAATTGAAAATTATTAGTTTTATCTTATTTGAATATTGTTCTCAATTATCAAATTAAATAATTAATTTGGTATAAATAAGCGATTATTTAGGTATTTTAAAATATATTTTAGAATAAATATAAATTAAAATCAAAATATATTCTATAGATAAAGATAAAATTTAAGTGAAATGAAATTGATTTTATTTATTTTTGGATTATTATCCTTAGTTATAAAGAGCAATTATGCTTTAGTATGTTATAGTTGTAAAGAAACAACAAATCCAAATTGTGGACAAAATATGGTTGATTTAACTGGCGTATCCACAGAATTATGCCTTAACCCAACTGATGTATGTGTTACATTTGTAAATTCATTAGACGGAAATAGTAAAATAATTAAATCTATTATGATAATTAAAGTTATTATAAATTTATTTAATTTAAATAAATTTGTAGAGGTATACAGAGGTTGTTCAAGCACATTTTATGTACCAGATGGCTTAGAAAAAACAGACAATTGTATATATGATCAATATACAAGAGCATTATTTTGTGGTTGTAAACAAGATAATTGTAATGCAGGTCAAATGGGTACAATGACAGTATATAGTAATCATTAATAAAAATATAATATTTAATTATTATTGAATTTAAATTAATATTAAATTAAAAAGAAATAAATGAATGTTCAAGTAGCCCTTGTAGAAATGGTGCTACATGTTCAAATTTATACAATAGATATGAATGTACATGTGCTGGTAATTTTACTGGTATTAATTGTGATACATGTTTACCAGGATGGACCGGTGTTAATTGTGATGTTATGATTGATATGTGTAAACCAGATCCATGTAAAAATGGTGCTACATGTAGCGGTAATCAATTTACATATAATTGTACATGTGCACCAGGCTTTTATGATAAAAATTGTACAAAACGTTATGATCCATGTGCTAGGTATCAGTTATATTTATTTAATTTAAATTATAATTCAACTTAAAATATCAAATATTATGATATTTATCTTTAATTAAAGCCAACCATGTTTAAATGCTGGTGTTTGTAATGATTTAGTTACAACTTATGCTTATAATTGTACTTGTCCGTTACAATATGAAGGACTTAATTGTGAAACAGATGTTGATGAATGTGTTGCTAAATTAGATAAATGTGTAAATGGTACATGTTCAAATTCTATTGGTGGATATAAATGTAATTGTGATCCTGGTTTTAATGGTACATTTTGTGATCAAGATTTTAATGAATGTTTATCTAATCCATGTAAGAATGGTACATGTTCAAATTTAGTTAATTCATATAAATGCAATTGTTTCTTGGGTTATGATGGTGTCAATTGTGAAATTGATATAGATGAATGCCAAGGTCAAACATGTTCTAATAATGGTATTTGTCAAAATTTAATTGGTGATTATAAATGTGTATGCAATCCAGGATTTACTGGTAGAAATTGTACTGAAAATATTGATGAATGTTTATCAAATCCATGTCAAAATGGAGCTGCATGTGTTGATGGTATAAATGGTTTTAATTGTACATGTAAACCAGGTTGGACTGGTCCATTATGTAATCAAGATATAGATGAATGTTCATCAAATCCATGTAAAAATGGAGCTACATGTACTAATTTATTGAATAGATATGTTTGTACATGTGTACCAGGATATACAAATTCAGAGTATAAATTATGAATATTATATATATAGATTTATTTTTCCTTATTCTTAATTAAATTTGATTATTAGTTGTTCACTAGAAATAAATGAATGTGACACTAGTTTATGTTATACACCAAATACAAAAATTGTACTGATTTATTAAATGCTTATAAATGTAATTGTCTTCCAGGATACACAGGTATATATATATATATTTTTATTTATTTATTTATTAGAAGTTAAGCTAAATAATTATTTTTATGTTTCATTACTTATTTAAGGAATTTATTGTGACACAACAATCGATAATTGTAGTCCAAATCCATGTTTGAATGGTTATACTTGTACTAATCGTGTCAATAATTTTACATGTAATTGTGATACAAATTATTATACTGTATATATAATATTAAAAAATTAAATAATATTAAAATATTTAATTATAAATTTTTGATTTTAAACAAAAATAAAATAGGGTACTAATTGTGAAGTTCCAGTTAATAGATGTTTATTATCTAATCCATGTGTTAATGGTGGCATATGTACTGGTGGTTTTGGTTTTACTCCAATTACTTGTGCTTGTCCAACCGGCTATAGTGGTGCTACATGTCAAACAAAATTATCTTCTTGTGATCCAAACCCATGTAAAAATGGTGGTTTATGTACTGATTTATTAAACAATTCTTTTAAATGTTCTTGTCCAACTGGTTTCACTGGTACTGATTGTACTTTAAGTAATCTTTTTAAAATTTATTTCTTTTATTTCAATAATCAAATTATTTAATTATTATATATAATAATTATTATGCATAAATAGTCGATTATTGTGCAAATGTTAATTGTAGAAATGGTACATGTTTCTCAAATCAAACATCAAGTTCATTCCAATGTACATGCAATTCAGGTTATTTTGGAACATATTGTGATAAAATACAATTTAAATGTACTAAAGTTGGAACATATCCTGATCCAAATTACTGTTGGATATATTATAGTTGTTTTATTGGTAATTAATTAATAATTAATAATTCTTTTTTAAATGTGTATGTTTGTTTCTTAATTTTATTTACTTATTTATAGGACCCGATAATACATTACAACAAACTGAAAATAAATGTGCCACAAAACAATTAACAACTGGTACATTACAATTAGTATTTCAATATAATACTACAACAGCAACCGGTATTTGCACATTCCCATCCAAATTCACTCCATATACAGGACAAACATGTGTTCTTACACCATAAATCTTATCCATATATTAAAATATGAATTATTTATATTTAGATTTTTTTTTCAAAAATAATAATATTTCAGTTTTTGAATAAATATTTTTTTAAGCATTCAATTATTAATTTTTTATGTTTTTGTTTCTTTTTTCATTTTTGGTTATTCAACATTTTATTTATTGAAACTTTTTTCATCAAGAATACTCAATAATTTTATATTACATTTACACAATCTTCTTTTTAATACTTTTAGTAAAACTAAAATCCAATTCTAAATGAATTTTGACATTGGAACAAGAATCCTATAAAAAATTATGTAATAAAATTGTTCATCACTTTGTAACTAGATTATACCATAGGTTCTGGTTTGACCTTATTTAAAAATATTAAAATTAAATAATGTTTGATTTGTCGTTTCTACTTTTCTAAATGGCGTTCTCTCTTTTCTTGTCTATTCTTATCTCTATTCTTATTCGTTCACTTTCTTATCTATCGTTTTGATTGAATTATTAATTTTTTCGTTTATTAAATTTTTTATGAAATAAAGCATCTGAAGCAGATTTTAATTTAAAAATTCTTAAAAACTTATTTAAATGTTTATAATGATAAATATCTGTTATTATTTAAAAATATAAATTTAATTAAACTAGAAGTAATTTAAAATGATTAGAAATGTTTTTTTTATTTTTACTTTTTTTGGAGTAAAATTTAACACATTTTATTACCTGTTTAAGAAAAGATTAATTAATAATATTGTTTTATAATATTGGAATATATTTTTTTGTTGGAAATTTATTAGAATTAGAAAACGGGATATGACTATGAGTTGGTAAATTTAATTATATATTTAGGTGTTAAAGTCATCATAGAATAGAATAAAAAACAATAATTAGTAGAAAAACAAATATTGTAAAATAGCAAAAAATGAAAAGAAAAGAAAGAAAAGTTGACTATTTTCGCACTAATAAGTAAAATTTAATATGAGATTAAATCCAAAACCAATAGAAATTCCAAATATTTGGAATTTAAATTAGAAAAGATTATTTGAGTATAAAATCAATCAATTGAATAAAAATAAAACAATTTAAAATAAAAATATTAAAAAGAATTTAATTTTAGGATATGAAAATTGAATTCAGAATATCTTTTATTTTAATAGATAGATGAAAACAAAAAAACAAAAATGTTTAATGAGTAAATAGATAACTTGAAAATGATCAAAAATAAAAATGTTTCATAATGTTCAAACATTTTTATGAATGAATAATAATAATAATAATAAAAAATAGACAAAAGATAAAAGGAATTTTTCTCAATTTTCATTTTATAGAGAAATAGTTTTATTAAGAGTATAAAATTGAAATAATATTTTTATTTTAAATTTTATTGCCATAGATGTTATTGTTTTTTATTTAATTGAATTTATAATAAAAATAATAATAATAAATTCATTAAATATCAAATTTAATTAAGAAAAAAGGTATAAATTTAAATAATCTTTTATCGATAAGTTTTAATCATTTAAAATATAATAAAATAAAATAGATAAAAAGTTAATTGAATTGTTTTTGTTTTTACTGAATGACAGAAGACTGAAGATAGATAAGATTGAAAACTTGTTAAAATAAAAATATTTTAATTTTTTTTCTACTTATAAAACAAGCTAGTTATACTTAAAATATTATTATTATTATTATTATTATTATTACACAATGTAATTATTAAATTTTATAAAGAATAATAATAATAATAATCGTAAAATGGAATAGAATTGAATAATTAATTGATTGAAACAAATTCCATTTTACATTTTAATATCTCATTAAGCTTTTAATTAAATATTTTCCACCAATTAAAAAATTTCTATTAAATAATAATTTTCAATAATATTCAATTTTTAATCAATCGAATTAGATTGATTATTATTGATTAAAATATAGAATAGTTTATATTGTTGAAAGATAATAATATAAATAATAATATTGTTGAAAGATCAATATTTAATTTAAACACTTTTCAAGTTTTTTTTTTTGTTTCTTTAAAAATCTCAAAATAACAAAAAAGAAGAATAACAAGAGTAAATATATAAAATATAAATAATGATAAATGAAAAGTGATATATTAATTTTAATTTTATTTATTTTAGATTCAGAGACACTTCCATACAAAATAATATTTTTATTTTAAATGAGAAAAATAAAAGATTAAAAATAAAGGTGTCTAAAATCTAGTTGAATTTCATAGTTTAGTTTTATTTTCTAATATTCTATTAGTAAAACTTGTATTTTTTAGAATTTACTTGCTATTTCCTACTCGTTGTCGTATTTTTATCATATTTTATTTAATTTTTTTGTTTTTTGTTTTATTAATCAATCAATTAACTCATTTAATTAACTAATTAATTTACTAATTTATAATTCTATTTTAGATATATAAATAGCTAAAAATTAATAAATATTACTCAATCAAATAAATTAAAAACATTTAATAAATTAAATCAAAAATGAATGGTGAAATTTCAAGTGAAAATAAAATAAAATTCTCTGTTAAAATGGGAAGCAATAAATTTAAAATAAATGTAAAACAAACATTTACAAATGATTTGAATAAACAACAACAAATAACATCAATTCAATTGATTGAATATTCATTGAAATATTTAAAATTAAATTCTGATTTAGCCAAGACATATTCATTATATGAAAGTGTTAATGGAATTGAAAGATTATTGAAAAGAAATGAAAATTTAATTTCAATTTTAAATCAATGGTCTTCATATAAAAATGTTAAATTAGAATTTGTAATTCGAAAACAAACAAAATCAGAATCAAAATTACAACTTAAATTAAAACAAAAACAAAATAAATTAGTTGCTGAAAAATGTTTCAAAAAATTAAACAACATTATTCAATCTCAACACATTCAACAGCAACAGCAACAACAGAAACAGCAACAACAGAAACAACAACAACAGCAACAACAAAATAAATCAATTCATGTTTATGAAGATATTAATCAAGAAGAAGAATTGATTAAAAAAATATTTGAAAATGAACAAGTTTTACAAATTCAAACAAAACAATTAGAATCATTGGATAAAAAGATTTTAAAAAAACAAAAACAAAATCAATTTAAAATTTTAAAATCAATTTATTCAAAATTAAAATCATGCAACAATAATTCTACAAAAAGTTTATTAAACGATTCAACAAGTAGTTGTAAATTTTTAATAGAACAAGATTTAAATAGTTGTGCTAATAGTTGTGATGAATCTCAAAGCAAAGCTTCAAGTAGAACTTGTAGTACAACAACACTAGAATCTTTGGTTTAATCAAAAAATTTATTTTTAATTTTTCTTTATTATTTTTTGTACAGTTTTTTTCTTATTTAATTCCAATTTCCTGTTTAAATTTTTTAAAATAAAATTATTAAAAAAAATTAATTTATTTTATTCTTATAAAATAAAATTCAAATAAAAGAGTGTCTTTAACACAATAAGAGATAAATTTAAAATTATAAACTTAAAGACTTAAGGACAATAATCTTTTTTAACACAAGAGATCACATACAAAAAAAAACAAAGGAGTACAAGAGGTGTTTGAATACAAAGCTTAATTAGCTTTTTTTCCCTTGATTTTATAACTTGTTACTGTTCCAATCAGTTTGAGGTCATCAGTGTACGAGAAACAAGAACTTTCCAAAGACTCGAGAAGATAATTTATATAGATTACAATCAGAATAGCTTCTAATACAAGCCTTGTAACCTTCTCATAATCCAACATAGCATTACCAATCGCGAAACGTTGTCTTCTGCCAAGAAAAAAAGATTTGAACCCTTCAAGGGTCCCTTCTTTCGATTAGCTTGAATTCAATTGATGTGAGTGAGACAGGTCTGTAGTTTAAAACCTCTTGCCTATAACCGCTTTTGTGTAATGCTGAAACCTACACCTCTTTCAATTTGCTGCATTAGATTCTAATAATTAAAATTTTATTGGTTATCTGTAGTTGTCTAAAGTACATTACATGTTTAACTTGATTGCTGAATAATCAATAAAAAAACTTCAGTCAAGTCTCGTTTGTAAATAAAAACAAGGTCTGTAATAAAATATAATTTGAAGCTAAAAATATTTGGGAAAAATATAATTTAAATAAAAAATTTAATTAAAAAAAAAATCTAAATTTGTGGCGTACTGCACCTTACTAAAATTACTTTTCAACTTACATCAAGAAGATATAATTTCAACAAACTAACACCTTTTGTAATCTAATTATAAGAAATTTTAATTTTGAATTAATTAAATTTAAATAATTAACGTTTTTAATCTTAGGTTAAATAAAAATCTTTGATGTATTTGATTATATTAGGTTTAAATCATATTAGAAAATGTTATTTGTTTTGAAAGATTATATGATTGAATAAAAATTTAAATGATAATGCAGAGGCATTATTTAACAATAATAATAATAATAATAATAATACCAATATTAGATTTCTAATCGAAAATGAATTATTTTATTTTATTTGAATATTGTTCTCAATTACCAAATTAAAAATATTTTAGTATAAATAGTTGATTATTTAATTATTTTAAAATATATTCTAGATTACAAGAATAAAATAAAATTAATATCAAAATAAGGATAAAGATAAAATATCAGTAAAATGAAAGTAGTTTTAATAATTTTTGGATTATTATCATTAACAATAAATAACATTTATGCTTTAATATGTAAACCAGGTTACATAGGTATACATATACATAATATTACTTTATTTATATATATGGCTAAAATTTATATTAATTCTTAAGGAATAAATTGTGATAAAAAAATTGATAATTGTAATCCAAATCCATGTTTGAATGGCGGTTTATGTAGTAATTTAGCTAATGGTGAATATTCATGTATGTGTCCAAGTGGATATATTGGAGCTAACTGTCAAACAAAATCATCTTCATGTGATTCAAAACCATGTTTGAATGGCGGTTTATGTAGTAATTTAGCTAATGGTGAATATTCATGTATGTGTCCAAGTGGATATATTGGAGCTAACTGTCAAACAAAATCATCTTCATGTGATTCAAAACCATGTTTGAATGGCGGTTTATGTAGTAATTTAGCTAATGGTGAATATTCATGTATGTGTCCAAGTGGATATATTGGAGCTAACTGTCAAACAAAATCATCTTCATGTGATTCAAAACCATGTTTGAATGGCGGTTTATGTAGTAATTTAGCTAATGGTGAATATTCATGTATGTGTCCAAGTGGATATATTGGAGCTAACTGTCAAACAAAATCATCTTCATGTGATTCAAAACCATGTTTGAATGGCGGTTTATGTAGTAATTTAGCTAATGGTGAATATTCATGTATGTGTCCAAGTGGATATATTGGAGCTAACTGTCAAACAAAATCATCTTCATGTGATTCAAAACCATGTTTGAATGGCGGTTTATGTAGTAATTTAGCTAATGGTGAATATTCATGTATGTGTCCAAGTGGATATATTGGAGCTAACTGTCAAACAAAATCATCTTCATGTGATTCAAAACCATGTTTGAATGGCGGTTTATGTAGTAATTTAGCTAATGGTGAATATTCATGTATGTGTCCAAGTGGATATATTGGAGCTAACTGTCAAACAAAATCATCTTCATGTGATTCAAAACCATGTTTGAATGGCGGTTTATGTAGTAATTTAGCTAATGGTGAATATTCATGTATGTGTCCAAGTGGATATATTGGAGCTAACTGTCAAACAAAATCATCTTCATGTGATTCAAAACCATGTTTGAATGGTGGTTTATGTAATAATTTAGCTAACGGTGGATATTCATGCATTTGCCCATCTGGATTTATTGGTACAGATTGTGGATCTGGTAATTTTTAATTATTTATATTTAATTTAATTCTATGTTTCCATTATTTTATGTTTTAGTTGATTATTGTGTAAATTCTAATTGTAAAAATGGTGCATGTTTATCAAGCCCAACAACAAAATCATATCAATGTTTATGTAATCCAGGCTATTTTGGAACATATTGTGATAAAAAAGAATTCAAATGCTCACGTGTTGGTGTATTTCCAGATCCAAATTACTGTTGGATATATTACAATTGTTTTATTGGTAACCAATTAATAGATATAAACAGTTATAAAATAACTTTTTAAATTTTTGCTTAATTAACTTTATTTTTTTAGGAGCTGATGGTAAAATGCAACAAACTGAAAATAAATGTTCCATAAAACAATTAAGCACTGGTACATTACAATTATTGTTTCAATATAATCATACAGTAACAAATGGTTTTTGTACATTCCCATCTAAATTTACTACATACGTAGGACAAACATGTTCTCCCTCCGCATAAAAATATACCAATAAAAATGTGTATTCTTCATCTTAGTGTTTTATTTTAAAATCGGTTATATTAAAATTTTCAAATAAATATATTTTAGGCATTAAATTTTTTATATTTCTTGGTTTTAAAATTATTATATACATATTTAGGTATAAATATATTTAGCCACAAATTCATAAACCAAATGAAATCAATTTTCCAGATATTTTTTATATTCAATATAATACTTTTTTGACTAAGTTAAAAACCAGAGAAATTGTTTTTCTTAATCATCAAAACTTTAGACATTTTTAAAATTTGCGAATTAGTGAAAAGTATAGTACTCATATTTTACCTAAGAACAAAAAAAATTTCTAATTTTAAATTTTGCTTTATTTATATGATCATTTTTTTAAGATTAAAATACTTGATTTAAAAAACCTATACTCACGTCATTGCAGGTCCCGAACTCTGACAAGAGTAGGAGGTTTATGATTATTACTTACAAAATAAAAAAAACACTTTTTAATAAGCTAAATTTCATGATTTTTTAAAAAATATATTTGCTTGTAAATAAAAAAACAAAGTTAGTAATAGAATTTGAATAAATTTAAGAAAAATATGATTTTAAATAAAAAATTTAATTTAATAAGTCCGGATTTTCAACCTTTTGTGATCTAATTATGAAGCACCTTTTTTTTTTAAATAAATTTACTTTGAATAAAAAATTTTTTTAATCTTAAATTAAATAAAAATAATTATACTGTATTAAGTTATATTCATATTAAAAATTTTAATGTAAATGATATAATAACAGTATATTAGATTTCTAATCGAAATTTTTTTTTTTTTTTTTAATGAATATTGTTCTCAATTATTAGTATAAATAGTTTGCTTTTTAACTTTTTTAGAATATAAAGGATAAGAAGAGTATAAAATTAGAAATAAAAATTTATAGATAACGATAAACTATAAGTAAAATGAAGTCAGCCTTATTAATTTTTGGATTATTATCATTATCAATAAAGAACAATTATGCATTAATATGTAAACCAGAAAACGAAGGTATACATAATATTACTTTAATATTTATTTAAAAGCAAGACTATATTTTAAGGAAAAAATTTATATTTTTCCGAAAGGAATAAATTGTGATAACATTGATAAAAATAGTGATAATTGTAATCCAAATCCATGTTTTAATGATGGTTTATGTAATAATTTAGCTAACGATGAATATTCATGTATATGTCCAATAGGATTTATTGGATCCGATTGTCAAACAAAATTGTTTTCATGCGATTCAAAGCTTTGTAAAAACGGAGGTTTTTGTACTAATTTATCTAATGGTGAATATGGATGCACTTGTCCATTTGGATTCACTGGTACAGATTGTGCATCAGGTAATCTTCAAATCATTTATATTTAATTTAATTGCTATGTTGTATTATTTTATGTTCTAGTTGATTATTGTCTAAACTCAAATTGTACAAACGGTGTATGTTTACCAAGTCCAGAAACAAAATCATACGAATGTTTATGTAAACCTGGCTTTTTTGGAAAGTATTGTGATAAAAAAGAATTTAAATGCTCACGTGTTGGTGTATTTCCAGATCCAAATTACTGTTGGATATATTACAATTGTTTTATTGGTAATCAATTATTTGTTTTAAATATACTAGTTCAATTTGAAAATTTTATTAATTTAGGAATTGATGGTAAAATGCAACAAACTGAAAGTAAATGTGCTATAAGACAGTTAACTACTGGGACATTACAATTATTGTTTCAATATAACCCAACAACAGCAACCGGTATCTGCACATTTCCATCTAGATTCACTCCTTATACAGGACAAACATGCTTAATTCCACAAAATATTAATCTATAATATGAATCCTTTTTAATTAGTTTTTGTTTTCATAATTAATTATATTTGAATATTTGAATAAATATTTTTTGAAGATTCAATTTTTGATGTGATCAAAATGATCAAAAGAAAATTTTTATTTAATTCCAATTTTATGTTTAAATTTTTAAAAATAAAATTATTTAAATTAATAAAATAATTCAAGTAAAAGGTAAAAAATTAGAAAATAAAAAAGTGCCTATAATGCAATAAGAGATAAAATACACAATTATAAACTTCAAGTGTTTATCTTTAAGACTAAATTCTTTTTTAACACAAGAGGCCGCATACCAATAGACAAACGGATTTGAAGAGCATATAAACCGAGTTGATACCTTTAAAAATAAAGAAGAAATAAAAAATTTTGATTACTAATCTCAAAAAACTATTTTAAATATCTTATAATCTTACTTGAATATGCATAAAAAATGTTGATGAAATAATCAAAAAGATTAAATGCAAACTAAAAGGAAACAAATTTGAATTTTTTTCAAAATTTTTATAAACACCTTTATCAAATATTATAGAATTTTTTATTTTGTTTTTAATTGTATCAAAATATTTAACTAGAGATTTGATTGATAAATAAATAATTGGCGCTGCAAGCAAAAAATTAGGTATTTGTTTAAATTGCCAATACTTGAAAAATCCTACTTTCCAATAGGTCGCTTGCACGTATGAATAAGAAAACGGAATTTTATAAAAACACCATTCACTTTTATTATCTTGATTGAATAACTTGTAGCCATTGTTTAAACCATATTCAACTAATTCAGGCTCAATTTGCGTAAAGTTTAAATCTGTACAAAATCTTTTATACAAATACAACTGATACATAACCAAAGCACTTAGTAAAACTAGTCCAGAAGTGAATAATTTTAAAAAGAGAATAAGAATTTTAGTTATTCGAATATCGAAATTCCAATTCTTTAGCAATATGTATCCAATATAACCAAAATTAATGATACCATTCGATCTAGTCAGACAAGAAACGAAAAAAAAACATAAGCCTAGTAAATACTTATTTTTGAACAAGTAATAAATGCCTATAAAAGTTACCATCGAGTATAAGCTTTCTGTATAAACAGCACTAAAAAATATACTAGCTGGATTAAAAGAGAAGAATAAAATGCTAAAAAATGCTAATTTTTGGTTATTGTTGAATATCAAAAGACTTAGTTTGTACAAAAATAGAACTGACATATTAAAGAAGAGAAAATTTAGTAAAAAACCACTAGTTAAATAGTTCAAGTTAGTTGAGTTGTGAACAACACTTATTAAATAAGGTAGAAGAGGAAAAAAAGCCGAACTATGTTCATAAACATAACCATGTTGAGCTATATGCAAAAAATGCTTAGCATCCCAATTGCCAAAGCCATGTAGGATCCAATTATTAGTCTCATTTGTTTCAGGCGGATCGAATGCATCTGCTTTATGATCTTCGATCAAATAATTAGAAATTATCTAAATTAATAAATTTTAAGTATAGAAATAAAAAAGAGTAATCAGAATTATTTCGATACATTTTTAAGTATATTTTATTACAACAAAAAAAAATATATATATAAATACAAAAATTTTTAATTAAGAAAAACCAGATTAAAAAAATTAAAAAAAAAAAAAAAACTCTTCCCTCCCTGGCACAACTTGGTATCTATTCTAGAAATGTTCGTTTACATGAGAAGTAATTTTGTTTGAGCTAAATTTTAAAAAACACACCGGACATTCAGCTAAATCTTGTTCATCTTCATCAAGTATTATCTCTTCTATATGTTTAGATTTTGTTTCAAATTTTCCATTATCAATAATGATCAATTCTTCTTGTTTTTTTGTTTTAAAATAGTTATCCAATTTGTTGTTGAGACCATCTTCCATCTTTCTTTTTTTATTCTGACTCGATTGAGATGGCTGGGTTTTAGGCTTTTCACTTTTTTCTTCTTTACTAACTAGTTTATCTTTTTTCTTGAACGATTCTGGCTCAGAAATTTTTTCAAATTGTCCTGCACATTTGCTTTGATGCGAAGCCCACCAAGTATCATTTTTTCCCGGTGCTCGATTCATTGAGCGTTTCACGTAGCCATAAAAAGGCGGCGTATTTCGACATGTACCATTACAACGCCATACATGCTGCCTTGCATGATTAACTTCGTCATGAAAACTATGATAAACAGTTATACTCGTATTAGCTAGTTTATTTATTCGGTTCATATGACCCTTAAACTCGTCGCCATGTTCACCACGGTCTTTAAAGTTTCTTGTTAAATACAAATAAGCGTGAATCATTTCATGTAAAAGTGTGTCTACTAGATCTTTTCTTGGCCTATATTTAAGCAATGGTTCACTTAGTCTAATTATGCCACCACCTCTAAGATAAAATATACCAGCACAAATAGTCATACGTTTACTCCATTCAACTATACATGAACCAAGTCGATTATAGAAATAAAGTTGATCAAATTGTTGAAACATTGCTCGTATATCGGGACAAGGATCTATTAGTTCCCATGTAGGATCATGTAAAGATTCTGTATTTGTATTAAATTTTTGTTTATCATTTGATTGTAATTCTAATGCTAACAAATAATCTACATCTTGTTCTTCTTGTTCTTGTTCTTCTTCAAAATATTCTAAATCTTTAATTGTAAATATTCTTGAAGAGGACATTTTCATTACAAAAAAGATACAAAAAAAAAGTAAAGAAAAAATTTAATCTATTTTAATTAGGACTTTAAGTAAAAAGGAAGTTTGAAATATGTATCGAAATATTCTCTAAAATAAAAGTAGTAAATAAATACCTCAACAATTAGTATAAATAAGCGTGAAAAAGAGCTTATTAAAATTATTGTAGAATACTTATTATAATCAACTTTAGTTAGAATCATTCTCTAATTTTGTTGTTATTGTTGTTCTTGTTCTTGTTGTTATTTTTTTGATTATAATGTATTATATTATATAACTATAAATATGAGAAATATTAGCAAAAAAAAATATATAAAATAAAATAAAATCAAATAAAGCAAAAGTTTCAATTAGTAAAATTTTATTTTATTTAAGTGTTGAAATATTTCAATTCATTCTTAACTTTCGTTTTTAAAAAAAAAAAAAAAATCGAATTCTAGGACATAGATAAATTAGAGATTAATTTTCTTCTAGTTTAGTTTAGTTTAGTTTATATATATATAGATATATATGAATTTTTTTTTTTAAATAAAATTAAATTTATTAATTAGGTTAGTTATAATTATATTTCAAAAATATGTTTATTTCAAATTATTATTATATTTCAAATACAAAGTGAGTCTTTAAAAAAAAAAAAGAAAAAAAATCTAATTATCTATTTGCATAACCTAAAAATATAAATTAAATTAGATATATATAAGAAAAAATTAGAAAAAAAAAAAAAAACGAAAAAAGAATTCTTTTATTTTATCTTTGAGTTTTTTTTTTTTAAATAAAAATGTAAAATTATATAATTTCAATATGTTATTAATGTATTTATATATGTTGCATAATTAATTGCGGTTGTTTGTTAAATGTTTGCATTGTAAAAAGCGCAATTGATTTTACAACTACGTACAATCCGAGTATAATTAGTTTCCAGCAGTGCAATAATGTTTGACATTTAACAAAACTCCAATATCAAATCCTATACTGGGTACTAGAATATAAATCCTGACCAGAATGTAAATAAACAAATTACTGATTCTAATTTAATACCTGGAATATTTATAGAAGTTTAAATTATTCTAAAAATGTTAGCGTTAGTCTTATAGTTTTATTTTTATAGTTATTATTATTATTATTATTTTTATTATTATTTTTTTTTTAAAACATTTAGAAAGTAAAGTTTATAATTATAATATAAAAGCGTAATTTAGAACCTTAAAAAAAAAAAAGAAGAGTTTTTTGCTTTTATTTTATTTTATTTTTTTTTCAAGTTTTTTTTATTATTTTCATAAAAAATAAAATAAAATATATATTAAATATTTCAATTATTTGCATGATTGGAATTGTTTAGTTTCGGGTCAATATTTAATTACGAAACAAGCTTTGAGCAACTATTATGCAAGATTCTTCTTCTTTTTCATCTTCTTCTTCTACTTCTTCTATTTCTCCAAACAAGCCAACATTTCTAATTTAATTTTGTTTATTAAAACATAAAAAACTAATAAAATAAAATAAAAAAAAAAAAATATTTTTTTTCTTTAATCCAAGTTTGAAAGTTGAGAGTATTTATTTTCAAATTTACTAAACTAAAAAAAAATAAAAATAAAAATAAAAAAGAAGAAGAAGAAGAAGCTAGTTAATGTATTTTAATAAAAATATTTCAAATATTTGTCCATTTCGAACTAATATAAAAATAAAAGATGCAATTATGTCATTTTCAAATATTATTTTTTTTTTTTTTTTAATAAAGAAACAAAATTTAAAAAAAAAAATAATGGTTTCAAGTTAATTTATTATTATAGTTAGTTTTTTAGTAATTTTTTTTTTCTTTTTTTGTAAGAAATAATTAAAAATGAATAAATTTTCTATTTCAATTTCAATTTCAATTAAAACACCCATAAGAGTTTTTTTCTACAAATTTTTATTTTATATTTTTTCTATATATATAACTATCTATCTATCTAATTTATATGATTTATAATTTTCAACAATTGTTGTAGTTTTTTTTTTTTATTTAAAATTAACTACTAAAATAACTATTGCTGCTGATATAAATCATTTCTTGAAAAAAAAAAAAAACCTAGATATTCTAATTTAATATTATTTAATTCTTCTGCTTTTTCTTTTCTAGATTCATATGAATAAGCGAATAACAAAAATTTATTATTTATTATATTTAGTTTAAATAAATTACTTTTATTCTTTTATTCTTTTATTTTGCTTTTCTTTTCTTTGAGAAACTTTGATTTGAACAAATCTTTTTTCAAAAAAAAGAGAAAATTAATTCTTTGATTTTTAAAGATAGATTTTTTTTAATTAAATAAAATTCAAGCAAAACAAAGATATTTTAATAAACAAAAAGATAAAAATTAAAAATAAATAAAATTGCAAAACACCACGGTTTTGTATAATGAATATTAATAATATTAATAATAATAACAACAACAACAACAACATAAACTACGAGTTGCCTCCAATAAGAAAAATTGGTCCTGCTGTACTTCCTAAGCCAAAGAATATAAAAATTCAAGCTGGCAGAGGTAATAAAATATTTCTTCTTTTAATGTTTTGTCTTTTTTGCTTTTTTTTGTTTTTTTTTTTTAATTTGTCGTTAAAAGTAGTTCGTTTGAATTATAATTCTAGTTTTGATAATTTGTCATATTCAGCGTCTCCTGATACTTGTGATTTTTTGTACGATTTCTATGATGATGGTTTTTATTAATTTTTTATTTTTTTTGTTGTTAAATTTTTTGTTTTAATTTAATTACCTGGCATGTTATTTGTGCATGTTTAAGATAAAGTTGAGCTAAGTGTTAAGCCACCACCGAGTAGAGCCAAAGTGGTACAAATACCTGTTGAAATAGTAGAACCATCGAATTTTCCAATAATCACTGATCAACCCATTTTGTCCACTAGTCAATTGAAATTTCCACGTAAATCAAGCAAACACAATAATATATTGGACAACTATGAGCAAAATTTAAACTCAATACCGGTTAAAAAAACTTTTTTTTTAGAAGGAATTAAAACAGCCGATTTAATAGTAGAAAATCAATTAGATTTTAATAATAACAATAAACCACCACCAAGTTTGATTTGTTTTTAATATTATTTTATTTTTGTTTTTGTTAAAAAAGCATGCTTCTTTGTCTTTGAGCTTTAATTTACTTACTTTAATTTTTTCTTTGAGATTGTTTTTATAATTAAGATTAATTTAATTCTTTTTTTCTTTTGTTTTTTACTTACAACAACAGCAACAATAAATTTTTCTTCTGATGGAGCCTCGAACCGACCGACTATAACTATCACTACTAGTCGAGGTCCGAACTCGCCTACTCTTAGCAATGCCACAGCGAACGGTTTCACTTATAACATACCTATTCAACATGTGCAACAAACTAGCCAAACAATTCAAATACCGACAAGCTCTAGTCAACGAAACTTGATAATTTCTACAAACGATATAAATAATTCGCCTGGAGCTAGTTACATAATACCAGTTAAACTATCCAATACGAATCGCAACTCCTCGCCTATTTCAACTGACAAATCAAATCAACAAATTCCCATTATTAATAATCCCATTGGCAATATTCTTATTAAAACAACTCGACAAAATCGAATCGAGGACGAAGTAGACTTGTTAAAAGATTTGTTGATTAAAAATTTAAATTCTTCTTCTTCAAATAATTTGAATAATATTAATCATAATAATGCAAACATCATTAATAGTTCTAATAATGAAGAGAATTATTTTGGCATGTGTGCTAAATGTAGTGATAAAATAGTTGGTGCTGAGAACGGTCTTAAAGCTATGGACACTTTGTATCACGTGTCTTGTTTTGTTTGCTATGGTTGCGACAATTCACTACAAGGACAACACTTTTATGCCATGGATAATAAAACTTTTTGTGAGCATTGCTACAATGTAAATTTAAAAGTCTTTTATTTTCAATTATCTATTTATTTTGTAATTTTTATTTTAGAGATTATTAGAAAAGTGTTCTTTATGCACAAAACCAATCACAGAAAGAGTAAGCTCAAATTTAAATTTATTAATTTTAATTTTTTGATATTTTAAAATTATTTTTTTCTAGATACTGAGAGCAACTGGTAAACCGTTTCATCCCGAGTGTTTCAATTGTATAATGGTAACAGTTTTTTAATTAACAAAAAACTTTAATTAACTTGATTCTTGATTCTTGAATATTTTTTTTGTTGTTTTAAGTGTAAAAAAAACTTGGATGGTATTCCATTCACTGTTGATGCTTCAAATAAAATACATTGTATTGAATGCTTTCACGAGTATATATTTAAATTTTTTTTTTATTATAATAATAATAATAATGAATATGATTTAAATAATTGAACAGTAAATACGCACCAAGATGTTATATATGTCGTTTGCCAATTACGCCTGAACAAGGCCAAGAAGAGACTGTTCGCATAGTTGCCATGGACAAGAGTTTTCATATTAATTGTTACAAGTGCGAGGACTGTGGTGTATCGCTCTCTTCAAACTCGGAGAACATGGGCGGTTGTTTTCCACTCGACGATCACATCTATTGTAAAAGTTGCAATATTCAACATATAAGAAATTTAGTAAATGCTCAAGGTGGAATATTATCAAACAATCAATTCAAATTAATCAATAACAACAACAATAACCAGAGTTACATGACAAACAACAACTTAACACCGAGATCAACCGATTTATAAATTTAATTTACTAATTTCAAAATTAATTTAATTTGTTTATATATTTTTTATAAATTATTTATTTTTTAATTTATTTTTGACAAAATTTTTAGAAAATCTAAATTTTATTTGATTAATTTATTTAAATAATAAAAATGATTATTATTTTTTTTTTTATTGTAAATAATATTACAAGTCTTTGAATTACATTTTTTTCACAATATGATCAAAAGTTTTCTCTATCTGGAGACTTACTTGTCTAATTGTTTTAAGTATATTCTAGTGCTTAAATACATAGAGACACAACTGGTTGAATAACCATTTTCTATTGTTTTATTTATCTTGATTTATTTAACAAACTTATAAGTATAAAATTGAAATTAGTTAAAATTTTTGATTTAAGCATTTTATTTGCTTTTTCGAAAGATTCGAAATTCAATCAAGAAACAAAAACGCAAGTCAATTTTGGAATATTTATTTATTTCTAATTATTTGCTACTACCAAAACAATCACAACACCACAAATATAAATTTAGACTTGAAAAGATTCTTATTAGTTATTTTTTATATTGTTGCAAAATTAATTGAGTACTTTTATATTTAGCTATTATTTAAATACCCGAAATTAATTTTGCAACTATATAAAAAATCAATTTTTTTTAATTTTTTAAATATTTTAAATAAACTTTTGGATAATAAAATAATTAATAATCCTTTTTATCTTTGATTTTTCTTAAATTATTTATAATCTTTATAATAAAAGTTTTTATTCTAATAGTTTTTTTAATTAAGTTAAAATGAAAATTTCTTTTTAATTAATTAATTTTGAAAAAAAAATCAATTTATTTTCTATTATTATTATTTGTTTATTTACCACTCATGATGATTGTAATAATAAAACAAAATTTCAAAATCATTAAAGCTAAACAAATAAATAAAATTTTTTTTTAAATTCATTTTTGTAAAAATATAAAATGAATAATTTTCTTTATTTAGATCAATAAATGATATTCAATTCTTCAAAATCAAACAAACAAACAAGCAAAAATACTCGACAAGTCAAGAATTTAAAAAATTTATCTATGTACAAAGCTCAGTGATAACAAAGCTATATTTATATATATCAACAACTGAAAATATTTCACGCCAATTTAAAAAAAAAAAAAACAACCACAAAAACTGATAAAAATGTTTTATTTAAATTTTATATTAATTAATAAAAAGATAAAAAAAAAAAATTTTTTTTTTTAATTTTACATTTAAAAAAAAAACAAATCTAAATTTAAATATAGATAAATAAAGCTTTTAATACTTTTAATATAAAATAATTTCTCTTTTTTTTTCTTTTTTTATTAAATATTAAAAAAAATAAATATAAAACAAAATTTATTGATTTATTGATTAATTAATTAATTAATTGATTGATCAGACATAAGCAGAAGTCTCATTTTTGGAAAGATTGTAGTAAATTTTATTCAACTCGACGAAATCTCTTGAATCAGATGATGCAGAAGTAGACACAAATGACAAATTCTTATCATCATTACTAAAACATATTTTATAAACATCTCGATTCATATTTATTTTTAAACTCTTGTCTGACAAATGATCAGACCTAGTTGAAGACCTGAGCGAACATGAGACATTTGTCAAGGGAGTTAAATTACTTAAAAAACTGGACGATGTGTCCTGAGATTGATTAAATTAAAAAAATACATTTAAAGTAATTAAAGTAGTATAGGCAAACAAAAAAAAAAAAAAACAAAATTAAATTAATAATAATTAGCTATGTTCATGCAAATTATTTATTATTAATCTTATTTATTATTAATTCCAACAATACTACATTTTGTTATTAAAAATTTTTGATTGTTATTTAATATGGGGTCTCTAAAGCCGATTGGTGGTATTTGAGACTTGGCATGCATTTTATTATTAGTATTAATAATTGAATGTTTTTTTATTTTTCTTACTTGATCTACATTTGTACTAGTTAAATTGTCGTCATAGACAAATTCATCATAAGTCTCAGGATCATGAGACTCTAGACCAGTGTCGACAGATACTGAAATAAGCGAGTCATTCTGGTTTACATTCTCGTTTATGATATTAACCAATTTGGCCAACGATTCATTACAATTGTTTAAACTAGTTTGAAATTTGAGATTCTTAACATCTTCGTATTTGTCTGATATTTTTATAATTTCACTATTTTCTAAATTAAGCTCTGAATTAGCTGATAAAGGTTCGTGTTGATTAAACATTAAATTTAAATAACAATTAACTTCTTCTTTACTATTCGGATGAGGAGGTAGAAATGTTAACAATTTTGGTGAAGTGTCCGAAGCTTCTAGCAAAGAAGTGTAATTAGTTGTAGTATAATCTTCGTTTTTGTTTTGTTGCTCAATTAGAATTGGTATGTTTAGTTGATGTGTTGTAGGACTTGATTCAAAATAGTCGGGTTTTATAAGTATTGGAGTTTCTCGATTCTTGAGTGTTGAAGCAGCTGACGAGAGTAAATCAGAGTAACAAGAAACTCGAATTGGATTAGACAATTTATTAGTTGTATCTTGATTATTACTTAAATAATCAGATAAAATGGTTATTTTTGATATTGGTGAATTGTCTTTGATATAATTAGATTCCGAAGCGGACGAAGACGAACAACTAATACCACTTGAGCTTGTGATTGCATTATCCAAACTAGTACTAGTGGTGTTTACATTTTTATGATTGTTGTTGTTGTTATAAAATGATAAATTTTTTGTATAATTTTTGTGCTTGTTAAAAGATTTACATTTGAACCAAACAAGTAAAGCAAGCATGAAAATTAATAGAATTAAAACAATTAGAATAATTAGTATAATTATATTAAGACCGGTGATGTCTTTGATAAAATGATTTTTTATAAACATATTGGGCTTGAATGCTTCTAGACTATTATCAACATTCTTATCGTAAATGTGCAATACTGATGATGATGATGATGATTCATTTTTGATTTCTATGATTTTTTTAGATTCTATTTGTATTTTACATTCAACACTATTCTCTAAATAACTAGCTAAATCTTTAGAATATATTCCAACTGAAACATTAAATTTGTATTCATCGTGTTTAAACAAATCTATCAAATCGTTCAAATGTTTTGATGGACTCATGATCGATGGACAAATGTAAATGGTTCCCGTTTGAGTGATACAAAACAAGCTTGAATCATTCACATTGCTAAACTTAATTGAATAGCTCATGTTGCCAGTGTTTTCCATATCGTTGGCTTTTATTTGTCCTATGTACACATCATATGGTATTTTTATTTTAAAATTATAAAAATTGTATTCAAAACTTGGCGCTTTATCAATTAAATTTATTAGTTTTATTTTAACCAAAGTTTTGTCTGTATAATTTCCGTCAAATGCTAAAACTTCTATAAAATATTTACTCTTCATTTCATAGTCAAGTCGACCATTTACTTTTATTATACCTTTGTATTTGTCGATTATAAATGGAGATTCGTAATTGTTTAAAATTGAATATTCTATTCGATTCTTGTCCATGTCTGTTGCTTTTACTTGGCAAACTGTTGTTTCTAGTTTTGAATTTTCTTCTATGCTTACTTCGTATATGCTTGATTCGAATTTTGGTGAATACACGTTTATGTCTATTATTTGTATGTTTATCATTGATATTGCTGTTCTTAGCTCGTTGTCTATTTGACTTGCTTTTACTATTAGACTATACTCGTACACATCATAATCAACTATTAAATTCTTCAAGCTTACTATTCCACTTTTTTTGTCAATTTCAAACAAGTTTTCTAATTCAAAAAAAAATATATATATAATTAAGTTTTTTTTTTTCAAGTGTTGTTTTAATTATTATTTTTTTTATTTTGCGGTTTTTTACTATTGAGTTGTATACTTAACAACCGCAATTAATTTTGCAACATTTTCAATATTTTCAAATCAAGTATATTAAAAAGTATATAAGAAAAATTAATCTATCAAAGTATAACTTAGTTTATTAATTTTTTGAAAAAGTATATTTTAAATTTTAAAATATTTATTGATTTTGTTGCTATTTTCAATAATTCAAGGTATATAATTAGTGAATATTTAAAAAATAAATTAAATTAAATTAAATTAATAAATATTTACCGGGATTATTTGTCAGAGAATATTCAATTTCCGCATTAATACCAGTGTCTTGGTCATAGGCCCTAATCTCTTCACTCATATTAACTACACTAGCCTTTTATTAGAATAGTCAAAAAAACAAAATGTTTAAAAATTAATTTTAATTATTCAAGTGTATTTTAATAATAAAATTACAATAAATCCATTTCTAGCTATAAAACCATTATAAAAATTTCTAGTAAATATCGGATCTTTGTCGTCTATATCAATAATATCAATTTCAATAGTTGTCTCTGTGCTTAATTGTGGCACACCATGATCCTTTAATTAATTAATTAATTAATTAATTAATTAATTAATTAATTAATTAATTAATTAATTAATTATTTTTATACAATTAAAAACTTTAAATTTTATATTATAATTTATTTAATTATTTACTGTTGCTATTATGGTTAGATTACATTTAGAAAATGAATTGTAATGAATCAATTTTGTTACTGCTAGTTCTGGCTTTGTGGTTAATGGAAATTCAAAGTACTCTGAATAAGCTCCTTTTTGAATACTAAACGAAATTTGACTATTTGGTCTGTTTGCCATGTCTCTGTCTATTGCTTTTATACTCGAGTATACTATACTTCCTATGGGTGTCAACTCTTTTAAACTAAATCTATACGGAACAAACAAAAACTCTGGCTTTTTATCATTCACATCGTTTATTGTTACATACAACAAAAATGTATTGCTAAATTTGAATTTATTATTTATCAATTTAGATTCACATGTGAACAATATTTCGATAAAATCTAATTCGGTTTTTTCTAAATCGTAGTGTTTGTTTAATAAAAAATTTTTGTAATTTTTAAGCTTAAAATAAGTGTTTAATTCGTGTTCGTTTAGTTCGTTTGATTCGAGTTTTATTTGCTCAATGTCTGTTTCTACACCGACAAATGGCAATTTGAATAATACAGAATTGATTGGTGTATTTTCGTTGAATTCAATTCGTGCTGAATTAACGCTACTTGCTATCTCACACGGATCTTTAGAAGTAATATAATGCAAATATTTATATTATAGATTTTATTTATTTTTGTTGCAAAATTAATTACGGTTGCAACTATAGTCTTGTACTATTGACGAACGTAATTAATTTTGCAACAAATTAATATAATAAAATTTTAAATAAAATTTTTGACTCTCTCTTAAATTCTACTCTTACTAATTTATTTATTATATTGTATTAATCAAAATTTTAATATAAACAAATAATTGTTCGCCTAATTAAATCTATTATTATCCATTATTCGAGCCAACGCAATTATTTTTGCAACATACATACAAAAATAATTGATGTTGCAAAATTAATTGCGCTTATTTTAAAATTTTTATCATCTCAATAAAATCTAGAAATATCAGAGAAATTTAATAAAACATTTTGAACTTACTTGCTGTTACAACATTGTACAATTGAATAACATGAAATAAAACTACAAATTTAAACACAAAATTCATTTTTTCATTATAACTCTAAAAAATAAAAGAAGAAAAACTAAAAAAATAAAAAAAAATTTTTTTTTATTTTTATTATTTTTAATAGACATTTAAAAAAATATTTAAAAAAAATATATGTATATATAAATTCGACTTAGACAGAGTTTAAAATAATTAAAGTTTCAAATAAATTAATAGAAAAAAAAAAAATAGACGGATTTATTTTGTTTTCCTGTTTAAAAAACGGGAAATGGAATTAAAAAAATCTGTTTTTAATTTCAAAAATTTTAAATTTCGTTGTCCATTGGTTTTTTTTATACAAAAAAAAAAAAAAAGAAAAATCCCGTCGATTAAAGGTTTTTCAAATTGACTTTCAAAAAAAGAAAAAAAAATCAATAAAAGACTAGTTTTTATAGAAACAAAAAAATATAAAAATATTTAGGACACTTATCTTTAAAAAATATGTATTTAAGTCAAGCATTTTCGTCTATTATTTTAAAATTAATAAATTTCAAGTGATTCTTTAAATATTTTTTTAATTATCTTCTGTTTATTAAAATTTAAAAAAAAAATACAAAAATAAATAAATTTAAACACATGTGACTACAATTTAAAACAAATAAGATTCTTATTTTAAAACAACTTTTTTTTTTTACAAAACAAAAAAGTTTATCAAGGCATCTCAATTTATTCAAAAATATTTTTTAATTGGTGTTGCAAAATTATTGCGTTTTAAAGCAAACAATTATGCTACTTAGGCACGCAATTTATTTTGCAACATGAATATTTTTAATTAATTTTAATTGATGACTATATATATTTCAAATTCAAAATTGATTATTACGTGATTTAATTATTAATCATGCGAAATTGAAAAAAAAATAATAATTCAAGTCAAAACAAAAATATGATTTTGTAGTTTACTTTCGTTATTATAATTTAGAATGAATTACAAATTGAAATTTAAGATATTTGCAATTTATTTGTAATTTATTTCCCCCGCTTTTACACATAAAAAAAAACAACAACAACAACAACAAGAACAACAACAAACTATTTACTAGACCGGTAAATAATTAAAGTTTTGAATTACAACTATATATACCGGTATAAGTTTGTTCTCTCTTATTCTCACTCTCTTTTTTATAAATTGAATTATTTATTTTAGAAAAACTCTTAGAAAAATTATATAATTAAATAAAATTAAATTTTAATGTAAACTCTAGTATTTGACGAGTGAGTGAGTGAGTGAGTGTGTTTGAGAGTTTTCCGAAAATTAATAAAAAATTCTAAATTACATAAAAAAGTTAAAATGATTTTTTTTATTATTAATTTATTATTTTGCATAAATTCCAGTTTTAAATGAAACCTCTTAAGAAAAATTTTTAAAAAAATAAAAAGAGCAATTTTCAAGAGATGGACTTAAAAAACCTTTGCAAATAATAAACAATATACCGTATTAAAGAAAAAATCGAAAAAATCAAAAAATTCAAAAAATATAAAAAAAAACAAAAAAACTAGACTTGTTGGTAATTCAAGTCAAATATAAAATTGGACATTTATTGCAATTAAACAATTTAAACATATTAAAAAACTACTTAAGTTTTAATTATATATATATATATATATTTAAATGAACAAATAAGATATTCTATTTAATCTTATTATTATTATTATTAAGCACAAAATGCTTTATCATGCTATTGATAATTTAGTTGCATAAATAATTTCGCTTGTATATATACTATTAATAGCTAACATGGCGTAATTAATTTTACAACATAAAATACTGTATAAAATAGCTAAACAAAATTAAAACATAAATCTCTAAAATAGAAAATCAAATGAATATATTATTCTATCTAAAATTTAAAATCTGAATCAATTGTAATTGTAGTGTCTAATTGGCTGTGGTTATTGTTTAATTTTGAGAAATTTCTATTTAATAATAAAAATAACAATAATAATAATAATAATTGTTTAGTCCCATAATTGTTGTTTAATTATTATTTTTTAATTTAAATTTTTAAAATTATATAAGAATTATTTTATATTTCTAATCTTAAAACGGATGAAATTATTATCCGATTAAAAAACCATTTGTGTTGTAGTTGTTGTTGTTTTTTTTTATTTTTATTTTTATTTGTATTTGTATTAAAATCATCATCATCATCATCATCATCATTTAAATAAAATTTGTTTTTTAATTATTTTTATTTTTTAGTTTTTAGTTTTGTTTAACACCTTTCAAATTAAAATTTGATTTAAAATAAACAACTGTGTGTTTATAAAAATTTTTATAATTCTAATTAAAATATTTCGAGATAATAGCAATAAAATATGGTTTTCATTCATTTATTTTATTATTATTTTTAATAAATAAAATCAATTAAATTCAAATTTAAAAAAATAAAAATCACAAAAACTATTTAAACTTTAAGTGTGACAGATTTTTTTTATTTTTATTTTTTATTTTATTTTATTTATTGATCATACAAGAAAAATCGGCTTATTGGGATTTTTGTTAATCACGAATCTTTAAATTACCACTTGAAGCGAATTTTAGAAAATTAGTTCTATACATATATATATATAAATACTTTTCCGGGTTTCGAATTAATCAAGGATGAAAATTGAAGAAAAAAAAAAGAATAAAATAAAAAAAAAAAAAAAAGTTTTTTTTTTATATTATTATTATTATTATTATTATTGTTATTCTATTAATGATTATTTCCTTTGTATTTAATTTAAATCAATCAATCAAGGTAAATTTTAAAAAATAATCTTAAAATTTCCTTAAGTTGATTTACGTGAGTTTTAAAATGCTACGTGATTTAGAAAATAAAACAAGAGAGTGTGTGTGTATTTTATGGACATACTTATTTTATTTTATTTTTTGTTTGTTATACAGTATAGTAGAAAATTTATCACTAATTATTTATCTCAAGTAAATAAATATAAATAATAATAATAATAATAATATTTTCTTGTAGTTTTTTTTTTTTTATACTTATGTGCTTATAACAAGAAAATCCTTAAAGTAATTATTTGATTTGAATGATTGATCTATACCAGCAAGTAGAAAATAATTAAAATTAATTAGTTTCAAGGACCTTAAATTATTCACCTGGTTTAATATATTATTTCGGTTTTATTATTTTGGTTTTATTTGCAATTAGAATTAAGATAAATTTACTATAATATTGTTTATTATTGAAAACTGGGTTAGATTACTTTAATTTTTCTAACTATATACATATACAGTACTCCATGTACAGTATACATATATACTGTATATATACAATAGTACAGTTAAGTTGAGTCAGCTAAAATATCTAATACTATTAATACTTCCGACACACCTTGTGATTATCTTAATCGATATTTTATCAATTCTTTAATCAGCACGTATACAAATTAAAGTTCTTGAAAATCTTAAAATTAAATAAGCAAATAGTAAATACAGTAGTACTAAATATACAGTATATAACATATAATAGAGATTTTTTTGTATTTAAATAAATTAAAACAACAACAACAACAACAACAACAACAACAACAACAAAAATAACTTGATTACAAGGAAGGAAATTATTTATAGTGATGATGATTGTTAAATAAATAGATAATAAATAGATAATAATATTGTTGAGAGAGCATATAAAAGTTTTGATAGTTTTTTGAAACTATAATTAAATTGTTTGTTTATAGTGATAAATGATAATTCTATAAATTAAACTAATTAAGCTTAATACTGTATAATATTTTTAATATACTGTACTGTATTTAAACAACTAAACAACTAACATTAACCCTATAAACCGGATTCCAATAATATTTATCACAAAGTCAAATTATCTTAATATTTATTATTTATTAAGATTCCCTTAGCAAGTAATTCCCATTATACAGTACAGCATTAAGAAGACTTATGCTATATTTTGCTATATGATTAAAATTATAATAAAGTAAAAGTAAATAACTGTTTGAATTTTTTTTGCTTTTTTAAAATTATTAATTGTTATTGAGTCTATTAGTAAATTACATTACAATTGTAAACACAGTCACCGATTGATTTCAATTTTAATGCAAAATTAATCTTTAAGTTTAATTAGTTAGTTACTTCAAGTTAGTAATGTTTTAAACAAAATATAAAATTTCAAAATAAATAAAATAATTGATAGCTGTTTTCTAAAGTAATTAAAATTTTTAGACTCTTGATAATTTGATAAGTTTTGTTTGTTGTCTGTATAAATATTTAAAATATACAAGTTTAAATTTAATAGAACCTTAAAAAAAAAACGCCTTAATACTGTAATAACAAATTGAATATTATTATTTTTAATTATGTTATTCAACAATTTTTCTTAAATTTTTCAAAACGTTTTCATATTTTATTAAATTAAACTTAAACTTGTTTCTGTTTTATACTGTATATATCTAATTTACTCATTAATTTTAAGATCTTGTTATTAATTTAAAAAAAAACCCTATTAAGTATGATGTTATTTGATATAGCTCTAATAAACATTAATTTCAAGGCTAAAATGATTTTTAAAAAAACATTTTTTGGAAAATTTAAATGTTCATTACATTTGAATGCCTGCAACAGCATCCCTGCAACATAAAAAATAATATATTCGTGATCACCCTGTCAAAAGCTATAAGATTATATATACTTTTTTGTGATTTGTCTATACGGGAGTCTTTATATTCAACACAAGAAAGATTAATATTGATTACTTGGCATAGTAAAATCTATTATGGTAAATAGAATATTTAAAATGTCCGGAGTTACTAAATTTGAAGATTCTTCAAGTTTATTTCTTTTGGCAATTTTATTTAATATTATTTATTAATAAAACTGATTTCTTCTATCGAATAAAACAAAAACATGTTTAACAAAAATAGATTAAATTATTTTAATAATCTGATTTAGTTGTTTGTTTTGTTTGGAATATTTAAAAAATTTAAAGCTACCTATTTTGTTTAAATTAGAGAATTATTTTCCATCTCTTTATAATGAGAAGAATAAAATTTTGTAATAACTACAGTATCACTATCAATAATAAATTTATTCAATTATATTTTAATAATTTGAACGCTAATTTAAATAGGTCTTTGGTTTATTTATTCATAAAAAAACTTCAAATCAAATAATCAATATTTCAAAATTATTTTTATTTCATTTTTTTTTTTAAATAATATTCTAGCTTTTCACAATTCGGCTCATCAAAAAAAAAAAGAATAAAAGAAGCATATAAATTTTATTAAGTATTAAATAAATTAAAAAAACTTAGTGATCTCTATATTGAATAAATCTTAGTTTCTAAATTTGAAGAAAAAAAACTGTGTATTTCAATTTAGTTAACAATTTAGTTTGTTTAATTTTACAATTTAATATTTATGTTGATCTTAAATAAATATCAAATCATATCAATTTGATTGATGTTAAAAAATCATCATGATTTTTTTTCTTAAATTTATTAAAGAAATTAAAATAAAGCTATTATTAAATATGGTCTTAAATCACCATGATGACAGAAACTATCTAAATTATCTATTTGATTTGATCCTTAAAAAATATATTCTAAATTTTGATAATCAAATACTGTAAGTAGTAAACACAAATAACTATGTCCAAAATGAATGATATGTCAAAGAGCAAGTATTAATTTCCTCAAAATAATTAGAATTTCTAGCGAGAGATTTATTAATTTAATATTAATTATTTAAAGAGTTAAAACTTTAACTAATAAAAGCCATTAACAAATAAATTTTAAAAAAGTGCTAAATACTGTATATTTATTTAATAAAAATTGCCTAAAATCTTTTATATAATTAAAAATCATAAAAAAATTAATTTTATTTTGAAAAAAGAAATATTTTGTTGTTAAGAAAATATGAAACAACAATCTAAATATATAATCTTATTGATTGTGACCAATTTTCAAAGCATTTTGATCATCATTTGACATTTGAATATTTTTGCTATCCAACTTTTTACATTTGAAATAATTTAGCTTTAATTTTATCATTTCCCATAAAGTTTCCATAATTTGCAAATTGCAACGCTCTCTGTTACAATTACCGTTTTGACAGCCTACGACTTGTTTCATAATAATCTTAATATAATACATTTCGCCAGCAACAATTTGATTTTTAGCTGATAATACTTTAACTAAAGAATATTTCAAATTTTGTTCTGTATGGTTTAATCCAGTTTCATTTAATCTTTTTTCAGCTATTTTCTTCAATCCGAAATTGGCAAGTCTTTTCACTTTTTTCATTACATGTTTATTCTTCAAATTCAAGTCTTTTATTGAACCTGTATTTTCGCAACATATAGTTCCAATTAAAACAACTAAAATTAAAGCTTTTATCATCTTTTGAACCATATCTATTTTTATTATTTAATCTAAACTAAATGAATTTTGTTTCAAATTAAAATAAATTAAAAAAAAAATTATTTAAAAATTTTATTCCTAGATTACAACAATAATACGGAAAAAAGAATATAGTAATAGTTTAGTATTCAGTTATGGCTATTTAATACTTATAAATGTAACCAAAATTTTATACTTATGTATAAAACTTTTCTGATTGTTTATGGAAATAAAAAACTAAAATATTTGATCATATTTATATTAAAATTTCTGATTTTTTAATTTATTTTCTAATAGACAATGAATTTATAAATAGGAAAATTTTATTTAGAAAAAACTAACATAAATAAAAATTATTAAATATGAATATTAATAGAAAATTTCAGATGCTTTTAGGCCAAAATGGAAATATATTGTTATTGGTTCGCCTATTAATAAATCTAAAAAAATAAGCTAAATGTTCTTTGAAACAGTTATTAAATAAATTTTATTAAAAGAGCTTTTATATAATTAATCATAAAAATTTGATTGATTTTAATTTAAAAAAAAAAAATTACAATGCTTCTTTGATGATGACTTTATGATTTCTTGAAAAAAAAAACATTTATTAGATAAACCAAATAGCTTTACTTAATATTGTTTAATAAAGATAGATATAATATAGCTAGCCTGGCTTTGTTTAAATTTTTTTCCTTTTCAATGTATGAATTTGAAAAAAATGAAAACATAATTTGTTAGAAAAATCATTTATTATTGATGCGTAACTAGAATTAACAAAAAAAAAAATTTTTAAAAATAATTTTACCTTTTTACTTTTTAATTTTAATAAATTATTCAATCAATAAAAAGTCGGTTAATAAAATATTTTTTGTTTTAACAATTTACTTATAAATGTTACTAAAAATCTTAAACATTTAAAGTTTATCTTTAGAATAAAATCTTAAGGTATATTTTGCTTTTAGTTTTGTTAAATCTGGTAAAATAACGCAAAAGTTTTTCTAAGTCAGTAACAAGTCAGTAAATGTTATAGGACATGCGACCAAATTATACTCAAAATTATAAAGAAATTGCTGAATTTCAATTTTAAAATATCTTAATTAATATTTTTATGATTATTTTTTTATATTCCTTTTATATGATTTTATGTGATTTTTAGATCATGTGAAATATGCAAATTTTTAATATTAGAAACTGAGTTTAAACTAGTTTTTGAAGAAGTTTATTTTTCAAATAAGTTTTACATCTAAACAACTAACTAATAAACCAAAAATGAATAAAACAATGAATTAAAATAAAATAAAATATAAAAATAATGTATAATCTAAAAATAATTAACATTCATTAAAGTGTATCGGTTGTCTTTATTCCACGATTGATCCAAAACAACAATTTTACAATTTTTTACTTTATCACTTGAGTTTGACTCTTGTACTTTGCATTCGTTTAAATTTTTTACTTCACTATTCTTTTTGCATTCTGTTGGTGCCAATTTAAACACTATTGTGTACTTTAAACCAGCTACAAGTTGTCTGTATATTTTATCAATTGAAATTGCTTTCATATGATACAAATCATTTGATTCTTCGTTTAATCTAGACACAGCAAAGCTTAAAGCATTCAAAGCATTTTGATCATCATTTGGTATTTTCATATTTGCACCATACAATTGTTGTTTCTTTTTACATTGAAAATCTAATAAACTAGTAAAGTTTTCCCATTTTTTCTCCCAAATTTCCAAATTACAAATCTCGCTGTTACAATTCCTATTTTCACAGTCGACTGGTTTCATTCTAATCTGAATGTAATACTTTACTCCAGCAACAATTTGACTTTGAGCTGACAATACTCTAATCAAAGAATATTTCAATTTGTTCTCTGTATGATTTAATCCCGATAATTCTGTCATTGATTCATTTAATCGTTTCTCAGCTATTTGTTGCATACCAAACTCGGCTAGTCTTTTCACATTTTCCATTATTTGTTTATTCTTCAAATCCAAGTTTCTTCTTGAACCTGGTTGACAACATACAACCCCAATTAAAACAACTAAAATTAAAGCTTTTATCATTTTTTTTTGATATATCTATTTTTATTATATATATTTAAAATTAAAATGCGTATTAGAAAATCACAATTATTATTATTATTATTATTATTATTATTATTAGTTTATAAATAAATATTTCAAATTATGTTTGTAAATTATTATTATTATAAAATTAAGAAAAAGAAAAAAAAAAAAGAAAAGAAGATAGCAAAAGAAGTTGTTGTTTATATGAAAGCTTAAGAAAATATTAAACATTGTAGTTTTATACAGTTTTAATTAATAATTTAAAGTTAAGAATATTGTGAATTATTCATGTTTATTCATCAAAATCTAGGCTAGAGTACAAAGTTGTCTATTTGAATCTTATCTTAATCATATTAAAACTATTTTTAAAGTAAAACAAGTTAATAATTAATAATTTCATCATGTTGGCTTTTTGTAATGACAATCATAAAAGCTTTGGTAATAAAATAATCAGTATTTTATTTTTGAAATTTAAAAACTATAGAAAAAAGTTTTGGTTATAAGAAATATTTTATTATATTTTATCAAGTTTTATTTTAAATATTTCAATATTTGTTATAAAAGTTATTTTTTAATTTTTTCAGTTTATTTGCTTCCAATCCTTTAATTTAAAACAGGTTTGCAATATCTATAAAAAGAAATTTTGCATATTTTTATTGTAACGGGTGTTCAAAAAGTAATGACCGCTTTTATTTTTGAATAAAAAAATATGAAATAGTTATCCAAAACAAATGAAATTTTGTACACATAATCTATAGACTCTCCCCTTTATAAATCACTATTTTACTTAATACTGAGTTATTAAGCTCTTTAACATATCAGTCATCTTCGGATGTTACTCAAAACGTAAAATTTCCTCCTAGATTAAGATCTTTTGTACGTAAGTATTTTAGTATATTAAATAGAGATTTTGATAAGGATCAAAATAATACCAAGATCTTCATTTCAAGTCATTTGGTTCAAAAGATATATTCAAAATTCTAAAACTATTGAATTATCATTAAATATTATTTTTTTCCGCGAATATTTGATTCAAATAAATATATAACAGTGTTTTAGATAGAAAAAAAGGTAAATTTTAAAATGACATTCAAGTCTTATTTTTAATGTTAGGAATCAAATAAATTTAATTATTTTAATTAGTTGCAAAATAAAATTCGTCTTAAAAAAATTATATTTTTTATCATATAAAGCCACCGTCAAGCATTATATATTTTTAAAAGCTAATAATTTTATATTTCAAAAAAAAAAAAAAACTTTATGTTCGTATATATTATCAATTAAAAAAAATTAGCCAAAGTGAAAAATGAACACTTTTTTAAAATTAGATCAATTAAGCTGTTATAAATATTAAATTAAAAATTAAAGATTTTTTTTAAAACCTTATAAAATAATGTACTTATGATCAAAATTTGGTCTTGATTGATAAGCCCTATAAAAAGATATTTAATTTTAATTTAAAAAAACAGTTTTTTTTAAATTAAATAATATTATATAATTATAAGAGTTTTTGAATATATCTTTTGAACCAAATGACTTGAAATGAAGATCTTGGTATTATTTTGATCCTTATCAAAATCTCTATTTAATATACTAAAATACTTACGTACAAAAGATCTTAATCTAGGAGGAAATTTTACGTTTTGAGTAACATCCGAAGATGACTGATATGTTAAAGAGCTTAATAACTCAGTATTAAGTAAAATAGTGATTTATAAAGGGGAGAGTCTATAGATTATGTGTACAAAATTTCATTTGTTTTGGATAACTATTTCATATTTTTTTATTCAAAAATAAAAGCGGTCATTACTTTTTGAACACCCGTTATAATCTGTTGAACCACTAACTATGTATCTATTTTGCATTAATGCAACAGTATTGATATAACTTTCATGATCATATAATGTTTTGATGGCCCAGCCTTGGTTTATTCATTCTATCAGCTGAACCACTAACTATGTAGTCATTTCTTAAAAAAGAAATACTATTAATGGTATTGTTATGACCATATATTATTGATAGCAGAATCTTTATCTGGATTCCATATTTTTATTGATCTATCAGCTGAACCACTTACTATGTTTCCATTTTGCAATATAGCAACTGAGTTAATCTCATCAATAATGTTTTAATAGACGATTGGCTATTGATATTTGATGTTTCTGTTTTAATTATCACATTTAAAATTATTGTCAAAATAAAATTCAGTAAAATCATTTTTGAATTTTTTATAAAATCAAGCTTTAAAACATAATGTATTTTTAATTGTTTTTTAAATCTCAAATCATTAAACATCAAAAAACTTAATTTTTTTTCAAATATTTTAAAATTCTGGATTTTTTAATGTTAAAGCTTGGATTTTAATTATTAAATTTTATTAAATATTACTCTTTTTTGAAAAGACTTTCGCAAATTCGAATTCATTTCTTGATTAAAATTAAAATGAATATTTTAGATAAAATTATTTATTTAAATGGGGAATAATAATAATAATGTTTTCTTTAATTAAGCATCTAGTTTTTCGATCAATATTGAAAATTTAAATAAAAAATAACATTTTTTTGAAAAATATTTCAATCAAGCTACCCAAGCTGCCATAACGCGTCATCTTCTGTTGAAATGCTCTGCATGGTCCTATCATGCTGCAACCACCTTTAATACTACTACTACTACTAAATAAAGAAAAGTCTTAAAACTTGAAAAGCATTTTATCTAATAATATTGAAATTCTTGAGAATAATTTTTTTAAATTAAATTTTTTTCTAAATTAGATTTAAATTTTTTAATTAAATAAAATTCTTTTTTTCAAAAATATAAAATATTTTTTTATTTTTGAATTTATTTTTTTAAAATAAAATGATTAAAATAAAAATGAAATTTCTAACTTTAATCTTTTTTACTTTGTTGATTAATAAAATTGAATTGAAAGATACTGAAGAACAAAAACTTAAACTTGAATTGGACAAAATATTTAAACAATTCGAACTTAGTAACCAATTTATGGAATCATGATGTTTCTTTTTCCAAATTTAATTTATTTTTCTTTGTTTTTTTAAGATCCTAATTTTATTAGCAGATTGATTTGGAACACAAAATCCTATGTTATCTTTGATTGTAATACTCCATCTTATATAAAGCCAAATAACCAATTAGCCATCTTAAAAAATCACATAATAAACAACAATATTGAAAGAATGAACGATCCGCGTATAAATGATACTTCCATTTATATTTGTGACAAAAAAGAAAACATCTGGAGAGTAAATCCGGATTTTTTCAAATCTCGTGGAATTATAGCTTTTGATGACACAAAGCCAGCAGAAGCAGACATGAACTTTATTACTCTAGCAGACGAAAAAGACATTAAAGACTACTTGAAAAACATAGACAATAAAAACAACAAACTATCTCAGAAAATAATCGAACTGGCTTTCAAAATTAGCCATCATCCAAAATATTATAAAATAGACAAAAAAAAGAAATCAGTTTTGGTCGACGTGTTCGAAGAACAAAACAAAAAAATACCAAAATGGATCAGAGATATGAGACAAAAAGAGATTGATTATTTATATGATAAATTAACTCAAGAAACTTCTAATTTTTCAATACCGAAGCAAACAAATTTAAAAGAAAACACTTTTGGTGATGGTTTTAGTTTTATAGTTTTTGACTGTGACACTCCGAGTTATTTGTATCCAGCTAAAAACAAACAAAAATACGAACTAGTCAAACTTGACAAACAATTCAAATTTGTGTTCAACAAAATGGGCCGATGCGACCCGAACGATAAATTATGGCGAAGCGGAAAAGCTTCGAATAACACAGAATATTATTTTATGACTTATGACACCAAAGGAAAAGGTCTTGGCTATTCGTCTTCTAATAAATTTCTAACTATACTTAAAATAAAAGGCTTATGTGAAGAATATATGAAATATTTCTATCATCCTGGGTATTTTTTGAAGACGTATAAAAAGCAACATGAATGTGAATCAGACACTAGTAATTGGGCTGAAGAGAACAATGCCAATAAACTTTTAGATGATTATAATAAAAAGAAATATAAAAAATCATCAACAAGAAAATCTACAACAACAACAACTACAACAAAATCTATAAATGATTTAAATAACATTAATTTGGATGAATCATCTGATTCAGGTTTTTTCAGTGAATAAATATTTAAATATAATCTAAATCTTTTTTTAAATATTTAAAAATTTCTGCATGAATATTATTATTATTACATGTTTATTATTATTATTATTATTTAATTAAAATTAAATTTAATTATAAAGAAGATTTCATGTTTAATAAAAAATGAATTTTTATTTTGATTTAATAAAGTTAAAAGAATTAGTTTTTTCTTTTTTTGTGTTATATTCAATGTCATTCAATGAGCAATCATTGAAAGCATGTTATTTTTTATTTTACTTTAGAATTGAGCTTAATAATTTTACTGTATAATTTACAATATAATTAAAATTTTGAGATAACAAAATTTGACAATAGTCTAGTATCTCATTATAATGTTATATCATCAACAAAAACTATAAATTAATCATTTTAATCTTATAATCAAAATAAAAAAAAAAATAGAATTTTTTATTTTATTTAAAACAAAATTTATTTTTGAATTATTTTAAAATTGTTTTGTTATTTCATTTTGAATGTAAAAAATGTTCTAAAAATAATATTTGATTTTTATTAATGTTATATATATATACAGTATGTATAATCATAAATCAGTATGAAAAAGAGATAGAGTTTTTTTTTATTTTCAATTCTTTTAAAGAATACGAAGAACATTTAATTTAGAATTTAGTAAAAGCAATCATAATCAATAATGTTTCTTTTTATTATTATTATTGAGATGTCTAAAGTATCAAAGATGTATCATTTCATTTGTTCTAAAATAACAAAAAAGAAATCTATTTTAAAAATTAAAAGTAATTTGTTTTGTTCAAAAAAGCATAAAAGTTTATTTGAATTTATGTATTTTTGAAACTTTATGAAAAGAAAGTATTTTTTTTTAAATTATACAAATTTTTTCAAGACCTAAAATATAATAATTTTTTTTTAAAGATGACGTGGTAAAATTTAGACTATTTTAATTGTTTTAAATTTTTTTTATATATTTCCAAAAGAGTAAATTTAAGAAAGAAGTTTATTAATATTTCAATTTTCAGAAATTCAGTTTTGATTAAATATTTTACTTTTAAAAATAAAGTAAAAGTTAAACAAATACAACTATATAAACAGGCTGAGTTTTGGAATTTACTAAAAAAAATAAATTTCTATTTTTGATTAACTTTAGAGATAAATAATTTTATGCTATTAAATTACCTATATATTTCACTAGATATATTATTCTTGGTTATGATAAGCTAAAGTGTAGCCTTTTAAATTGATTTTTATCTATTTTACAAAAAAATAAATTACGATATTTTTAAAATTAATTTTACTACTTTTAAAAATATTTATAAAATCTTAGTTTTGTTAAAATTTTAAGAAAAATAAATTTTATTAAGTTGTTAGAATTTGTGACAAACAAATAACATTTTAAAATTATAAGAATAGTATAATTTGAATGTGACTGCTTAAATTATTACCACATTGGTTAATTAGAATTTCAATTAGATTAATATTATTTAATAATTTTAATAAATATGATTATACAGTATAAATTTTACTATATAAAATAATAAATATTATAGACATTTAATATCAATTTTCTATTTTTAAGTAACATTGATTAGCCCACAAGTGAAAAGAAAATATTATATAATTCCTTTCACAATCTATCTTGTTATTTTTATTGTTTTGAATGTACCATTTCTTTCATACAATTTGTCAATCTTGGCTTTAAATGAGTTATAATATGTGATTAAGTAATAACCAATTTGCTTTAGTTTTAGTTTGGATATCTTGTCAATTATTTTAAAAAATAAGATAGTTAGTTAATGTTTAGTAAATATGAATTGATTAAGCAGAATGTCAAAAAGCTCAAATAAAACAAAACTCTAAATAAAATTCTAAACATGTTTCATGATATTCACTAATCATAATATATATATATATATATATACTTGAAGGTTTATCTTTTAAAATTAATTCTAATAATTATTACTAAAAGTTTAATTAATTTCATTTGAGAGATTTTTGCATTAAACTTTCAAACAAATCAATAAATTAATTTACCTCCAAAATCAAATTGCATTAAAATAAAATTAAAAAAACAAAAACAAAAAAAAAAAGAATGACATGCAATAAATACTGTATATCTATTTACTAAACTATTAATCATCTATACATTAGTATATATTAATATAATATATTATTTGATTTTTATAAGATTCAACAATTATATTTATAGTTTCTAAAAAATATTATTACTAAATACGACAACAAATCGATTAAATTTCAAATTTCCATCACAGTTCACATGGAATTAATTTAACAGAAAAGAAGAAGAAAATAAAATTAATTAATTTTATGAACAACAGCAATAACATATTCCAAATCCAAATCTTAGAAAAAATTAAGAAAAAAAAATTTTTTTTTTTTTTTTTCATTTTATTTAAATTAAAAATTAGACTTTAATTTTTCTAAGTAACAAAAATATAATATAAATAGAATTGTGTTTAATTGTTTATTTAAATTACAAAAATTAAGTTATAAATTATTATTATTATTATTAAAATAATTAAATTAGTTAATATTTCTATTTTTATTCAAAAAGATCTCGACAATATTTAACCCAAATATAAAACTCTTATTATTATTATTATTATTATTGTTAAAATGATCAAACAAAATAATATTGAAAGAAAACCAAAAAGAAAAAAAAATATATAAGAATTTTATTAATTTATTGTTTCTTTTTGAATAATTTTCTCTCTTTTTCTTTTTTTCTATTTTTTTTTTTAAATACCTATTTTAAATAAAATATTAATAATTTATTTTCTTAGCAACTAAAATTGAAAATATTATATTATATTATATTATTTATTTTTTTTTTTGTTATCTTTTATATTTTCTAAAATAATAGATAAAAGATAATTTCATTTTTGGCTTAAAGTTAAATTTTGTTTAAAAAAAATAAATAAATTGTCAAATAAAATAAAATAAAATAAAATAAATTTTTTTTTTTTTAATTTTCTTTTAAAAAGCCAAACAAAAGATAAAGTTTTTCTTTCTTTTTAAAATTTTATCTATTTTATTAATATTATTTGAAAGTAAAATAAAATAAAAATAAAATAGAAAAGTATTTATTTTTAATCATCACAGGTATATAGAAATATAGAAATATAGAAATAAAAACAACATAAAATAAATTTGTTTTTAACCCATTTTTAATCGTTTTTAAATACTAGGTCGACTTTGTTATTTAAACAGGTAATTTTCTATTTTTCTTCTTAAGAAGGCGTTGATCATGATCAAATCAAAAATATGAAAATGAAAATGAAAATTTCACTTTTAATTTTCATTTGTTAACAATCACAACTTTAAATATTTTTAATTTTCATTTTTATTTTTATTTTCATTTTGACTAAATTTTAATTAAAATCTATTAATTATTATTATTATTATTATTATTATTATTATTATTATTATTATTATTATTATTATTATTATTATTATTTAGATAAAATGATCGATCTTATTATTAATGATGATTAAAATAAAATTAACCAAGTTAATTTATAATTTTTTTTTTTTTATTTTTTACTTTGGCTAAATCAAATTCGCATATTTATTTTTTTTAAATACTTTTCAATTCAATAATATTTTTTTTATATTTTATTAAGAGAAAATTTCAATCATATCCCAAAAGTCAGTCATTTAAATAATAGAAAAAAAAAAAAATAATGAATTTATATATTCATGCTTGAGCACACTTTTCTTCTTTTTATTTTTTTTTCTGAATTTAATACGCCAAAGATAATTGAATTTAAGCCCGACAAATGCTTCAAGCTTTTAAATTAAATTCAAAATATTTATTTATTTTTGATTTTATTTATTTTTTGATTTTCTTCTTTTTTAATAGTTTTAAATTATTTTTTATTTTTTATACTTATTGATTATATTATATTAGATCATAATTGTTGTTGTCTTGTTTTATTTATTTTTTTAGTTTATTTTTATAATTAATATACAACAACTTTTACTATACAAATTTAAAATTACTTAGTGCATTTTGCTTTTTTAAGCTATTTTTATAAGCTATGATGAAGCTTACCTATGATAGTGATTATAATCATAAACATGTAATAAACATTCTATGCAGTTTTTACTTTTATTTTTTCTAATTTTCTAATTTTCTAATTTTCTAATTGTAATTTTTATATCAAATTTTTCATTTCTTGAGTCAATGTGTTTCTTGAGTCTTTTTTTTTTTTTAAAATAATATTAATAATTTCTATCTGTTTGACATAATCGATGCAATATGAAAACATACTATATAAATATAGATTTTTATATTTATTAATTATTAATTTATTAAAAATTTATCAAGTGAAATTAATTTATTTATTGCCAAGATTTAGATACACTTACATTTATTTTCTATATTTAAATATACTCTATGCAAGTCCTGAAAAGAAGAGTAGGTGTGTTATTTTGGTATTATATTTTTTTTTTATTTTTATTTAATTTTAAATTTGAAATGTTCTAAAAAATATCATTCAATCTAATTATTAAAATAACATATTTTTATTATTATTTTAATTTTGATAATTTCAATTAATTTAGTTATTTGAGTAAAATAATTTTATATTAGTATGTATTTATTTGTATGTGTTGGTAATAATTAATAATTGAGTATTTAATTTAGTTTGCAAAATTAATTGCGGTTTAAATGTATATTTAAATATTATAAAAAAACGCAATTTATTTTGCAACAATTTTTTCATGTCAAATTTAGGAAAATTTCAACAAATTTAGCAATAAAAAAAGTTGTAAAATAAATTGCGGTTTTTACAAGGCAAAAATATACATTCAAAGCGCAATTTAATTTGCAACACTTTTTAGATAAAATAGTTCAAATTAGATAAGCAATAAAAAAAAAAAAACCAAAATGATTTAATATGTATTTAATATTTGAATATAATATTTAGAAGAAAACATATCATATTTTATCAATATAAACTTATAATATAAACTTGGCTAATAATATAACTCATAAACAATCTGAAATGAATATTTCAATCTTTAATTAGAAAATTAGGTTCTAATTTAAAAGAATTTATATTTAATTTAATTTAATTTTTAATTTTTAAAGTTGTTTGTTGTCTAATACTAAACAAGAAAAAAGAATAGATCATAAAATAAAAACAAAAATAAAAATAAAATATTTATATAGACAATTTTTAATATTTTTAATATTTTTTAATATTTATCCATTTATTTATCATCATCAAGTGTTTTTAATTATTATATAAAAAATAAATCAAAACACGTGTGTCTAATTTAATGAAAAAATAAATAAATAAATATATATAAATAAATATATATGGTTTATAGGCACAATAATAGGCCAACAAATAAGTTAATATCACACATAAGTTTTCAATTAATACATGCTTCTAATATTTTGACAATATTTCATGTTTATTAGATTAGATTAGATTCGATTCGATTCAATTCGAATAGAATAAGACTATTTATTTCTCAAACGTGTATAAAAAAAAAATTAAAAGAAAAAATAAAATATGGCTTATATGTATATTGTATACTGTATATATATAAAATATAATATAATTTAAAATCAAAATAAGAAATAAGAAATAAGAAATACATGTATATACATTTTGAGAATGACTCATTACCATATTATACTGTATATATTATACTGTATATATATATATATATATATAACATGCTTGATAAACTGTATATTGATAAGGGCTTTTAATCTCTCTCACTCTCTCTCTCTCTTATTCTCATTCTCTTTTTGTGAATAATGTGTATTTGTGTATATTATGTCTCTCTATTTTTAATTTTTATTTTTAATTTGCAATTAAATTTTTTTTTATTTTTTTTCTTCTAATGTCAAATAGTTTATTAGACAAACATTAAATTTTTAGTTACAAATCGACCCTTTTTTTATATTTTATTTTATTTTATTTATTGTTGTTGTTGTTGTTTTAATAGTTTTAAATTGAAAAAAAAAAAATAAAAAATTCCATTTACTCTTTTCTTACTCTTATTCTTCTTATTCTTGTTCTTCTTGTTCTTCTTGCTCTTATTCGTGTTCTCCACCTTAAATAAAACTAATAATTTAATAGTAATAATAATTCAGGTCAATTTTAATATATATATATTTTAAAATGTTTCTATTTTGTTTAAGTTGAATAGAGAGAACAAAATATTATTCTAAATATTTATAATAATTATTATAAAATTAATATATATATACACATATATACATATATATTTATACTTGAATTGAATGGTTATCTTGGACAAAATTGAACCTGAATCAACAACATCAACAACCACCGAAACAAACTTGTCGTCGTCGTCGTCGTCTTCGTCGTCACCGATTATTCTTTTAAATAAAACAAACAATCAAATTACTAAAAAGAACAGCTTCACTGACCGCGCTAATAAACTTATAAAACAATTTGAAATTTTCAATAATAAATTAGAAACGAGTTCGCACTCGCAATCACATTTGCAGTCTTCGTCGTCGTCGTCGTCGTTGTTTATTAATACCAATCATAAATCATATATTAATTCGTTACTATTGCCGTCGCAGTTTATTGATTTGTCTTTGTTTTTTTACGAGCCAAACTCGACAGAGTTTCAGCATCAACAACAAAATCAACAACAACAACAACAACAACAACAATTACTGCAAAGCTCGACCGACTCGTCTATTCTAACATCGTCTACTCTATCAAATACCTCATCGTCTTCCATATCGAATAACAGTGCAGAAGGCCTCGCTATTATCAATATGAATCAAATTGCTATTAATAATAATATTATCAATAATATTACCAATAATAATAATAATAATAATATTAATATTAATAATACTCAAGCTTTAAATTCGATTAGTACTTTGAGAAATCAAAATAGTAGTGCTGCGGACGAACACGACGAGCTTATTGCTGAAATGGACATTATAGAGCGGCTTCCTACTCAAGAACGACTTAGACAAGCCAAACGAAGACGTGCTTTACAACTCAGAAAATGGAATGAGTTTGATTCTAATCCGACTAGGCCTAATCAATCTACTAATAATAATAATAATAATAATAATAATAATAATAATACTATTAAACGTTCGATTAAATTTCAACATCATATTGTTTTATTAGATGCTATTATGCGCAAAGATTACGATGAAGTTGATCGTCTTTTACAGTCTGGTATAAAACCTAATTCGGCTAATGAAGATGGTCTTACAGCTATTCATCAGGTATTAATTATTTATTTTTTGTTTCTATTTATTAATGTTGCAAAATTAATTGCGTTATTATCTATTAATTTGATATATTACAAAGCGTAATTAATTTTGCAACTATATATTATTAATCTATTATATGATAAATTTTATTCATGGAATCTTATAGAATACATAGTTTGAATTCTTTGAAATTTCTTTAAATTAATTAATTGATTTTTGTTAAAAAATTTAGTGTTGCATAATTAATTACGTTTTATATAATATTAAATTAATATAAATAAACGCAATTAATTTTAACGCAACAATAATTAAAAATCTCTTTTTAATAATTTTTATTTTATTTTTATTATTTTATTCAAGTGTTGTATTGACGATAGCGCTGATTTGCTTAAATTATTAATTAAACACGGAGCTGATGTAAATGTTTGCGATAATGATTTATGGACACCATTACACGCTGCAGCTACTTGTGCCAATTTAGAAATATGCAAAATACTAATCGAAAACAATGCTGATTTGCTTGCAGTCAACACTGACGGTAACATGCCATATGACATATGTGAAGACGAAATATGCTTGGAATATATCGAGTCCGAAATGGCAACACGTGGTGTAACCCAACAAACAATTGATCTTAAAAGATCCGAATCAGAATTTAAAATGTTAGATGATATTAAATCAATATGTTTCGACCACAATAACAACAATAACAACAACAACAACAACAACAACAATTATGTAAACAGCAACAATTTCTTTTCTTATTTTATAAATCCAATTACATCTGATAATAAATTAGACTTGAACGCCAAAGACAACAATGGAGCTACTTTGGTATTTTAATTTTATTATTATTCTCTCTTTTTATTAAAAATAATAAAATTTAATAAAATTAATTTAATTTATAATAAGTTGCATATTGCTAGTGCAAATGGTTACAATTCTGTTATTGATTTTTTATTATTTGATTGTAAAAAAGCAGTTGAAAAAGGCGCACAATTGATTCTACCATCTTTGCATGTAAAAGACAATGATGGTTGGACTCCATTGCATGTAGCTACATTTTGGGGACATGTAATTTAAATTAATTAATTAATTAAATATTTAATTAGACTTATATCTAAATTAAATTAAAATTTAAGCAAAGAGCTATTGAAATATTACTTGAAAATGGAGCTGATATAAATCTTAGAACTAAAAATGATGAAACAGTATTAGAATTGTGCGATGATCCCGATGTTAGGGAATTTATAATACAAAAATCTAAAGAAATTGAATCAGAACAACAAAAACAAGCTGCTGCACGTGCTGCTGCAGCCATGCAAATGAAACTACAAATGATAAGTAGTTCTAATAATTCATTGAGCAATGGTAGTATTAAAAATGGCACAACAAATAGTAGTTCTCGTTCGTTGAAGAGAACATCGACTGGTGTTAGTCGTAGCTCATCAGTGAGACGTTCTAGCTTTAGAGAAAAAGAAAAAGCAGCTCGCAAACTGGACACTAGTTTTAAAGACTTTCTACTTGCCACAGAACAACAAGAAATACAAAACAATCAAATAAACGACATTCAAACGAGTAATATAAACGAAGAAGAAACAGATGGCTCTTTTAACGAAAGTTTTAATACAACAATTAATAATAATAATAATCATAGTAATCATAGTGTTAATAATCCAATCATTAATCCAATTGTTATTAATCATAAAGAATCGAATACAACACCAAATAAGAAATTAACTAGTGTTGTAAAAATAATTAACAATTGTGAACCTAATTTAGTTGCATCTAAAAATCTACCATTACCTCCTGTTCCACCACCACCACCAACACTATCATTATCTTCATCATCATCACTTGCACAAGCACAAGCACTAGCACCACCACTAATTAATATATACGAACCATCGCATCAATCTAATAAACAATTAGACGATTTTAATAATAATCAATTGAACAACAACAACAATAATAATAATAATTCTACTCTGACTACTGTTAGTCAAATTGCTAGAATTCATAGCAATGGCAATCCATATCAATTCAATTTAAATTCTATGTCCGCTAGTTTGGCTTCTAGTTCTACTCTACAAGTACAAAATACTAATACATCTAACTTGTCACATTCTCAATCTCAAAATACTGTATCTACTAGTTCTATTGCCATTATTGATGTTCAAAATGCTTCGGCTAATAATAAAAATAATGACTCCTTTCTAAGCAATACTAATACTAATACAAAACCACATTTTCAACAACCTGCCAAGACAAATTCCGAAAACTATTTACAACAGGCTCAAGACGAAGTCAAATACAAATTTAAATCTAATCAAACTATCGGCTCAAAGACTAATACCGAGTTCGATCTGCCTAATGTATCCAATAAAAAACTTAAATGTTTAAAATGTTGTTCTGTTATGTGAAGAATTTATATTAAATTATTTAATTAAAAAAAATTTATTATTTTTTCTTTTTTCTATTTTTTTTTAGTTTTGTTTTATAATGTTTTAACAAAAAAAAAAAATTTAACAGCTCAAAAATATTTTTAAACAAAAAAAAAATTATTTTTTTTTAAAGACCGGTTGGTTTATTTATAACAATAAGTTACATATAAAAAATATAGTTTGCCATTTCATAAAGAATCGATTTTTATTATTTAATTTAAAATTTTAATTTCTTTATAATTTTTTTTCTTTTCTTTTTTTTTCTTTTTTTTAATTTACTTGTTAAGTTACTGAATCGGAATTTAAAAAATGAAATTAAAAACAAAAAATTTTAATTTTTTTCCTAGTTTTAAAATTAATTTAGGTAAATCTATTTTATTGTATTCTTATTACTATTATTATTATTATTACTATTAATATTAATATTTTTTTTTATTATTTTTTTTTTCAATGTAAAATATTTATAAATAGAAAGATTATTGAATAAAATTTAATTATTTAACTTAATAAAAATATTTATTTTATTTTTATTTGTTGCAAAAATAATTATAGTAAAATAAAAAAGATTATAAGAAAACGTAAATATTGTTGACGGCTTGATGTAGGGCCAGCTGAGCGGATTCTTAATTGTCAAAATTATATTAATATAGCGCCATAATTTAATACTAAATGATCTCACACTAAGGAACAATTATATATTTCTAAAGTTTAAGCCTAGTTACCAATTTATGAAAAAGCTATTATTTTGTAAATTAAAATAAAATTAAAAAATATAAATCAAATTATTAAAATATTACAAGTTATTCTCAAATCTTAAACATGCCAAAATGCAAGGTTTCCACCTAAGATTCAGTACGAACCACAACCTCACGTCAACAATATTTTTGCAACTATATTTTTTTGAATACATAGTTCCAAGCGGACTCCTAGTTACATCTTAAATTAATTACTGTATAATTAAACTTTATAAAAATATATACTATTCGAATCCTTGTGATGTGAGGATTTCAAATATTTATAAGTTTTATATGTTCAAATGTTTTATAAAGAAGTTATTTAATGCCATTTAACTAAATATTAAATCTTAATGTATTTGATTAAATTTTCGATAAAAACACAGTTTTTAGTCTTAAAGATCATAGTAGATCAATTCCAAATGTTTTTTTCTCTAAATATGCATAGAATATGATGATCTATCATAGAAAATTTTTATATTTTTCACAACTACTTATTTTTTCAAGTAAATACTCGATTTTTTAAATTTTTAAATTTAGAAAAAGGTGATTATCTTTAAGCCAAAATAACTTAATATCTGTTAGGTCCACAAAGTTCAAAAATATCTTAATATATTCTGAAAAGTCTAATTAAGAAATAGTAGTAGGGATTTTTGTTGAAACATATTACTCTATGAAAAGTTTAATTTTATTTAAAGCATTATAAACGCTTAATAGCTCATTTTGTCTATTTTTATTACATTAAGATAAGCAAAATAGGATATTTCTTATGATTTTAGGGATAATATTATTTAAATATTGAGGTTATTTATAATTAATCATGATCATATTTTAAAGTAAAGGATATATTGAATAATATTTTTTAGTTAGTGGTAATCATCACCCTCCTACTCTTACCCGGGCTTGGGACCGGCAGTGGCGTAGTTATGATGATATTACGGCTACATACTCTTAATAAGGACGGGGGACGTTCAGCACAAATAACAACCACTCATCTGAGCCGAAGCTGCAAACTCGATCATTATTTGGCATATAGCTTGGAACCCCAAACCAAGCGCCTAATTTGACTTTACCTTGCCTTATTAAGAGTATGTGCAAAGTGCCAGCGTTACAAAACAAGCTCCCGCGATCGTTCCCAACCTACTATACTCCGTGATGGTCAAAGCCAGCGGCACAGACGTACGACAGGATTTGAGATAAGGCCCGTAGACCTCACCACCCGTAATGTACCACACTTTGCATAATACCACCACCCCTCCTACTTTACCCGGGCTTGGGACCGGCCATGGCGTAGTTAGTGGCTTTCTGAAAATAAATTTTTTATTTTTGATGAATAATAAAAAATGATACAAATATTTAATAAATCTAAACTTTGAAATATCTAATTGAATTTTTAAGCTAAAGAAACGCTTAATAGCTCATTTTGTCTATTTTTATTACATTAAGATAAGCAAAATAGGATATTTCTTATGATTTTAGGGATAATATTATTTAAATATTGAGGTTATTTATAATTAATCATGATCATATTTTAAAGTAAAGGATATATTCAAATTTAACGCCAGATCTTAACCCGATTGAGATGCTCTGGAGCATTTTAGACAGGCGACTTGAAAATTATGGTATTGGAACAGTTGAAGAGCTTGAGGCTCGATTAAATGATGACCGGTGCAAAATCGAACCCGATCTGTTCTAATTGGTCGAATCAATGTCAAAGCGAATTGAGGCTTGTATAAAAGCAAAAGGTGGCCAATTTAAAGTATAAAAAAGTCAAATTTAGTAAAATTATCATTTTGTTCAAAGACTTTTGTCATTTAAGAAAAATAAAATCTTGCTTAAACATGAAAAATTTATTTATTTTTTTAAATTTTTTTGCTGAATTCAAATTCAGCATACAAAATTAGATATAAAATATTTATTTTAACTACCTTCCCATATATTTTTAAAAAAATATTTAAAAAAAAAGGTGTTCAAAGACTTTTGTCACGCACTTTATATGTAATTTAAATATTTTATTTAATTAAATTAATAAAAAAATCTAGGATGATGAAAAAGTTTAAAAATGCTCACTAGCAAACTATCATTAAGTGGTTTTAGTTGATCATAGCTTATTTTCAAGTAATCTAATCTAAGCAATAGCTTTAGATCTTCCTCGTTGAAAAAATAGGCGAATTGTTTCTTTTGTGGATTATAAGTTATCAATCTGAGAGTAATGTCTTCTTCTCTCCACAAATTTGTTGGTAAATCGCATTGTAGATTTTTACCGTTTAGCACAGACTTTACTCCATCTTGATTCTCGTTTATTTCTGTTTTTTTCAATTCTATTCTTTTTTTAGAACTATCCAAATAACTGGGTGACGTACAATTAAATACTATATACCTTGAACCGTCTCCGATCAGAATATTAGCATTTATTTCTATGATTTGAATTTTTTAAAATAAAATATTAATTTGTTGCAAAAATAATTGCGCTATTTATAATATAATTTAATAATAAATAACGCAATTAATTTTGCAATAAAAATTAATTAAATTTTTTACTCAAGTTATTTCTTTCTATATGTGATTTTAAAACCTTAATTACATTAGCTAACAAATCAGACTCATCTAGCAAAGATCTAGCATTAATCACAGATAATGATTTTTTCTCTTCAAATTTTTTACTTTTTATTTTAAAACATTCCAATAAGCTAAAACAAATAATTAAACACAATATTCTTAATTTTTTCATATTTCCTTTCAAATAAATAATAAAATTTGTATTCTCAATTTCTTAAGGAAAAAAATTTCAAATTAAATTAAATTAAATTTGAAAAAAAAACAACAATAAGAAAATTAAATTAAAAAACAAAATTTTATTAAAAATTAAAAATCAAAAATTGTTAAAAATTTTTTAATTTTTTTTCAAATTCACAATTCTTTCCATAATAATTATCAAAACATTTACAAATATAAGTTTTATCTGGTCTTAGATCACAAAGACCATTTCCTGAACAAGATCCATCACCACAAATAGTTTTAGAGTCAAGCTTAAGTTCACAATTTGAGCCTGTAAAACCAGATCGACAATAACAATAATAACTATTGGCCGAGCCGAAACAACTAGCTCCATTTAGACATGGCGATGACCAGCACAAATTCGACAAGTTCCTGTTTATTTCTAGTACTTTTGTGTTTATTACATCATTGGATATTTTTGATTCTAAATTCAACATTCTTGAAGAAAATATAAACTGATTTGATTCATTTAAACTAGAGTTCGACACGTTTATTGACAAATTTTGAATTTTTTTACTGATTTGTTTCAAATCTGCTCTTTTTGTGGTCGACTTTGGCTTGCGTAGAATTGGGTTCAATTGTGATTGTGTCGTGTTTTTATTGCTAAATGAGAATTGCTGTTTTTTAACAGATTTTTTCATGGTTTTCTTTAATAATTTGGTAGAATTTGTTTTGGCCAATTCTACCATAACTAAATACAAATTTAAAACTAAAATTAGCAAGAAAATTTTCATTTTATTTTATTATTGTCTTTTAATTGGTTTAATTTAAAAAAAAAAAGAAGAATATTTGAATTGCTTATATACTAGTTCGAATTAGGTTAAAAGGAAATTGGGCTTTTTTGTTTCAATTTTCAAATAAATAAAAATTTTAACTTGAATTTCCTAATAGACTAAATATCAGGTAATTGATATTTTACATTCATACTATCTTTATCTATCTGTATCTATCTATGTATTTTTAATACTATGTGTTCATTTCTATTTCCTTTTTGTTTTTTTTTGTTTTCTAAATTGAGTTTTTATTAATATGATTTTAATTAAATAAAAACTAACATTTATTTCTTATTAAACTTCAAAAGATAAGACAAGTATGTGTTTTAAATGAAATTTTACAATATAATATTCAATTTTGTTTCATTAATTAATGTTTCAATATTTGCTCAATGTATTTTTTCTTGTTTGATTGTATTATCATTATTAGTTTATTTTTTTTTCTTTCTTAATCAAAAGTCTAATTTTATCATCAAGTCTACATATTTTTTTTAAATGCTTCAACACTTTCTAAATTAATAATCAATTTTCATTAATATCTATATAGATGGTGGATAATCATTAAACATATATAAATAAATCTAAAGAGACTATGTAAAAGAAGAATAAGAGGTTATAAAATCCAGTAGTAGAAGAATCTACTCTCAAAACTCTGATGTGAAGCCATTAGATGTTGCCATGAATTTAATGAATTTTTCAACAAAAGGTCCGCAAACTGATGGAATTAACTGTCGGACAATATAGCCTCAGACAAAAAGAGTATTAGATAATTGCCCATATAAGTTGTCATACTTTCTGTCATTTCTACTACTACTACTAATTCAGTCTTTTGTTTATTTTTATATGGTTTTGAAAATTTAATTCCATTAATAAGATTTTCAGTTTCTACAATAGTAGTAGTTGTAAAGATATTTTAAATTTTAAACAGATTTTTAATTTAATCAATATTAAATTAATAAATGCCCAAGCATTTGATTTTAAGAGATAGTATTAAATAAATGCAGTAATAAATGAATAATTAGAATAAGTAATAAATATAATTCTAATAGAAATACATAAAATTTTGATTAATATAAGTTAATTAAAAATAAAGTTTCTCTAAAAATTATTGTTCAATTAGATTTTTTTTTTGGTTTTCAGTTTTTTAAGGGATAAAAAAAACATAAATTTTTTATATTTTTATAGCTAATAAAGCAAATAAACTTCCGATTAATACATTTTTCAAATCAATTTTGATTAGATTTGAATTTGATTTTGCTAAAATATTAATAAGTGTTGTGTCTTCATTAGCTCTTGGTACATCAGTATTGGTAGCTACAGCTTGTATAGCTTGTTTTGCATAAACTGAATATGAAGGATAATTTTGACTATTTTTCATTGCAGTTACTTGATCTAAATCAAGGCCTGAAAAGTTATCTTGACTAAAACTGTTAACAGTGCTAGCTGGCATAATTTTTAAAGCATTTGAAGAAAAAGAATTAATATCACTAGCAGTTAAAGTTTTAATATCTGCTATTGAAATACCAGCTGAAATTGAACCGAATTCTGTTAAATATGTGTTTGAAATGCTTGTCAAACCATATGCTGTTTTGGTTTTATCATACAAATATTGAATTGAATCACAATTAGCTAAGTTCAAGGTAGATAAAACTCCAACACTTGATTTAAATTCAGTATTGATTATGTTATTAATTTGATCTTGAGTCAGACCACAAACTAAATTTAATATTAATGGTAAATTATTAGAGTCAGGTGAGAATTTTTGAACTATTTTTTGAGCTAATACGGTAGCCTATTTTTAAATATAAATATTTCTTTATTTTTATTGTCAGTTTCAATATTTAAAATAAAAAGTTATTTACTTGAGAAGAACTCCATGTGCTTATTGCTCCTAATATTTGTACAACAGTGGTTGATGAAATATTTAATTGATTTAAATCATTAGCGCTAAATGCAGTTAAAATGTTGTTAATTGATGAAATGGTTGTATCAGAAATAGTTGACAAATCTGGATAATTTAACTTTGATTTTAAAAAACAAATTTTATTAGATTGAATCTAGATTAAAATTTTATATAAAGTATTACTTTGACTTTATCAGCTAATTTAGTTAATTGATTTGAATCAAAATTATTTGTAGCTTTTCCTATTAACTGTAAACATGATTTAAATTCGTTATCATCCATTTCATAAAATGATGTTCCAGATAACAAATTTAGACTGTTTGAAATGGTGTTTAATTGCGAACATGTCAAAGTGTTAGTACCTTAAAGTGTTTTTAAATATTTCAAAAAATGAAAATATCTTTTTTTTAAAAATATTTAATAATTTTACCTTTGGAGCCAGATAATAAACCTGTTGGGATTACTGATAATACAGCAGCTTTATTCACACTTTTAATCAAATCTCTTATGTAACTATCATCCGTTGCACCTAATCTACATTTTTGAACATTAGAATCAGTCAAATCTCTTTCAGATTTTAATTGATCAGAAACGGTTTCAACTATTGACGAGTAAACATTCTGTTTTTATTATTAATAAAATAGAAAATTTTTAATTTTAATTATTTTTAATTAATCTGATTTTATTACAGGATCAGTTTCATTTAAAAATGCTACTAAACCTTTGATTTCTAGTATAAATTGGGATTTTTCAGAAATAGAAGATTTTGTGCTATAAAATTCTTTTAGTTTTAGTCCAATTAAATTGGCAATATTACTGCTTGGTTGAAATGATGATGTAGCAAAATAACTTTTTTTAGTATAAATATCAGATCCTGATAAACGGTTAAGATAATCTAATGGTATATGTGAAGCAAAGCAAGGCCCTAAAGTGTCCAAATGATTAGCTGTTATTTGTGTTGGATCATTAGCTAAGTATTTTATAGCATATTCAGCATATGTGTCACGAGCTACTTTTAAAAATGAACAACATTTTGAAGCTGAGATTTTTGCATTTTCATAAATTACATCAATAAATTTTGAACTGATGCTTATAGCATCTAAAAATGATGCTCTTCAAATTAAACCAAAATTAATAAATACACAGTAAAAAAATATTTAAAAATATTTCAAATTACGGTGCCGCAACAATCAATTCTGAAATTGCTTTGATTGTCGATGAATCCAAATTTTCAAATTGTTGTGTTTTTTCTTCAACTGTTGCCAATTTCATAATATCTCCTAAAATGACATTGAAAAGTGCTGACCTCTAAAATAGATGTAGAAATAAATTTTATATTTTTATCAAACCATATTTATGTTTTAACTTACTTGAACAATTGATAATGGTTTAACAGCAGATGATGAAGCATTCATTATTTTAAGAACACTATTCTTTTTATCATTTGTCGGTATATTATTGATAATAGATGGCGATAAAGCAGGCAAAAATCTTGCTAATTTAGTATCAGAAATGTCAGCTATATTTTTATTTGCTATTTCAGTTTTTGCAGCTTGTTGAATCTGTTTAAAAAAATAAAAACATGTAAAAATTCTTAATCTAATTATTTTCTTTTATTATTTATTTTATACATAAGCAGGTGGTAATTTATTTGCTGGTATATCATCCATTCGAATGCTAAGATTGGCGAGTGTTTCTATTGAAATAGCTGAAGCCATTTTTTGATCACCGTTTAATAAAAGATTTTTAATATCATCAGGTGATTTGCTCTTAGCAACCTTAAATATATTTTAATAGTTTAAATATAAATTAGTATTTTTTTTGTTTTATTTTTTTTTTACCAAATTAGCTATTTGTGCTTTTCGATTATCATCAATATTGTTAATACCCATATTAGCTATATTTTGAGCCAAAAATGATGGAGGTGCTGAATTTATTATTTCAATTCTTACACAACAGGTTGCAGCCAAAACATTCGAAAGATTGGTATTTAATGGAACATTTTTTCCTATAACTCTTGCAGATTCTAAATCAAGTGTATTACCAAAACTAGAAATAAGTTTTGAAGCTTCTGATGGTGGAACATTATTTAATTGAAACGGTTTGAAGATTGAAGAAATTGGTAACTGACCATTATCTTTTTAAGCAAATATAATATTTAATATATTGTTGGTTATAATTTAAATTTATAATTAGAATTATACTTGTGTATGATAAAATCTGACTAAAGTTTAAAGTTTGATTTAAAAGCATTGGAGGAGGTAATGGTAACCAATTTTTTAATGATGTTAAACACAATCTAGAAATTTCAGGATCTAATCTGCTAGCAACCATTCTAGAGAAATTAGCATTATCATTTGAAAAATTAGCAGCAATCAATCTATCGAAATTACAATCCCTTTTGCATCTTATAGCTTTAGTCAATCTTTCAATAGTTACCCAAGATGATTTCTGATCAATAAAACGTCTCTCTAAAAATCTGTAGTATTGATCTCCTAAGAAACAATTTGATGTCCATTCTACAGATGTAATGTTATCCAAAAATTCAACAAATTTCTTATTATTATTATAAAGAAAATTCTAAAGATTATTCATTTTTAAAAAAATATAAATTTTGAACTTGTAAATTTGAATTGAATTCAACTATTTGTTGTGGGCTTTCTCTTGCCATATTCGGATATAAACCATTTATCAAACTAAAAACGTCTGCACTCACATTTGTTAATATATTTCTAGTAGTAGTTTTAGTAATTAGTGTTGTTGTTGTCGTTGTTGGTTTTATTGTTGCTGTTGTCGATACTATTCTTGTTGATACAATCGTAATTCCAGTATTTCCTGTTGCTGTTATCGGGTTACTAGAACCTAAATCATTCTTCCATATTTTAATAGTATAATCTTCAGAACTACTAGCAAGTAATCTGCCATCTTTTAATTTTAATAAGCCATCCAAATAATATCCATTGTTGCTTATTTCTTCTATTAATTTTCCTGTATATGGATTCCATATTTTAATTGCATAATCGTTAACAGCCAATAATCCGTCATCAAGTGAAACTAAATTTGAAATTCCAGTTAAATTATAAATTGATTCTCCTGAATAAGGGTTCCAAATTCTTAAAGTTTTATCACTAGCTACACTTGCAAAATTTGAATTATTTTTTAATACTAGAATATCATTTATTGATTTAATATGAGCTGATAAAGTAAAAGTTAAAGTGCCTTTATTTAGGTCCCAAATTTTAACAGTTTGATCAGTTGAACCACTTGCTAGTAAATTATCTTTTAGATAACTCAATGATGATATTTGAGAAGAATGATAATTTGTTAGGTTGTGTATTAATCCTCCAGTAGCTCCATTCCATATTTTAACTTGCCCTGAAGAAGCACCACTTGCTAATTTGTTATCGTCTAACAAGATTAGTTGATAAACTGCACCACTTCCCTCAATCATATTATATAACAAATCACCAGTTGTTAAATTCCAAATTTTTATTGTTTTATCTAAACCTGCTGATGCTAAGTTTCCATTTTTGAGTAAAACAAGCTTGTAAACAGTACCGGTATGATTTCGTAATGATCGAGTTTGTTGCCCAGTGGTAGAATTCCAAATTCTTATTTGATCGTGAGAAACACTTGCTATCATTCCATTACTTAAACTAGCAATTGAAGATATCTGAGTTGTATGTAAAGTAAAATTTTGCACTATTAAACCATTATTAGGGTCCCATATACGAATAGTGCTATCTAAACCTGATGAGGCACTTGCAATTAAACCATTACTCAATTCGACCAATTTATCTACTGCTTCGGTGTGACTTGATAATTTTCTTTCAAGTCGATAAACTCCATATACATTTTTTAAATAGAAAATAAATATTAAGCTCAAAAAAATAAAAAATTTCATTTTATTTATTAAAAGTTATCAAAAATTTTTTAAATGTGTTATTCTTTTTATTTTCAAGGTTTAAAAGAAAAATTTCTTTTCTAACTAAAGTTTATGTATCATAAAGTTAATATTGTGTTGCCATTGTTTTTTTTTTAATTAAATTTCCTAACTACGAATTAAATTGTCGAAATTACTTGAATAATTTGAAAAAATGATTGCACAACGTTTTAAATTTTTTCATATAAACCTAAGAGTAGCTATAAATATGCCAAATAAAAATACATTTATTGATTTAAAAAAAATTAAAATTGTTATTAATAAATTCCAAAAATTTTCGAAATTCATTTACGTCATTTATTTATTAAAAATTTATATAAACAAAATATAAAAATTTTTATTTATTGTATTGATTTTTTTATACAAACATCCATAAAAATCTTTAAATTTAATAAATTTTTCAGTATAGTTAGTTGTTTTTTTTTTCAATAGATTTTTATTAAGGGAATATTATCCCCCAACAAATGAAATTATTTTCCCCGCAATTAAAAAACTTTTCACCACAAACACAATTTTACTCAACACAATTCGCTTTCAAACACAAAATTTTTGTGTTTAAGAAAAAATTTTTTCAAAAATAATTTTATTAATTACCAAAAAATATAAAATAAAAAATAAAATCAGTCAGCTCTGGCAGTTGGAGTTGGGATTTTAAAAAAGTCTTTAGAAAAATTGGAATAATAGTTTATAATTTCAACGCACTTTGAGATAAAAGAATAAACACTTAACTTTTTTCGATATGTAAAATCGTGCTTAATGAATTAAATGATTATATAGCACTATTTTCTGTAAAAACAAATTATAGATATAAATTATAAAAAACTAATTTTAATTACTTGAGAGCCAAGTCTTGAACAAGTATTTAGCAAAATCTCGAAAATTTTCTTTATAAAATTCAATATATTTTGAATAAAATTTAATAAAATGATTTATAGATGTTGTCATATGTAAGGGACTAAGATAAGTCATAAAAACAAAATCATGATATTTTATTTGAAGTTTTTTTTCTTTTTTACAATTCATTACAACATGAAAATAGCACATTAAGATATTGTAATTTGGAAATAGTTTGTTGAAAATTTTTTTTAACAACAAACTTAAACTATAACATTGTCGAAAATTTGCTATTTGAACAATATTATTCCGAATATAATAAGCAATATCCTATTTTCCTTATCTTAAAGTTATAAAAATATTAAATTATCTAAAAATGAGCTTTTTATCATTTCTCTAGCTTAAAAATTGAATGAAATATCTAATAGTTTAGCTTTTAAATTATTTATCCAATTTTTATTATTCATCAAAAATAAAAAATTTATTTTCAGAAAGCCACTAACTACGCCATGGCCGGTCCCAAGCCCGGGTAAAGTAGGAGGGGTGGTGGTATTATGCAAAGTGTGGTACATTACGGGTGGTGAGGTCTACGGGCCTTATCTCAAATCCTGTCGTACGTCTGTGCCGCTGGCTTTGACCATCACGGAGTATAGTAGGTTGGGAACGATCGCGGGAGCTTGTTTTGTAACGCTGGCACTTTGCACATACTCTTAATAAGGCAAGGTAAAGTCAAATTAGGCGCTTGGTTTGGGGTTCCAAGCTATATGCCAAATAATGATCGAGTTTGCAGCTTCGGCTCAGATGAGTGGTTGTTATTTGTGCTGAACGTCCCCCGTCCTTATTAAGAGTATGTAGCCGTAATATCATCATAACTACGCCACTGCCGGTCCCAAGCCCGGGTAAGAGTAGGAGGGTGATGATTACCACTAACTAAAAAATATTATTCAATATATCCTTTACTTTAAAATATGATCATGATTAATTATAAATAACCTCAATATTTAAATAATATTATCCCTAAAATCATAAGAAATATCCTATTTGCTTATCTTAATGTAATAAAAATAGACAAAATGAGCTATTAAGCGTTTCTTTAGCTTAAAAATTCAATTAGATATTTCAAAGTTTAGATTTATTAAATATTTGTATCATTTTTTATTATTCATCAAAAATAAAAAATTTATTTTCAGAAAGCCACTAACTACGCCATGGCCGGTCCCAAGCCCGGGTAAAGTAGGAGGGGTGGTGGTATTATGCAAAGTGTGGTACATTACGGGTGGTGAGGTCTACGGGCCTTATCTCAAATCCTGTCGTACGTCTGTGCCGCTGGCTTTGACCATCACGGAGTATAGTAGGTTGGGAACGATCGCGGGAGCTTGTTTTGTAACGCTGGCACTTTGCACATACTCTTAATAAGGCAAGGTAAAGTCAAATTAGGCGCTTGGTTTGGGGTTCCAAGCTATATGCCAAATAATGATCGAGTTTGCAGCTTCGGCTCAGATGAGTGGTTGTTATTTGTGCTGAACGTCCCCCGTCCTTATTAAGAGTATGTAGCCGTAATATCATCATAACTACGCCACTGCCGGTCCCAAGCCCGGGTAAGAGTAGGAGGGTGATGATTACCACTAACTAAAAAATATTATTCAATATATCCTTTACTTTAAAATATGATCATGATTAATTATAAATAACCTCAATATTTAAATAATATTATCCCTAAAATCATAAGAAATATCCTATTTTGCTTATCTTAATGTAATAAAAAAAGACAAAATGAGCTATTAAGCGTTTCTTTAGCTTAAAAATTCAATTAGATATTTCAAAGTTTAGATTTATTAAATATTTGTATCATTTTTTATTATTCATCAAAAATAAAAAATTTATTTTCAGAAAGCCACTAACTACGCCATGGCCGGTCCCAAGCCCGGGTAAAGTAGGAGGGGTGGTGGTATTATGCAAAGTGTGGTACATTACGGGTGGTGAGGTCTACGGGCCTTATCTCAAATCCTGTCGTACGTCTGTGCCGCTGGCTTTGACCATCACGGAGTATAGTAGGTTGGGAACGATCGCGGGAGCTTGTTTTGTAACGCTGGCACTTTGCACATACTCTTAATAAGGCAAGGTAAAGTCAAATTAGGCGCTTGGTTTGGGGTTCCAAGCTATATGCCAAATAATGATCGAGTTTGCAGCTTCGGCTCAGATGAGTGGTTGTTATTTGTGCTGAACGTCCCCCGTCCTTATTAAGAGTATGTAGCCGTAATATCATCATAACTACGCCACTGCCGGTCCCAAGCCCGGGTAAGAGTAGGAGGGTGATGATTACCACTAACTAAAAAATATTATTCAATATATCCTTTACTTTAAAATATGATCATGATTAATTATAAATAACCTCAATATTTAAATAATATTATCCCTAAAATCATAAGAAATATCCTATTTTGCTTATCTTAATGTAATAAAAATAGACAAAATGAGCTATTAAGCGTTTCTTTAGCTTAAAAATTCAATTAGATATTTCAAAGTTTAGATTTATTAAATATTTGTATCATTTTTTATTATTCATCAAAAATAAAAAATTTATTTTCAGAAAGCCACTAACTACGCCATGGCCGGTCCCAAGCCCGGGTAAAGTAGGAGGGGTGGTGGTATTATGCAAAGTGTGGTACATTACGGGTGGTGAGGTCTACGGGCCTTATCTCAAATCCTGTCGTACGTCTGTGCCGCTGGCTTTGACCATCACGGAGTATAGTAGGTTGGGAACGATCGCGGGAGCTTGTTTTGTAACGCTGGCACTTTGCACATACTCTTAATAAGGCAAGGTAAAGTCAAATTAGGCGCTTGGTTTGGGGTTCCAAGCTATATGCCAAATAATGATCGAGTTTGCAGCTTCGGCTCAGATGAGTGGTTGTTATTTGTGCTGAACGTCCCCCGTCCTTATTAAGAGTATGTAGCCGTAATATCATCATAACTACGCCACTGCCGGTCCCAAGCCCGGGTAAAGTAGGAGGGGTGGTGGTATTATGCAAAGTGTGGTACATTACGGGTGGTGAGGTCTACGGGCCTTATCTCAAATCCTGTCGTACGTCTGTGCCGCTGGCTTTGACCATCACGGAGTATAGTAGGTTGGGAACGATCGCGGGAGCTTGTTTTGTAACGCTGGCACTTTGCACATACTCTTAATAAGGCAAGGTAAAGTCAAATTAGGCGCTTGGTTTGGGGTTCCAAGCTATATGCCAAATAATGATCGAGTTTGCAGCTTCGGCTCAGATGAGTGGTTGTTATTTGTGCTGAACGTCCCCCGTCCTTATTAAGAGTATGTAGCCGTAATATCATCATAACTACGCCACTGCCGGTCCCAAGCCCGGGTAAGAGTAGGAGGGTGATGATTACCACTAACTAAAAAATATTATTCAATATATCCTTTACTTTAAAATATGATCATGATTAATTATAAATAACCTCAATATTTAAATAATATTATCCCTAAAATCATAAGAAATATCCTATTTTGCTTATCTTAATGTAATAAAAATAGACAAAATGAGCTATTAAGCGTTTCTTTAGCTTAAAAATTCAATTAGATATTTCAAAGTTTAGATTTATTAAATATTTGTATCATTTTTTATTATTCATCAAAAATAAAAAATTTATTTTCAGAAAGCCACTAACTACGCCATGGCCGGTCCCAAGCCCGGGTAAAGTAGGAGGGGTGGTGGTATTATGCAAAGTGTGGTACATTACGGGTGGTGAGGTCTACGGGCCTTATCTCAAATCCTGTCGTACGTCTGTGCCGCTGGCTTTGACCATCACGGAGTAAAGTAGGTTGGGAACGATCGCGGGAGCTTGTTTTGTAACGCTGGCACTTTGCACATACTCTTAATAAGGCAAAATAAAGTCAAATTAGGCGCTTGGTTTGGGGTTCCAAGCTATATGCCAAATAATGATCGAGTTTGCAGCTTCGGCTCAGATGAGTGGTTGTTATTTGTGCTGAACGTCCCCCGTCCTTATTAAGAGTATGTAGCCGTAATATCATCATAACTACGCCACTGCCGGTCCCAAGCCCGGGTAAAGTAGGAGGGGTGGTGGTATTATGCAAAGTGTGGTACATTACGGGTGGTGAGGTCTACGGGCCTTATCTCAAATCCTGTCGTACGTCTGTGCCGCTGGCTTTGACCATCACGGAGTATAGTAGGTTGGGAACGATCGCGGGAGCTTGTTTTGTAACGCTGGCACTTTGCACATACTCTTAATAAGGCAAGGTAAAGTCAAATTAGGCGCTTGGTTTGGGGTTCCAAGCTATATGCCAAATAATGATCGAGTTTGCAGCTTCGGCTCAGATGAGTGGTTGTTATTTGTGCTGAACGTCCCCCGTCCTTATTAAGAGTATGTAGCCGTAATATCATCATAACTACGCCACTGCCGGTCCCAAGCCCGGGTAAGAGTAGGAGGGTGATGATTACCACTAACAAAAATTAAATCAATATATCCTTTACTTTAAAATATGATCATGATTAATTATAAATAACCTCAATATTTAAATAATATTATCCCTAAAATCATAAGAAATATCCTATTTTGCTTATCTTAATGTAATAAAAATAGACAAAATGAGCTATTAAGCGTTTCTTTAGCTTAAAAATTCAATTAGATATTTCAAAGTTTAGATTTATTAAATATTTGTATCATTTTTTATTATTCATCAAAAATAAAAAATTTATTTTCAGAAAGCCACTAACTACGCCATGGCCGGTCCCAAGCCCGGGTAAAGTAGGAGGGGTGGTGGTATTATGCAAAGTGTGGTACATTACGGGTGGTGAGGTCTACGGGCCTTATCTCAAATCCTGTCGTACGTCTGTGCCGCTGGCTCTGACCATCACGGAGTATAGTAGGTTGGGAACGATCGCGGGAGCTTGTTTTGTAACGCTGGCACTTTGCACATACTCTTAATAAGGCAAGGTAAAGTCAAATTAGGCGCTTGGTTTGGGGTTCCAAGCTATATGCCAAATAATGATCGAGTTTGCAGCTTCGGCTCAGATGAGTGGTTGTTATTTGTGCTGAACGTCCCCCGTCCTTATTAAGAGTATGTAGCCGTAATATCATCATAACTACGCCACTGCCGGTCCCAAGCCCGGGTAAGAGTAGGAGGGTGATGATTACCACTAACTAAAAAATATTATTCAATATATCCTTTACTTTAAAATATGATCATGATTAATTATAAATAACCTCAATATTTAAATAATATTATCCCTAAAATCATAAGAAATATCCTATTTTGCTTATCTTAATGTAATAAAAATAGACAAAATGAGCTATTAAGCGTTTCTTTAGCTTAAAAATTCAATTAGATATTTCAAAGTTTAGATTTATTAAATATTTGTATCATTTTTTATTATTCATCAAAAATAAAAATTTATTTTCAGAAAGCCACTAACTACGCCATGGCCGGTCCCAAGCCCGGGTAAAGTAGGAGGGGTGGTGGTATTATGCAAAGTGTGGTACATTACGGGTGGTGAGGTCTACGGGCCTTATCTCAAATCCTGTCGTACGTCTGTGCCGCTGGCTCTGACCATCACGGAGTATAGTAGGTTGGGAACGATCGCGGGAGCTTGTTTTGTAACGCTGGCACTTTGCACATACTCTTAATAAGGCAAGGTAAAGTCAAATTAGGCGCTTGGTTTGGGGTTCCAAGCTATATGCCAAATAATGATCGAGTTTGCAGCTTCGGCTCAGATGAGTGGTTGTTATTTGTGCTGAACGTCCCCCGTCCTTATTAAGAGTATGTAGCCGTAATATCATCATAACTACGCCACTGCCGGTCCCAAGCCCGGGTAAGAGTAGGAGGGTGATGATTACCACTAACTAAAAAATATTATTCAATATATCCTTTACTTTAAAATATGATCATGATTAATTATAAATAACCTCAATATTTAAATAATATTATCCCTAAAATCATAAGAAATATCCTATTTTGCTTATCTTAATGTAATAAAAATAGACAAAATGAGCTATTAAGCGTTTCTTTAGCTTAAAAATTCAATTAGATATTTCAAAGTTTAGATTTATTAAATATTTGTATCATTTTTTATTATTCATCAAAAATAAAAAATTTATTTTCAGAAAGCCACTAACTACGCCATGGCCGGTCCCAAGCCCGGGTAAAGTAGGAGGGGTGGTGGTATTATGCAAAGTGTGGTACATTACGGGTGGTGAGGTCTACGGGCCTTATCTCAAATCCTGTCGTACGTCTGTGCCGCTGGCTTTGACCATCACGGAGTATAGTAGGTTGGGAACGATCGCGGGAGCTTGTTTTGTAACGCTGGCACTTTGCACATACTCTTAATAAGGCAAGGTAAAGTCAAATTAGGCGCTTGGTTTGGGGTTCCAAGCTATATGCCAAATAATGATCGAGTTTGCAGCTTCGGCTCAGATGAGTGGTTGTTATTTGTGCTGAACGTCCCCCGTCCTTATTAAGAGTATGTAGCCGTAATATCATCATAACTACGCCACTGCCGGTCCCAAGCCCGGGTAAGAGTAGGAGGGTGATGATTACCACTAACTAAAAAATATTATTCAATATATCCTTTACTTTAAAATATGATCATGATTAATTATAAATAACCTCAATATTTAAATAATATTATCCCTAAAATCATAAGAAATATCCTATTTTGCTTATCTTAATGTAATAAAAATAGACAAAATGAGCTATTAAGCGTTTCTTTAGCTTAAAAATTCAATTAGATATTTCAAAGTTTAGATTTATTAAATATTTGTATCATTTTTTATTATTCATCAAAAATAAAAAATTTATTTTCAGAAAGCCACTAACTACGCCATGGCCGGTCCCAAGCCCGGGTAAAGTAGGAGGGGTGGTGGTATTATGCAAAGTGTGGTACATTACGGGTGGTGAGGTCTACGGGCCTTATCTCAAATCCTGTCGTACGTCTGTGCCGCTGGCTTTGACCATCACGGAGTATAGTAGGTTGGGAACGATCGCGGGAGCTTGTTTTGTAACGCTGGCACTTTGCACATACTCTTAATAAGGCAAGGTAAAGTCAAATTAGGCGCTTGGTTTGGGGTTCCAAGCTATATGCCAAATAATGATCGAGTTTGCAGCTTCGGCTCAGATGAGTGGTTGTTATTTGTGCTGAACGTCCCCGTCCTTATTAAGAATATGTAGCTGCAATATCCTCCTAACTACGCCACTGCCGGTCCCAAGCCCGGGTAAGAGTAGGAGTGTGATGATTACAACTAATTAAAAATATTATTCAATATATCCTTTACTTTAAAATATGATCATGATTAATTATAAATAACCTCAATATTTAAATAATATTATCCCTAAAATCATAAGAAATATCCTATTTTGCTTATCTTAATGTAATAAAAATAGACAAAATGAGCTATTAAGCGTTTCTTTAGCTTAAAAATTCAATTAGATATTTCAAAGTTTAGATTTATTAAATATTTGTATCATTTTTTATTATTCATCAAAAATAAAAATTTATATTCAGAAAGCCACTAACTACGCCATGGCCGGTCCCAAGCCCGGGTAAAGTAGGAGGGGTGGTGGTATTATGCAAAGTGTGGTACATTACGGGTGGTGAGGTCTACGGGCCTTATCTCAAATCCTGTCGTACGTCTGTGCCGCTGGCTTTGACCATCACGGAGTATAGTAGGTTGGGAACGATCGCGGGAGCTTGTTTTGTAACGCTGGCACTTTGCACATACTCTTAATAAGGCAAGGTAAAGTCAAATTAGGCGCTTGGTTTGGGGTTCCAAGCTATATGCCAAATAATGATCGAGTTTGCAGCTTCGGCTCAGATGAGTGGTTGTTATTTGTGCTGAACGTCACCCGTCCTTATTAAGAGTATGTAGCCGTAATATCATCATAACTACGCCACTGCCGGTCCCAAGCCCGGGTAAGAGTAGGAGGGTGATGATTACCACTAACTAAAAATATTATTCAATATATCCTTTACTTTAAAATATGATCATGATTAATTATAAATAACCTCAATATTTAAATAATATTATCCCTAAAATCATAAGAAATATCCTATTTTGCTTATCTTAATGTAATAAAAATAGACAAAATGAGCTATTAAGCGTTTCTTTAGCTTAAAAATTCAATTAGATATTTCAAAGTTTAGATTTATTAAATATTTGTATCATTTTTTATTATTCATCAAAAATAAAAAATTTATTTTCAGAAAGCCACTAACTACGCCATGGCCGGTCCCAAGCCCGGGTAAAGGAAGGAGGGTGGTGGTATTATGCAAAGTGTGGTACATTACGGGTGGTGAGGTCTACGGGCCTTATCTCAAATCCTGTCGTACGTCTGTGCCGCTGGCTTTGACCATCACGGAGTATAGTAGGTTGGGAACGATCGCGGGAGCTTGTTTTGTAACGCTGGCACTTTGCACATACTCTTAATAAGGCAAGGTAAAGTCAAATTAGGCGCTTGGTTTGGGGTTCCAAGCTATATGCCAAATAATGATCGAGTTTGCAGCTTCGGCTCAGATGAGTGGTTGTTATTTGTGCTGAACGATCCCCGATCTTATTAAGAGTATGTAGCCGTAATATCATCATAACTACGCCACTGCCGGTCCCAAGCCCGGGTAAGAGTAGGAGGGTGATGATTACCACTAACTAAAAAATATTATTCAATATATCCTTTACTTTAAAATATGATCATGATTAATTATAAATAACCTCAATATTTAAATAATATTATCCCTAAAATCATAAGAAATATCCTATTTTGCTTATCTTAATGTAATAAAAATAGACAAAATGAGCTATTAAGCGTTTCTTTAGCTTAAAAATTCAATTAGATATTTCAAAGTTTAGATTTATTAAATATTTGTATCATTTTTTATTATTCATCAAAAATAAAAAATTTATTTTCAGAAAGCCACTAACTACGCCATGGCCGGTCCCAAGCCCGGGTAAAGTAGGAGGGGTGGTGGTATTATGCAAAGTGTGGTACATTACGGGTGGTGAGGTCTACGGGCCTTATCTCAAATCCTGTCGTACGTCTGTGCCGCTGGCTTTGACCATCACGGAGTATAGTAGGTTGGGAACGATCGCGGGAGCTTGTTTTGTAACGCTGGCACTTTGCACATACTCTTAATAAGGCAAGGTAAAGTCAAATTAGGCGCTTGGTTTGGGGTTCCAAGCTATATGCCAAATAATGATCGAGTTTGCAGCTTCGGCTCAGATGAGTGGTTGTTATTTGTGCTGAACGTCCCCCGTCCTTATTAAGAGTATGTAGCCGTAATATCATCATAACTACGCCACTGCCGGTCCCAAGCCCGGGTAAGAGTAGGAGGGTGAAATTTAAATTTGGAAACGGTTTTTCTTCAATATGCTAATTTTAAGATCGGATCAGCTTCAGAAAGATATAAATTAATTTTTGGTAATAAAATTAGTTCAAACGTAGCAGCAGATTTTTTGATGTTAAATGGAAAGCTTTTTTACGCAAAAGATAACGATAATTCTGGAAATTGCGCCAAAAATTTTAAAGCAGGTTGGTGGTTTTACGAATTGGAGGCTGATAATTGTTTTGCCTATTCAATTTGTGCAACTTCCACGAACTACCAAACATCGATTAATCTTTATGTACAAGTTAATTATTCAAGCATTAAGATGTTTGTAAAGCCAAGTATATAAAGTTACAGATAATTGCATTTAAAGTCGAGCATTTTCTTTCTTTTTAAAATAGCTAGAATTTTTATAAAATAAAGATAAAGGAAAATAGTGAAATACTTATGATTTTAGTAATAATTTTGTTTGAAAATTGAAGTAATTTATAATTAACTTTGATGGTATTTCAAACTAAAAGATATATTGTTGATAAAAGTTAATATATTATTATTATTTTTATTTACAAGAATAAATTAAATGACTTATTAATGTTGTTGTTGTTTTTGTCGATGTTGTGGTTGTTGAAAAGATTGATCTTGTACAAAATAATTTTGTTCCTTTAACGATAATATCTATTTAGATTGTAATTCTGTAATTATATTTTGAATTCTCTATGCAATATTTTGACACCTTTATATAGTGTATTATTCTACTGAAATTATATTGAAATTTTATATAGTTTGATTGCATAATATTTTGCTTAAATTAAAAAAATGCTTTTTTGTCTTGATTGGATTTATTTTATAAAATACTTCAATTGGTTTATTAATTTTTCAGTTACCATAAAGATATTTAAAAAAATACTTTTTAAATTGCGCAAATGTGCTTAGTGTTTACTTTGAAGTAAATTTTTAAAATAAATGCAAATCTATTTAATAAATATTATTGTTACTGAGCAGGATTTAAATTTAATTTCTAATTCTAATAAATTTTAAAAACAAGTTTATTAAATATTTTCAATTAAACAATAAATAAAAGGAAAAACAATTTTCCATAAATAAAATGATAATAATAATAATTAAAAAAAAATCTATCAATGAGATTTAAAAATTGTTTAGAAAATCAATATTTTTTTAATTCTTCGTCTAAAAAATCAAAAGTTTCATCTATGTCACGTTCGTTTCGTTTGTAAAGTCTTTTTAAATTTTCATTACTTGAAGAGGTAATAGTTGAAGTGGATAGGTTTATCGAATCGCCGTAGTAATCTTGTAGACTCGGTCTATATTTAGCTTTTCTCTTTAGAACACGATTGTTAAGCTCAATTTGAGGATTAAACTCTTCTGTATCTTCTGTTTGTGTTTCGTTTATATTTGGTAAAGTATCGTTTGGTAAGAACGAATTTAGTTCGTCTTCTTCCTCTTCGGTTTTGACTAAACGTGTCTTATAAACATATTCAGTTGTCTCTGTATGTATTTCTTCTTCTTCTTCTTCGTCTTCATCTTGGTCTCCTTCATCTTCTTCTTGATCTTCATATTCTTCTATTTCGTCTTCATCTTCATCTTCTTCATCATCAAGCTCTTCAAGTACTTTTCTATGCTTTGGATTTTTATTGAAACTTTCTATCAATTCGTCATCTTGTTCATCTAATTCATCTTCATACTCTATTTTAGCTAGTTTAACATCTACTAACAATTCTTTTTTATCCAATATTGATCTTCGTTCATATTTCATACTATGATCTAATTGCTGCAACAATGGTAATGCTTTTTGTAGCAGTTTTTTAGGTACTTGGTAATGAATTACTGCTGGTATCAAAAATACAAACCAGAAAAATCCATAAGCTAAATAAGCACTTTTTATTTTTATTCCAACTACTAACAACATTGACCATACAACCAACAATATCAAAAAATAACTTAATCTATTTCTTTTTTTCATTTTCATTAGCCAAGACCAAATTTGTTTTGTCTTTTTATTCACATAAATCAAATATCTTCCAAGCGAAGATAAATCTTAATTTATAATAAATAAATTAAATAAAATATTGAGAAATTTAATATAATTTAAAAAAAATTTAAAATAGTTTAGTTTTTGTTAGAATAAATAATAGTATTAAAAAATATCAAAAAAGAATTTTTTTTACTATCAATCTCATCAGCTTTACGAGCTTAAAAATAGTGTTAGTAATATATTAAAAAACTTGAAGCTAAATAATTTAAAATAATATAGTACAATCTTACCTTCTATTTTATTCGAGTGTGCTTTAAATTTGAGAATTAACTTTCTTTTCTTTGTCCTGTAGGCGTCTAGAAGATGTAGAAATAGTAGTATTGTAGATATTAAGCAATAGGTTCGGATGTTGTAAGCAAAATAAAGCCAAAATAATATATGAAATAAACTAAATATGAGTATTGTTTTAAACTTGTTTTTCCAAAGCAGAACATCTTCAATCCTGCGCAAAGCTGGATCAATCGCAATTACTATTTCATTAAGCATTTTATTAATTTTTTTTATCAATAAAACATCTCTATTTTTTAAAAAAAAAAAAAAAAGCTACAAAAATAAATTAATCAAATTAGCTTTAAGCTATGTTTGAAAAATAAAAATAAGAAAAAAAAAAAAAATAAAACTAAAATAGTTTATTTATTAAAAAACACAAAAAAATCCAAAGGATTATTAATAAATATGCTTTATACAGAATATGTTTATGATAAAAAAAAAAAAATTGAAAATTATGAAAATAAATTCAAGTTAAAAAACTGTGCTTAAAACAAGTCTTTGTTGCTTGCTTGCAATTTTTAGTTAAAAAAAAATTTGCCTTTACGAAAAATGCTTAATTAATAAACTAATCAATCATGCTTGAACAACTTTTGCTTCTTACTTTTTAAATTGATTTATATATTTTTTAAAATTTAACTATCAAATGATTTGTAAAAAACTATTGTTAACAAACTTGTTGTTCCAACTCGTTTGCTTTCTTGTACAATATTTTTTGTTAATTTTATAATAATAAGCTCTCAAGAAATCTCAATAGTTCTTTTGAAAAACCTGGAATTTAATTAATTAAAATCAAACATTTTTTCAAATAATTGTTAATTATGACCTTTTATTTAAAATTAATTACAAGCTTGTTTACCTTTGTTTAAATAAAATTCTTTCAAATTAAATATTCCTGTAACCAAGCGCATATACAACAACAATGTTTCAAATACTTAAAAATTTTTTTTTTTTTTTTATTTTAATTAAAAACTTTTTTTTTTATTTAATAAAAATAAATCTTTTTCTTTCTTAAAATGGATGATATTGTTCTATTCTCTGATTTTGACTCGGGCAATATGGCCAAATATGAACGTGTTTTGAAAACTTTAATACCTCAGCAGAATGTTCAAACGGCACCAAACAATTCTTCGACTCAAATAAGCTCTCAAACTGAAGCTGAACAAAAACCAATTCAGAAATTTGATATTGAGTTTAATGTATGGACTAGACATGATTGTGATGGAGAGCCTTGTGGTCCCAATGCTAATAGAACTTGGTTTTATTTTGGTGTGCGTGGTGGTCATGGAAAATTCATAAAATTTAATCTAATGAATCTAAACAGACAAGGAAGATTGTTCGAGATGGGCATGTTACCCGTCTTTAGGACAGTACCTGGCCATGAAAAGTGGTCTCGAATACTGCTAAAGCCAACTTGGCAAGTAAAGTCCAAAAAAAAGAATAAATTTTTTTTTAATTTTTATTAATTTTATTAATTAAAAAGAATCTTGAAAATAACTTTTTAATGTCTTTTATACATCGGTTACCCGATCGACGCGACTCGATTACTTATTTTGCATTCTGTTTTCCATTTTCCTATGAAGAGTGTCAATCAATGTTGGAAAAATATGACAAAGAGTTTGAATATTGTAAATATTTAAACACAGATAATTGTGATCCGGATACAATTTATTATCATAGAGAATTGTTATGCTATTCGTTAGACAAACGTCGGATTGACTTGATTACAATATCTGCTTGTAATGAGCTTACATTTGAACGTGAGCCTCGTTTCGACCCGGATCATTTGTTTCCGAAAAAAGATTTATCCAGTTCGACTTTAGTTTTGAACCATAAAAACAAACGTTGCTTTAAATTCGACCATAAACGAGTCTATATATTAACAAGTCGTGTTCATCCAGGCGAAACACCAGCTAGTTTTGTTTTTAATGGATTTTTAGAATTTATTCTCAGAAGAGATGATCCTAGAGCTCGTTTATTAAGAAAACATTTTGTATTTAAATTAATTCCTCTTTTAAATCCGGACGGAGTGTCAAGAGGTTATTATCGAACTGATCAACTCGGGGTGAATCTAAACAGAGTTTATTTAGATCCGGATTTTAGTCGGCATCCTAGTATTTATGCCGTAAAAAGTCTAATTGTTTTTCATCATGTAAATAACAGAGTTAATAAAGAATTTGATGGTTTACAAATAAATGTGTTTAAACTTGAACATGAAGATAATAAAAAGCAACAAAATTTGGAGCATCTATGTTCAATGTCTTCGACATCGTTTAGCTCTTTATATAAAGAAACAAAAACTTTTCAAAGATCAAAATCGTTTGCACTTCCGTCTACGAATCAAACAAGAACAAAATTGACTAAAAGTTTAGACTTGGAATGTTTTAAATTTGATCTCAAAATTGGCAATGAGAATTCAGACGAAAGCGAAACTGAATTTACTAATTTACAAGCTGAATATTCAAATAGAACTTCGATTTATTCTCCTCATTTAGCAGATAGCAAATTAGCTCAAATAAATCCGTTACTTAGTGGTGTAGCATTTTATGTAGATCTGCATGGACATGCTGCTAAAAGAGGTTGTTTCATATACGGAAATTCAATTGAGAATGAACAACATCAAATCGAAAATGTGCTCTTTGCCAAACTAGTCTCATTTAATTCACAACATTTCGATTTCGATGGTTGCAATTTCTCTGTTAAAAATATGTTTATGAAAGACAAAAGAGAAGGTTTATCTAAAGAAGGCAGTGGTCGAGTTGCCATGTACAAAACTTTAGGCTTAATACACAGTTATACTTTAGAATGTTGCTATGCTTCGGGACGTGTTATGAACACAATACCACCCGCTCTAAATCCAACTAGATCAATAAGTCCACCTTTACACACCGATCTACCACCTAAATTCATGCCTGAACATTATGCTGATGTCGGCAAAGCTTTAGCAATCTCTGCTTTGGATATTTTAGATCTCAATCCGCATACTAGAGTTGCAAATTCTAGTTTTTCTAGTCTCGACACAATTCGCAATTGGATCAAGTTTTACATTCGATCCAAAACAGGCGGAGGCTTAACAAACACACAAATGACTCCGGCTATTTCTAAAACAAAAGAAACAAGTCAAAAAATGAAGCCAATTCAACCCATTAAGCAAATAAATAAACCTGTAAATAAACTTCCTGTTAAATCGAATCGTATATTGTCGCAAAGGTTTAGTCTTGGTTGTAATGAAGATGATCTTAGACCAGGCCATTCGAAAAGTCTAACACCTAATTTTAAATCTTCAAATTTTAATCTTATTGAATTAGATCAACAAAAATCAAAAACACCTATGAAAAAAGTACTAAATCCTTTGCCAAGAACGACTGTTAATCTTAGCAAATCGGTTGTTTTGTTTAGCAAAATAAACTCTAGTAGTAATAGTACTTTAGGTAGAGATAAACAACCAAATCTGATGTTTTCAATAGGTAAAAAAGAAGACAAAAAATCAGCTAAAAAAGTCAAACAAAGCTTTTCCGAGCCTACTTTTAATATAGAAGATAACAAGTTCGAGTTTGACTCGGACGAAATCAATTTAATCAAAGAAAAAAACGATTTTATTGAAAAACTCGATAAGCTTCAAATAAATACTATACATGAAAACGAAGCAGATTTAATTCTTTTAGAAAACAACAAGAACCTCTCATTTTTACGCAAAAAAACAACAACAACAACATCAACAACAAATCAACCAAATGTAAATACAGACAAAAACAAAAAATTAAAAAATTAAAATTTTTTTTTTACTGTTTTTTGTTTAATAAAAAAATTTTATTTAAAAATTTTGAATTTATTTTTTACATTTCTAATTTAAAAAAAAAAAAAAAAAATTATTTTGATATGTTTAAAATATTTTGAGCCAATTTTAGATCATTATTTGCCAAATAAAAAGCACATGCAGCCCGAATTTTATCTGAGCCCAATTGAAGTAGATAGTTGTCGAATAAATTCTCGTTTTCTATTTTTAATTTGATTGTATTCGGTTTGGCGTTGGATATATGTGCAGTGATTAGACTAGTCGGAAGTGGTGGTGGAGGAATAGACGGAGGAGAGAGTGCCTGTACCGGTAGTGATGATGGTTGCAGCGGTGGTGGTGGTGGGGGTGGTGGAAAAATTGGTGCCGGAGGTATTTTGCTTTGAGTTGGTTCATTCAAATTACATTTAGTGTTTAAAATTAAATCTAAATTATACTTATCTTCAGCACTATTCTGATTATCTTGTATTGTATTAGTTAATAAACTTTTCTTATTATTCGGTTTTAAATATTCTTGTTCTAATTGATCTTCATCATCGGTAAACAAACTTGTTTTATCTTGTGTTGTAAGATTCTCTTCGTATTTTTTACTCTCAAAAGGACTTATTATAATTGGTTCAAAAGTTTTTATTTCGCATCTACAAAACGGACAACTTGGCACTGATTGAAGTTCTTGCCAATTTTCTAAACAACTAGAACATATCAAATGTCCGCAAGGCTCCAATTTTCGGTCTTTGTTATTCTCCGAGCATATTTTACAAACCTGAAAACAAGTGCCCATGTCACAGTACATGTCGTACTGTTCCTTGGATATTTGTACCCTAGATGCCGATGTTACCGCAATAGCAGAAGATATATCAATCTTAATGTCCCTACCATCTGGGTATATATACATGCCTTGTTTTTGACCATCAATCAACGCTTGTATTAATGATTGTGGTATTGTTTGAAGTATCTTGTGATCATCAGTCACATAACCGATCGCCCATTGGCCTAGTTTAGTACAACTCAATCTAAACAAATAACTGCCCGGTTTTTTAATATATTTTTGTAGTCTTTTGTGTATTTCGTCGTATGTGCTATAAGCACAATAGCCCGGATGTTCAGTTACCAGAAATTTCCAATTATTTAGTAAATTATTCCATGGCTGAAACAACCTAGTGAATATGTCAAATTCAAAAATTGAAACAAATTTTGTTCGAGTTAATTGTATAGTTTCTCTTAGACTATTGACTTCCATTTGATTCGATATTGTATGCACTCGATTAAGCTTTATTTCAAACTCTTTCCAACTAACTATAATTCGTTCGCCAAAGTTATCTCTCCAAAAATCCGATGCATCTTTTTTCGCTATTCTAAACGATTGTCCTTCGTAGACATCTTTGGGAAAAATCGATTTCATTTCGGCCAAAATATGCGAAAAAGTCAAAGTATACTTGATCAATTTTTGTCTCTCCATGCTAGTCTCTTCATGCATTTTTTTGCCTGCTAGTTTAAACAATTCTAACAATTCTTGAAACTTTTCTATACAATTTCGAATTAGTACACAAAAATAGTCCAAATCGTTTAACAAATGTAGTTTATTTTCATACACGAAATAGATCGTGTTAAACAATTGGCAAATATCTGGCAATATATCGATTATATATGGAGGACTATTAATTAAATTCATTTTATCTGATTGACAATATTTTAGCAATTTTTCAGCTTGTTTGTTTAATTTATCGAAATGTTTTTTTTCTAGTTTAAAACTAGATGTTATTATTTGTGAATTTGTGCTTATTAATTGTGACTCGTTTTGATTTGTTAAATCTCGAAATTGGTTTGGAGTATTTTGTGCTGAAGAATTGGTCGAAGAAGATGACGAGGAACAGTTTGATTTGTTGGATAAATTCATCGGTTGGATGCTACCGGTCGAAGAGTTTATTATGTTTTGAATTGAAGACACTGCCGCTGCTGCAGCTGATGTGATTACGTTTAATGTAGAAGATGTCTGTCCTGATTGTGAGCTTTCAGTGCTCAGCAAGCGGTTAAACAACCGAGACGATGTAGAAACTATTCCTTTATTATTCGAACTATTAGAACAAGACATTATATATTTTTTTTTTAATCAACAAATTTACATGTTAGTCTAAAAAGAACTGTTCAAAATGAACTTTATTTTAAAAAAAAGTTTATAAAAATAAAAAAAAATTTTTTTTTTTTTTCAAGTTATTTAGAAAACCCAATTTTAGAAAGATAGATAGAAGGATTAAAATTTAAATATATAGGTAAAAAAAAATGACAATATGTTACTTTCTTTATTATTTTTTGTTATTTTCGTTGTTGTTTTTTAAAAATAAAATAAAATAAAAAATTTTTTTTTTTTTTTTTAAATTTAATTGCAATATTTGCATGAAAAGCTTGAAATTTGTTTGTCTTTAATTTAAAATAATATAAATATATATATAAATATATATATATATATAAAATTTAATTTTATATATTTTATATTTTGTTTCTAATGACCTGTTCTAAATAAATTTTTTTAAATTTACACTTCAAGTATATTAAATAATGATATATAGAAGAACCTAATTAAAAACTATTTTAATTTTATTTTGACTAATCTTTTTCAAAATCCGGTCGATTAATAATAATAAAGAAAATTTTTTTTTTTTAAAGCTTTTATTTTAACAATTAATTTTTTTCTTTTTTATTTTTGTTTCTATTTTTTGTTTTCTTTTTTTTGAACAAAATTGAGCTTAGTTCACATTTGGATCAAATCTTTGTTGGATTTGTTTAATCACCAACAACATTTTTAATGTGCATTATCAAACCATATTATAAAAATTTAAGCTCTTTATTACAATTTTGCAAATTATACCATAATAATTGAATAATATACTATTTTAGCAGATACTGGTGAGAAAAACTAGTTCTTTTGAAAGTTAAATAAATATTGTTGCAAAATAATTTTCGTTATTTTTAATATATTAATACAATTCAAAACGTAATTATTTTTGCAACAATATTTATTTAACAATAATTAGATAGCAATATATCCATAAGGATAGATAAAATCTTTTTCTAAACAAGCATAGCTTATTTAAATGTTATGACTAGAACTCAAACATTTCTAACAATAAGCTAAATCTAAATTAAAATTATTATATTTTACATAAAAGGTCTTGAATATTTTTTTATTTCAAAAGCTAATCTAATTCAATTTTTAATTTTATTTATTTATTTATTTATTCATTTGTCAAATAAGAGTTATTTCATAAGAGTTTAAATTACTAAATTTAAATAATTAAAATAAATTTAAATAAACACACATTTATTTTAGAACAAATTAATAATCTTTATTTATTTTCAAAATTTAATGTTTATTATTTAAAATGATTTTTTCAATTCCAAGAAATGGTATTTCAAATATCATACTTACCAAATATGCTCCAACTAATGAAAAAGCCAAATTTCCAATATAATTATAAGCCTTAGAAATATTAATTAGTTTTTTCTTAAATTAAAACTTAACTAAAAAGCTCTATAAAATTTACTATATTAAGATTGTCCATATGAATCGGATACTCTTGACTTGAATTGTAATACAACAAAACTGTTGAATGAATCAAATACAATGCGAACGATAGTCTAGACAATGGTTGCCAAATTGACCAGCATAAAATTTTATTTATAAATCCTCCATTTGAGCTCAAACAAGCAAATATAATAAATGCAAGACCCAAACCCCATATGATTCTAGACGAACTTTGATACAACAAGTTCTCTATTCTGCTTAAAGCTTCACCTTTAAAATTCGGATATATTCCGAAAAGCATTAAACCCATAATTGCTAGATTCACTAACCACAACATTACTATAATCTCTTTCTTTATTCTAAACAAACCTGGATTCTTTTTATACATTAAAATTGCATAACCAAGTAAAACACCGACTATATAAGGTCCTATTCTACACCATGGTGTTATATATATTTTATTCATATATTCTGGATTATTACTTAAAATATAAAATTTATTTAATAATAAAAATGTAAATTAAATAAAGAGAATTTTTATTCAATATTTTACGAGAATGTGCCTAGCTCTGAGCCTGGATAATGGTTTATAATCAAAGCAGTTGCGATTATATTTCCTATTAAAATTAAAACACTAATTGCAATTCCTATTAATTGTTTTCCAAACGCTAATGGAATTAAAACTATTGGAGCTATTACATGAAACTGCATATCGTTTGCTAAATACCAACTAACTCCTAAACACTTTTAATTTTAATTTTTATTTATTAAATTTAAATTAAAGAAGAATTATTTTCTAAGAATAATTACAGCTGGTTCTCCATCTTTTAAGAAATTGTTAATATACAATAAATTTTTCCACCATGTTGTTTTGCATCCATCAATCTCGAAACCGTCTTTTGGATAATTTGGTCCATTTCCTAAATATTTACTCAAACAAGCACTAAACATTAATACAAGCATGTAGGGTGGGGTAAGTCTCCAAAACCGATGAAAGTAATACTTTACCATTAAACCTATAGTTAATTTTGATTTTGAACATTCTTTTAAAAACATGTAGCTTGTCAAGAGACCACTTAATAAAAAAAACGAATCAACTGAAAAGAAAGCATTAGACACAATCATGAATGAGAAACGTTTCAAAGTTTCTGATATAAGAAGAATGTTGTCTGAGTAAGATATCTGAAAAGCATAATTATGACCAAGAACAACCCATCCAATTGATAAAAACCTAATTGCATGCAAACACTGCAATTGATCATCATTTTTAGATATTTTGAATAATTTTATTGAATTTGTATAAATCGAGAAACCTAGTAGTAATTTCAGAATAGCAGGCTCTTCTTTTATTTTTTAGTTAAATTTAATAAAAAAAAAAATTTTCAAAAAAAAAATATTCTTTTTTTACTCTCATCTTGATAACTTTGAATTAATTTTTGTTTTTCGTCATTGTTAATTATATTACCAGTTGATTGATCAACAATAGGATTATCTAAAATATACACAAGTTGGTAGTATTGGCTTAGTCTTTTGAATAAGTCGTATATAGTTCCTAAGCCAACTAAAGCAAGTAAAAAAGCCAAGATCATTCTTAATAAAGAAATTGGACATTAATTCTGATTATGTGATTATATATTTAAATATTTATACATGGCAATATATGCTGGAGTGTCTATTGATTTAGGTTCTACACAATTAACATAGCTTGAATTGATCATAGTTAAATTAAATGGGATCAATTTGGTTATATTCTTAGGCAAATTAGATATGACTATGTTCACAATCGAGGCTATATCTTGTTGATTACATTCCTTTGGCATACAAATTCCGTATTTTAACGTCTTTATAAAAATCTTATGTTTAATAAAAATTAAAACAATTTTTTTCTAATATTATAAAATAACCAAAAAAGAGTATGGATTTAGTGGATCTACTGGCTTTGACAAAAAGCAGTATTTTCCAATAAATGATTTTTCTGTTATGTTTATACATTCGGAATATTCGCCATGCCAATTTAAAGCTCCTTGAAGAATACCTGACGGTGGCTTTCCAAACGAATCTAATACTCTAATAGACCAATTTTCGCCTTGTGAAAGAGCCGAGAAAAATTCCAACAAAGGTGGATAACATTCAGCAGTAACATTTGGCAAACTGATATTAAAATTGTTCATTTTAGACACCGATTTGTAAAAAAGTCTCAAACTTTTAGATTCATGGTTAATCAATTCAGAATATTTTAATTTTTGGTTTAATTTCGTAATTGCATCTTGAAAATTAAGGACTTGATGCTCTAAACACTGTGACAAACCAATTATTAATAAAAATATAAAAACCTTTATCATTTCTTTTAATTCTAAATTGAAAATGAGCAATAAAAACTTGAATTGTTTTTTTTCTTCAATATGAAACCACAAATCATATGATTTTATATAACTAAAATATTTTCTTATCATTTAGATTTGATAAATATTTAAATTTAGAAAAATAAAAATAAATTCCTTTAAATCAATTTTATTCAAAAAAAAATAAATAAAAAAAATAAAAAATCATAAATTTTTTTTTTTCAAAAAGAGTAATTCAATGTAATTTGATTAGTTTTTCTAGATAATTGTTTGTGATTGAGTGTAAAAGTCCTGGGAACCAATGAGTGCCATTTATTTGCTTCTCAATCGGATAATTCATCGAGTACCACCATCTAACTGGACTCATAACTGCATGGGCCAAATCGTGACTATCAATAACTGCATAACTTGAAGTCAAAATACCATCTACTAGCAGTGTTCCTGACATTGTCAATGGCGCTGCATAACCCTTTACTTCTTCTATCAGGATCGATTCAATCTTTTCTTCTAATTTTTGTCTTTTTTCAAAATCATAAGTCACAATTATATCTTCTCTGTTCAAATTCTTTGCAAATTTAAACCCTCCATTTTCAACTGCCATCAAGTGTGATGCCGATACTCTCACGTTCTTGTTCGAATATGTTTTTATGTTAAAGAATAAAGCTTTAAATAATTTAATAAAATTTTTAAATTTAAATAAAAAAAAATTTTTTATTTTTAATTTTACATTTTTGATCATTTATATCCATTATCATTACAACATCAGTGTCTATTAAATTTCCATTTGAGTCTAGTGTCTTTACTTTATCACCTATTTCGAGTGATTTTATTTTTTTTAATGTTCCATCTGATAGAATAGCGTTTGCTTCTGAGTCTATACACTTTCTTCTCACATTTGCTTTTCAATTTTAAAATTTAATTTTTAAAATTTATAAATTTAATTAACTTATTAATAAATGAACATACGATTAAAAGGACATTCTTTTGTAGATGTAATTCCGTTGCAGCAATATAAAGCAACGTTTTGTAGTTCACTTAGAGTACCTTCACCAAACTACACCAAAAAAAATTTTTTTTTTTAAATCAAATTTCTATTTTAGATATTAATTTTTAATACATAAAAGCCTAGACAGCCTCTTGTATAGGTCTTGATACATTCCATGTATCTGCTAGCTAATGCGCAAAACGAGGTAGCATCGTCCGAACCTTTGGCAACAGCCACTATAGCTGACACGTCCACCTGTATACATCTTGCCAAGTTAGTCGGATCGTCTTCTACTGGACACACACCAACACAAGCTTTGAATAAAACTAATTGCGAAATTATTAATAAAACAATTTTTTTCATCTTTTTTTTTTTTTCAAATTTTTTATTCAATAAAATTTTATTAATGCAACACTTTTTAATTTATAGTCCTTTAATGTTCAATATTATTTTTATTTGCCAAATAAATTTATTACATAATAAATAGTTTAAGGATAAATTTTATTTAAAAAAAAAATTTTTTTTAATTAAAATGCAAATTAGATTTAAAAAAAAAAAAAAGATTTTTTTTTCATTTAAATAAACAATTAATTAGTAAATAGAATAAATTTTGAATGATTAATGATTATTATTTGTTCAATTCAATTTAGTCTCTTGATTCAGATGTAGATCGGTTTCTATCTATCAATTTTTTATCCAACAAGGCAACAGATTGTTTTCTTTCATTAGATTTGACTACAGGTCTTCTGCCTTTGCAGCCCATAACATGGCACAAACCAGTTATTATTGTTAACACAAAAAAGAATGCTTTGTTTTTTTTTTTATAATTTAGAGCTTTGTTGTTTTTTATTAAATTGTTGCAAAATTAATTGCGCTTTTTATTGTGTAACAATTAATTTCAAAACGCAATTAATTTTGCAACAATCTCAAATTGTAAAATTCAAAAATTTTCAAAAACCTGCTATTATTATTAAAGCAAAACCCCAGACCGGAAAAAAGCCATGAGTTGGATACATGTCTGGGTCTTCTCTTCCCAACCAGTCTCGAGTCAAAGACAACAATTGACTCTTACTCAGTTTTGGCCTTACTTCACTGTCGTCCGCATAATCCCAGTTATAATCATCTGCGTCATCGTTCTCGTTGCTGTTATCTTCCGCTTTAAAAAAAAAATACTAAAATTTTTCTATTTTTTTAAACTTAGCTCTGTTCTAATACCTCTTAGCAAAGGCAGCAACTGAATAAATATTGATAAAAGAAAATATTTTATTTGGTAAAACTCCATTTTGTGTTTTAAAATAAATAAAAGAAAAAAAAAATTTTTTTTATCAAAAAAAATTTATTTATTATAAAACAGGCCAATAAATATTAAAAATTATAAATAAGAAAAAAAAAAAATAAAGTTTTACAAAGAGTTATTTAAGCATGAAATTTTAATTTATTAAAGAAAAGAAATAACTAGTTTTTTGAAACATATCAACAATAAAAACAACAACAAAAAAGCTATATGTGCTTGATAATTTATGTTGTAGAATCAATCTTGCGAAACGAGAGATTTTTTCTCATAATATTCTTTGATAGCTACTAAGCCTTTGCTACATACTTGATAAGGCGGCTCCTTGATCGGATTGCCATCAAGATTAGTAGAAAGATTCAAATATTCATTAAAATTCCATTCTAGTTTATTCAGTTCTAAAATTTGTCTTGGCAAAACCTGCACTCGATTATTACCAATCCATAAAGTTCTCAAATTTTTTAGCTTGCCAATCGAATCGGGAATAGTTTTAATATTGTTCTGAAACAAGAGCAAGCTAGTCAAGTTTTTTAAATTACCAATTTTACTTGGTATATTTTCAATATAATTTGTGCATAAATCTAAAAATTTTAAGCTCTCAATATCACATAAAATGTCGGGAAACTTTTTAAAATCATTATTCGATAGATGTAAAGAAACAAGCTTTTTTAAATTAGCCAAACTATTTGGCAACTTTTGTAGTTGATTAGACGATATGGTTAGAATTTCTAAATTAATTAAATTCTCTCCTAGTTTATCAGGCAATGCTTTTATCTGATTACAATCAAGATGAAGTCGTTTGAGTTGTTTGAAGCGGAATAAATCGTCAGGTAAATAGATGATTGGTAGATTTAGACCAGATTGTCTTTCAGCTGTTAAATCAAGTACTTCAAAGTCTATTTTAGAGTCTTGGCTATAGTCAATTGGTCTGAACGAGTTCAACAATGATATTTTATCTGCTTCATTCTCTTCGTCTCTTTTAGTAAGCTTTCCAAGTTGTTTTAAATCATTGGATAAATTCGATGGTGCTATACATTGTCCGCATAGTTTAAGTTTTTTGTCACCATAGATTTTATCTTGTTTCAAGTGATAATGATACTTGGACAATCGTTGATGTGAATGGCTCATTTTTATATTTTGAATTTTATTTATTTGTTGTTGTGTAAAATTGAAAAATTGAGATTCAGAATTAAAATTTGAATTTGAATTTAAGTTTAAGTTTAAAGCCATATTTTATAAAATAAAAATAAAAAGAAATATATAAAATAAAAACTCTTATAAATATTTACTAAAATTTTTTTCTAATATTTTTTTTTTTTTAACTTTTAGCTTAAATCAATAAAGACTTAATCTCAATATATTTTATATATATGTTTAAGAAATTATTTTTTTCTAATTTTTTACATACTTACTTACTTACTAAGGCAACCAATTTGTTGTTTGTTTGTTTTTAAATAAAATAAAAGTTTTTTTTTTTAAATTTTAATAATAATAATAATAAAAGCTTATAAGCAAGAAAGTTTAAAATTTATTGATTTTACTTTATTTTTTTAAACTTGGTATTTTACAGGTAATGATACATTTGAATTTAAGAAGATTAATGAATAAAATTCCAAATATGTGTTGCTTTGTTGTTTTCGAATGTTTGTTTTCGAATGAATATATAAAAATTTTGAATAAAAATTTCACTAAGTTTGAATTGAATGTTTGCTCTTAATTTGCATGTAGCTAATTGAATCCCAGTTGGTAAATAATAATTCGTGATTGAAACAAAAATTTTTTTACCTGGTATTGTAAACAAAAATGCCTTAGATATTTCTCTTGTTGAACTTATAATTACTTACAGATTTGTTCTAAATTTTAATAAATTTAAACAAAAAAATTTAATGAATTAAATTTATTTTGATTTTAGCAATTATTTATAAAAATACATAAAACTAAATAATTTCAAAATATATATACGAGGATCAATATTACAAAAAGGAATTGTTTTTATTTATTATGCAAAAGGCGTTTACATTAATATCGAGATAAAATAAAAAATTTATTTTTAAAAAAGAAAATTTTCTAGTTAATTATTATTTGCTGTTGCAACTAGGCTTTAAATTGGCTCACAAAATCTAGATATAATAAGATTATTATTCTTTTTAATTTAGATGTTATATAAATTAAAATTTTACTGTTTATTGGTTCAGTTTTGAAGTTAAATACTTGATTAGTTTCCAATTTAATTTGATGTCTAAAATTAGAATCAAAATCGAATTGTTTAGGAATTTCCAATTCATTATAAAATGGATAATCTTTCTTTATTGACTTTGTTTTATATCTTGAATTTCTAGAATTTTTAGTTTGACAAACTTTTTGCTGAATTCCAAAATTACTTGGCTGAGTTTCGATTGAGCCAATATCTTTTCAAACTCTTAGTTATTAAATTTATATAAAATAATACATAAATTCATCTTATACCTTTAATTTGGATTTGTTTTTTACTATCACTTTTCTCTTCTGAATCTTGCTGATGAGGTTCTTTTTATGAGAAACAAAATGTAATAAAATTAAAAAAAAAATAAAATAAAATTCATCTTTAATCAAACCTATAAAAGAAATATCCCAGTTTGCACGTTTTTTATCTGATTCACGTTCATTTGAAGATTCTTGAATTTGAATAATGAACATATTCAAAAATTGTTTAAATTAAAATAAAATAAAATTACCTCTAAGACGCTTCAAAGATTTAACTTTTTCTAGTTTTGTTTTTGATAAGAATTCTTTTTTTACTTTTGAAAGTGCAACTTTTTTTCTTTTATCTGTTACTGTATAAAACTCGTAGAAATCTTCTTTTCTAATTTCAAGTGTCACCTCACAAACCCTTTCTGGTTTCTCTACTGCCTTCAAGTCAAATATGTAGCCTTTTTTCTTAGATATTAAAAATTAATAGATCAATAGACTAACAAGACTCATCATAATCTAATAAACAAAAAAAAATATATTATTACATTCGTATAGAAGTTATTGTATCGATTGAAATAATCGGATATCTCAATTGAAGACAAACTACCAATACTCGAAGAAATAAATGGATCAAAACACAAATTTTCCATTTTATTCGCTCTTTTCTCTTTAGAATTTTGATTCATTTTCTTTCTTATAATATTAAGTCAAACAACAACAGTTAAATTTTTAGTAAAAGAAATAAAAATTGAGTTTATTTAGAAAATATATGAATTTAAATTTTATACATTAAATAAAAAAAAAGTTTAATTTATATTTAATTTTAAAAAAAATACAAACTAAAAATCTTTTTGAAATTATTTTTAAATTTTTAAATTTACAATTTAATTTTAAAAAATACAACTAAGAATTATTTTTAGTTTATTCCAACATTTTAGTTTATTTTTAGTTTATAACAAATTTAAAATATATAAAAATCATTTTTTTCTGTTATTAAATCATTGTTTTATTTAAGTTATAATATTTGTTAATTTGAAAATTCTTCAAATTTTTAACTTGGAAGAATTTATTGTTAATGTGCTATTAAAATGAAAATTGATCTTCTGATATTTATCTAACTACTTAACTTTTATTTCCATAATATCTTCTTAAATTACAGTTAATAAATTTATCAAAAACGGATATGACTGACAGACGCTTAAACGCTGTAACAGATTTTATATAATTTAGCAAATTTTAGTAACTTTACGATAAAATTTATAAACATTTATAGATAAATTTTATTTAACAAATAAAAATAAAAATATAATAATTATATTTAACTTTATAAAAAACTGTTCAATCAATATCAATATTTTTGGATTCTGGTAATTTAAAAGATAAAAAACCGGAAAGAATCAATAGAGAACTTATAGTTAACAATGGTATATAACAATTTAAATCAACCAAAAGACCAAATAATAAATTTCCAAGTATAGCTCCCATTCGTCCTGCTACATATTGAACACCAAGTGCTGACGATCTTAATTTAGTTGGATATACTTCGGTTGAAGTACATCCGAACGAGTTAAAAGTAATAACATTTATACCTCCAAAAATAGTAGCTAATAAAACACCTTGGTTCTGATTGGTTATAAACGGAATTCCAAAGACTGAAATTCCTGATAAAATCAAACTTATAGCTTAATTTTTAACTAAAATCAAATTTAATTCTAATAAAAAAAATAATATATTATAATATACATGTTAATAAATTTCTACCCATTTTGTCTATAAAAATAATAGTAAATAAGTTTCCTGGTAGGTTAGATAAAGCTGAATAGAAACTAGATATATAAACGGAATCTTCGATTTTGCATGAATTTGAATTTTGTGATAATTCTGTTAAATTTTTTGGTATCAAATTTGAGCCACATGGAGAGCCTCCTGTTTGATCCATTCTCTTGTACAGTTCTGGTAACCAAATCCACAGGCCATAATATCCAAAACAAAGAGCAAACATAACAAACAAAATTATAACTGTATTAATCAAATATTCTTTTGCAAATAGACCCATAGTTTTGTTATAAATCTACAAATACTTTTGTTAAATAGTTTGATTAAATAAAATTTCTTAGTTTTAATTACATTTTTAATATTTTGTTTTGAAGCTAAATAAAAATGTTTTAATTTTAGTTTCAGACTTAACTTGTTTGAGTACAATGGTAGTTTATCATTTGAACGATAATCATCATAATTCTCATCATCACTTAGACTTATTTTATATAAAACTTTAAAAGATTCGAAATGATCGAAAGCTTGTTTTTTATTCTCAGTATTTCTAGATCCATGATTCATTGAGTAGATCATTTTTAGTATTTTCTTGGCTTCATTTTCTTTTTTATTCTTAATAAAAAATATTTGAAAATAAAAATAAAAATAAAAATTTATATTCTCTTTTTTTTTCAATTACATATAAACAAAATTTTGGACTTTCGGGTAAAAACAAGACCAAAAAGCAAGTCAAAGCACTTGGTAAAGCTGAGATTATCATAAACATTCTCCAATCATTGATATTTATAAAACCATTGAACAAGTTTATATCAAATCCATTAAACTTGTTTAAAATCAAATAAGCGAATAATATTACTAACAAATTTCCAAAAAACCAACTAGAAGCTAAACAACAAATCATTCTTCCTCTGATATTCTTTGGTATAAACTCTGAAAAATAGGACCAAACAATTGGCACTGAACCGCCAACACTTTGAAACAAATATAAATTTTATTTTTATTTGAGTTTAATATTTTTTTTATCTCACCCAAGTCCGCTCAAGAATCTGAAGAGTAATAAAATTTTAAATGCTTGACTAAAGCCTGCTAATATAGCGAATATAGCATTAAAGAATAGTGCTGATGATAGAACATACTTTCGACCGTACACATCAGCAATTGAACCCCAGATGTAACCACCAATCATCATACCAAGAAAAGTCATTGATGACAATAAGCCTTTATCAGATGAAGTCATTTTTAGCTCACATTCTGCTGAAGGAAGAACAAAAGAAACACACAAAATTTCAATAGCATCACTTGAATTTGCTAGACCACAAACAAACAGTAATAGTAAATGAAATTTTCCAAGCCCGATCAAACTCAGTGCTTTTTCATAGTCTGAAGAGACTGTTTTTTTCAATGTACTAGAAGATTCGGTTTGATCTAAATTTTGGTTTAAATTAATCAATTTTGTTTTTAATTTAATTAAGTAAAGATAAATTTTTATTAATATTATATAACTCATTTTTTTATAAATAAAAATACAATCAAAGTCAAATTTTATTTGATGCTTACCTTTTATTAAAAACTCTTGTTCAAGAGTTATTTCATCCATAATTTATTTAAATTTTTGGTCTAATTGTCATCAATTAAATAAAAAAATGTAAAAAAAATTTTTATAAATTTCATTATTGGAGTTTTTTAACATAAATTAAAAATAAATTAGAATATTAACAAATTTTATTTAAAATAGTCTTAAAACTTAGCAATATTATCTTTAATCAAAATAGAAAAAATGCAGTAAATTCTTTAAATAAAAAAAAATCACTTTTGATTTGGCTAAGCGTAAAATCAAGTCATTAAACAACGAAAAATCAAATTTTTTTATTTATAAAACAGTTAAAAATTGTTAAAAACTTTGTAAAAATAAGTCAGCTAGCAGTTAACTAACTTAATCCAATTTCTTAAAGCTTAACTCCATCCAATTTATTAATTTTAGTTAACAGATTCATTACCGTCAAGTTTTACCGGTTAAATTTTAAAATTTAAACAACTTTTTAAAGTAGTCGATTGATAAAACGATGGAATTAAATTCATTCAAAATTGTTGTGAAAAAGTAAAATTATTTCGGTTTTTAAAATTCATTTTTAATACTTTTATTCGATTTTGTATTTAGTATAACTTAAAGTCCTTGAACAGTTCTATTAAGCTCATCCTATGTTTTTAAATTCCTATCAAATAAAAATCACATGAACAACTTTGGATATTAATCACCTATGTTTAGGTTTTTTTTTTTGTTAGTATTAATTCAAATATTATATTAGAATAAGATAAACATTAATCTCATAAGAACCATTAGGTTTATTTTTACTTGTTTAAGATAGATTTTCTAGAATTTTAAATTATTTTTAATAAATAATTTGAAAATGAGCATAAAAATATATAGCTTTAAAAATTTTTTTAAATTTTTTATTGAAGTTAAAATAAATATGTCTTAATGTCTAAAAAAAATATTATATTTTTGGATAACAAATTCTATTTTGGATTGTTTGAAATGTCCAAAAACCAATCGTGTAATCACTGGAACCACTAACTATTTTTCCATCAGGCAAAATAGCAACACTTAAAACCGTGTTATTGTGGCCGGTTAATGTTCTTACAATTGAGCCGTCATCAGGATTTAATATTTTAATTGTATTATCAGCAGATCCACTTACTATATTTCCATTCGCCAAAACAGCAACACTATATACTGTACTTGTGTGAGCTGTCATTGTTCTGAGAAGTGAAGCAGATATTGGATTCCAAACTCTTACGGTTGTATCGCTTGATCCACTTACTATACTCCCGTTTGACAAAATTGCAAGACTTAAAACCATACCTGAATGACCTGTTAATGTTCCTTTTAATGAGCCAGTTGAATATTCCCAAATTTTAATTGTTTTATCTTCAGATCCAGTCACTATATTTCCATTTGATAAAACTGCAAGACTAGTTACTGAACCGGAATGACCTGAAATGGTTCGTATTAAAGATCCACTAGAAGAATCCCAAATTTTAACAGTTTTATCAGATGATCCACTTACTATATTACCATCTGATAATCCTAAAACAGATCTAACTTGATCAGTGTGCCCAGTTATTTTTCTAATAAGTGAGCAGTTTTTTATATTCGAAATTGTTATAGTTCCATCAACATAACCGCAAACAATATTGTCAACTGATAGAGTTGAAACACTTGAAATTATAGCATAATGACTAATAAATGTTTTAGTTATTTTATTTTTTTTTGGATTCCAGATGTTGATTATATTATCTTTAGAAGAACTTACTACATTTCCATTTGCCAAAATAGCAACATTTGAAATACTATTTGTATGGTTTAATTTTTTTATCAATGGGGAGTTGTCTGCATCCCAAGTTCTAATAGTATTATCAGCAGATCCACTTATTATTTTTCCATCAGGTAAAACTGCAATACTTGATATCATTTGAGAATGCCCTATTATTGTTCTTATATTTCTTCCAGTGTTCTGATTCCATATTGTAATAGTTGAATCTACAGATCCACTGACTATATTCCCATTTTTTAAAACAGCAAGTGACTTAATAGAACCTGTGTATCCATTCATTGTTCTTATAACTAAGCCAGTTAAAAAATCCCAAATTTTAATTGTAGAATCTTCAGATGCACTAACTATATTTCCATCCAGCAAAACTGCAAGACTGTTAACTGAACCTGTGTGAGCTGTAAGTGTTGTTATTAAAGAAAGAGTTGTTGGATTCCAAATTCTTACGGTTGTATCGCTTGATCCACTTACTATACTCCCGTTTGACAAAATTGCAAGACTTAAAACCGTACCTGAATGACCTGTTAATGTTCCTTTTAATGAGCCAGTTGAATATTCCCAAATTTTAATTGTTTTATCTTCAGATCCAGTCACTATATTTCCATTTGATAAAACTGCAAGACTAGTTACTGAACCGGAATGACCTGAAATGGTTCGTATTAAAGATCCACTAGAAGAATCCCAAATTTTAACAGTTTTATCAGATGATCCACTTACTATATTACCATCTGATAATCCTAAAACAGATCTAACTTGATCAGTGTGTGCAAGTATTGTTCGAACAAGTGAACCAGTATTTGGATTCCATATTTTTATTGTGTTATCAAATGATCCACTTAAAATATTTTCTTCACACAAAACTGCTACTGAATTTACCGTATTGCTATGACCATTTAATATCAAAATTGATGATTCATTTTTTATATTCCAAATTCTTAAACTAAAGTCATCAGATCCACTAACTATATTTCCATCAAGTAATACAGCCACACTTAATACACTTTTTGGATGAGCCTCAAATCTATTCAAAAGGATTCCTATATAAGGATTCAAAATTACAATATTTAAATCAGCCGAGCTACTAATAATGTTCCCATTTTTTAAAATAGCAAGGGAAGTAATAGCACCTGTGTGCACTACAAATGTTTTTTTCAATGATCCCGTTGTCATATCCCAAGTTTTAATTGAAGCATCATCGGATCCACTAACTATATTTCCATCCAGCAAAACTGCAAGACTGTTAACTGAACCTGTGTGAGCTGTAAGTGTTGTTAATAAAGAAAGAGTTGTTGGATTCCAAATCATTACGGTTGTATCGCTTGATCCACTTACTATACTCCCGTTTGACAAAATTGCAAGACTTAAAACCGTACCTGAATGACCTGTTAATGTTCCTTTTAATGAGCCAGTTGAATATTCCCAAATTTTAATTGTTTTATCTTCAGATCCAGTCACTATATTTCCATTTGATAAAACTGCAAGACTAGTTACTGAACCGGAATGACCTGAAATGGTTCGTATTAAAGATCCACTAGAAGAATCCCAAATTTTAACAGTTTTATCAGATGATCCACTTACTATATTACCATCTGATAATCCTAAAACAGATCTAACTTGATCAGTGTGTGCAAGTATTGTTCGAACAAGTGAACCAGTATTTGGATTCCATATTTTTATTGTGTTATCAAATGATCCACTTATTATTTTGCCATCTGGTAAGATTGAAACTGTGTCGACTTTATTACTATGGCCAAAAAATGATAAAATTAAAGGGTCGTTTTTTATATTCCATATTCTTGTGGTGGTATCTTCACACCCACTAACTATATTTCCATCAGGCAAAACTGCTACAGCCAAAACCATTTTGTTGCTTGCTAAAAGGGTTCTAACGAGTCCACTTTTATTTGGATTCCAAATTTTTATAGTTTCATCCCCAGATCCACTGACAATATTCCCATTTTTTAAAACAGCAAGTGACCAAATCCCACCCATGTGACCCCTAAATGTTATTTTTAATGATCCCGTTGACAAATCCCAAATTTTGATTGTACCATCATCAGATCCACTTACTATATTTCCATCAGGCAAAGAGGTCACGGCCCATACTGCTGCACTATGTCCAGTAAACGTAGTGATTAAAGAAAGAGTTATAGGATTCCAAACTCTAACAGTAAAATCGCCTGATCCACTTACTATATTTCCGTTTAGCAAAACTGCAAGATTTAAAACGCTGGTTGAATGACCTGTTAATGTTCCTTTTAATAAACCAGTTGAATACTCCCAAATTTTAATTGTGGCATCTTCTGATCCACTAATTATATTTCCATCTGTTAAAACCGCAACACAAAAAACTGTACCAACATGACCTCTCAATGTTTGTTTTAAATATCCAGTTGTTGAATTCCATATTTTTATAGTACTATCAGATGAACTACTAACTATACTTCCATCTGATAATCCTACAACAGATCTAACTTGATCAGTGTGTGCAGGTATTGTTTGAATCAATGAACCAGTATTTTGATTCCATATTTTTATTGTGTTGTCGAAAGATCCAGTAACAATATTACCATTTGATAACACGGCAACTGTCCTAACCATATTCGTATGCCCGGTCAATATTTTAATATTTAAATCATTTTGAGCTTTTATTCCGCTTAATATCAGAATATTTAGAAAAGGTATTAAGATTTTTCTAAAATTAAACATTTTATTTTTTGTTTTAACTATTGAATGGCAATATTTTTATAGCTAATTTAAATTCTTAATTTTTTTTTATTAAAATGACATCTATCAAAATAATTATACAAAGTTAATTTAAATATATGTGTATCTTATAATTATTGTTTTATATATTTGAAGTATCAAAAAATCATATTCGATCAAAATAATTCAAATTAATGAATTTTATTAAAGCTTTAATCAAACAAATTACCTCATTGTTTTTAGATTTTTTTTCTTAATTTCTTTTGATTTTTCAATAGAAAAAAATATTCTCTTTATTTATTTTATTTTAATTGAATGTGATTTTTTCATGCTTTAAAAAATAAATAATTAGTATAAAATAAAAATTTATTTTAAATTTTCATTAAATAATTATTTTGATAGATGTCAATGAAAAATATATAATCATTCATATAAAGCTATAAAAATAATGCCCTCTTAACAAAAAAAAAATAATAAAAAATGTACAATACTGGTTTTATTTTAAAATGTCTGAATATTTTCATATTGATCTAAAAAAAGCTCAAAATAATTTAAATATCGAAATTCATACAAATATTATTACGGCGAACGCCTTTTTATCGAATTTCAAAATTTTTACTGGATCTTACGGTAGTTAGTGAATCGTCTGATAACACAAATTATTCCTGATAGAATTCTTCATCGGGATTTTTAATCCCAAAATTTAAAAGTCACTTAGGGCTGCGTTTTTATCAGTTAGAAATATAGTAAGTGGATCTGAAGTTAGAAAAAAAAATTTTGGGATTCGTAAATAGGATCATTAAAAATAAAATCAAAAAGTCACAAAGTTATTATTAGTTCAGTTGATGTCATAAAAACAAAAAATTGGAACAAAAAACCAAATATATTAGACCGAAAAAAACAATAAACGACGAGATATGAAAAGTAAGAAACGTAGGCAAAAATTTATAAAAAAAAATTAGTTTTAAATCAAAAATTGAATATTTATTTAATCCAATTAATTAATGAAAAAATGTTGAATAAATCGGGTTGTTTATTTAAATGAGGTTCATTTATCGGGGTTTTACCACTTGATGTAGCAATTTTGTGTTTTCATGAGCTACAATTTTACTATCATAATGAACTAATTAGTGTTTTTTTGTAATCGTGGAAATTATGCATTCATTTAAAGGTGAATATTCTCGTTAAAAACTTAAGATTTTGATGAAATTATTTGGAGACGATCAAATTTGGAAAATGGGCCGTAAATCCGTAACAGAAAAATTAAATGGTAAATTATTGGTTATTATTAATGTTGCGTTTAATCTGAAATACTTAAAATTTAATTAAGTAATTTTCAGTTTAAATGCAAATCAGTTAAACTTAAAATCACAGTCACTTAAACCTTGTATTCTTATTAAAATAACTGCAACTTTTTTAATATAAATAAGTTTGTAATTTTAAATTTAAAAAGTAGAGACTAGAGAAGAAAAAGATAGTCTTGAAAGTAGAGATTGTAAGAAGTAAAAAGCAATCTCGAAAATATAGAGAAGAATTATGTTTATGTTTTTGTTTATTTTAATTAATTAAATAAACTTATTAAATTAAATATATATTTTTATTTTTAATTATTTATTTTGTATTGCAACATTAAAAAAAGGCTTGTTTACCAACCATATCTGGTCGAATTGATCAAAAAAATTTACAAGAAAACACTCGAAAGCAAATGCTTCTATCAGCTCAAAAGTTTTATGACAATAGTTTAGACTATTATTTTCAACAAAAATATTAATCTTTTCAATTTATATAGTTACCGAAATAAAAATAACTAAAAAAAATTTAAAAAAAGAGCGGAAGAAGGTACAGACACAATAGAAGATAAATTGATCCCTTCAAAATCAATTCTATTACAATCAGTGATCAAAAAGATAATTAAAATTGTAAAATTAATAGCCTATAGATAATAAGGCTAATTATTAAACTAATTTAATTTTTTTTTAATATATATATTTATTAAAAAAAATTAAATAATAATATGATATGATTTCAGTTTTAAACAGTGAATATAGTGAGTGTATCTCTAAATGCAACTATAACAATATGAAATCCCTATAATGGAATACTTTGAATATTAGTTTATAAACTTTTGTGCAAATATTCATTAATTAAAATTTATTTTTATGTAATAAAAAATATGGATCTTGTTAATCGTCATTTATAATCACATCCCTATGTAGATACAGTTTTGGGCTATTCTATTTACTGAATTTATTTATTTATTTGTTTGATTGACATTTTTCTTAAAAAAAATTATTAAATTTTTACAGTAAAAAAACAGTCTCTTCAAGTCATTTTTTTTTTATTAGTTCAAGGATTTAATTAATTTAAATAATCAAAATTTAATTTCAAAAAATAAAAATTTTAACAAAAATGGAGTCTTTAAATAACGAAAATGCTGTTGTTTCAGAAAATTACGATGATGAGAAATTGTAATTAATTGAAAACAAAAAAATTAAGATAAATTTATTAATAATTTTTTTTCTAGTGATAGACCATGGACTACTAAAGATTTTGATTTCGGACGCCCTTTGGGCAAAGGTAAATTTGGAAGTGTTTATTTAGCTCGTGAAAAGCGAAGCATCCACAAAGCTATAGTAGCAATAAAAATTTTGTTTAAATCGCAATTACAAAAAGCTGGAGTAGAACACCAGTTTAGACGTGAATTAGAAATTCAGAGTCATTTAAAGTAATTTAATTTAACTAATCAAAACTTGATTAAAATTTAGTTGTTAATTAAAATTAAACAAGACATCCGAATATTTTGCGTATGTACGGATGGTTTCATGATGACTCGAGGATTTATTTGATTCTAGAATATGCTTGCTATGGAGAATTGTATAAAAGATTGAAAAAAGTTGGAAGATTTGATGATAGGACGGCATCTACTTACATGTATCAAATAGCAGACGCTTTAATGTATTTACATTCAAAGCAAGTAATTCATCGAGACATAAAACCAGAGAATTTACTTCTTGGTGCATTTGGCGAAGTTAAAATAGCCGATTTCGGCTGGTCAGTGCATGCGCCATCACTAAGACGTCAAACTTTATGTGGCACTTTGGACTATTTGCCTCCAGAAATGGTTGAGAATAAAAAACATGATGAAAAAGTAGATCATTGGTGTATTGGTGTTTTATGTTATGAATTATTAGTCGGTAGACCACCGTTCGAGTCTCAGTCATCTCAAGATACATACCGCAAGATAGTTAGCTGTTACATAAAATTCCCCGAATATGTTTGCCATGCAGCAAGAGATTTAATTCTAAAAGTATAAACTAAATTCTCATAAACTCTAATAAAAATTTTCAATTTTTAATTATTTATATTTTTAAAAGCTTTTACAAAAGACTCCAGAAGAAAGATTATCATTAAAAGGTGTTCGTACTCATCCTTGGATTCTAGAACATGCAGATAAAAACGAAGAATATATGAGATACTGGAAAGAGATTAATTAAATTCAAATTAAATAAATTCTTTTTTTTATACTTTTTTTTTATTCTTAAAAATTTAGACTATTCTTTTTATAATTAATTTTTTTATTATATAAATAATAAAGTTTTTTTATTAAATAAAATTAATTTCAGTAATTAGAAGTTTGTTCTTCTTTAGGAGCTTTCAATCTGGAGTATTTCTCAAACTCTCTAACAATATCATAAGTAGTCAAAGCTTTGGTTTTGAATAATAGTTTAGTATCGTCATCTTTTAATTAAAAAAAAATAAATTTAAATATATAAAAAATTTAAATAAAAAATTACTAAAAACAATTTCCAAATTTGGTTCAACAAGATCAGATCTAATATCAACTTGTATTTTACACTTATCACTCGAATTTCTTATTTTAGGCGAATACAAATAATGATAAAAATCTCTAGTTAAAATAAAAACAAAAAAAATTACAAAAAAAAAATTTAAATATAAAATTAATCAAATCAAAAAAAAGAACCTAATTGATTTGGTTTCTGGTAACCATGGGTTGAAAGTAACTTTGATATTTTTACATGATTTTAAATTGCATCTAGTCGATATAATTGCTCTGGCTAGTTTATTTCCATAAGAACTCATATTTAAAAAAAAACAATTTTTATTTAAATTTAAAAAGAAGCGTTTCTAAATAATCAAATGAAAAATTTTTTTTCTTTATTTTGTTTTTCATTTAGCATTCTTTAAAATAAACCTTACTTTTTAACACAAACAAGTTGTTAAATTTATTTTTATTGAGAAATAAAAATATCTTTTTGTTTTGTTGAATATAAATTTTAAGAATTTAAAAAAAAAATAAAATTTAAATTTTTAATATGGCAAATCAAACAGTCAAAGAAGCTGTTTATATAAAAGGTACAAATCCACAGTATTTAGTCGAAAAAATAATACGCACTCGTATTTATGATTGTAGATATTGGAAAGAAGAATGTTTTGGTCTAACAGCCGAATTGTTGGTAGACAAAGCGATGGAGTTGAAATCTCTTGGTGGGATTTATAGTGGAAATGTAAAGCCTACTCCGTTTTTATGTTTAGTTTTGAAAATGTTACAAATTCAGCCAGATAAAGAGATAATTATAGAATTTATAAAAAACGAAGACTTTAAATACGTAAGAGCTTTAGGAGCATTCTATATGCGCTTGATAGCAAACTCAATCGATGTATATAAATATTTAGAGCCTTTGTACATAGATTATCGTAAAATGAAGCGTTTAAATCGAAACGGAAAATATGAATTGATTCATATGGACGAGTTTATAGACGAATTGATACATGGTGAACGTGTATGTGATATTTCATTGCCAAGGATTCAAAAAAGAATGATTTTAGAAGATACAAATGAGCTTGAGACACGTGTAAGTCCATTGGATATAAATTTAAACGAATTAGAATCATCCGAAGACGATGAAGATGAAGAAGAAGAAGAAGAGTCTTCATCAAGTGAATCAGAAAAAAGTTTAGATTTAAAAAAAAAGAAAAATAGAGGTAAAAGTAGATCTAGAAGTAGAGATAGAAGAAGAAGAAGTCGAAGTAAAGAGCGTAGAAGAAGGTCCAGAACACGTTCAAGATCAAGAGATAATAAACGATCTTCTAAGTCATATAAATATGTAGATTATGATAATCCGAGTAGAGAAGATGAAGAATTTTACTCGGGTAGACGAAGAAGATCAAGAACAAGGTCTCGGTCTCGATCTCGATCTAGGTCAAGACAAAGATCAACTCGAGATAGAAGAAGGTCCAGAACTAGATCAAGAAGTATGGAAAAAAAAAAATCTTATAAGAAATAAGCGTCTATTTCATTTCATTCATTGTTTTTTCTAATTTTTAAATGTTTAAATTGAATTTAACAAATAAATAAATAAATAAATAAATATTTGTTTCTTTTTATAAATAAAGTTTTATTAAAAAATATTTTTTTTTTTTTGTTTAACAATATAACCATTCGTTTTGATAATTTAAAGGTCTACAAGAAACTGGACATTGAGGTAATTGAGATTGATTCATAAACTTGACCGAGTCTTCATTACAACAAATCTCCGAGCCTACATAACAATCGTAGACTCTCTTAGTCGGAAAAGAAATACCATTATATTTATCACAATGATAACTATCATGAGACAAATAGCTCTTTCTTTTTAACACTGGCCAAACATACTTTTTAAGTATTATCTCTTCACTATGTTCGAAATATCTCAAAAAATCGTTCAAATATTGATCTGTTATTGCACTAAATATCGATTTGGATGTTTGACGATCTTTTTTTATGTATAAGCCCCAAAGACCGGCAGGTATTTCTTGATCATGTTTGGGATGATCTCTCATAACATGCAAAAAACTCTTTGACTTAATCCATTCTTTGACTGCTTCTATTTCTCTAAATAACAAACATGAAGTTAGATCTCTACTCACAAAACGATCTACAAAGTCATCAGCAACTGGAAACCATCTCCAAACAGTTGGCAAAGTGTATTCAAAATCAACAACATTCACAATCCCGAATGGAATTTGTTTAATATCACAAAAATCAATTACATCATATAACTTATTATATTTATCTCTTAAACATTGTTTTTCACATATGATCGCTTCGTCTAAAGATTTATCATGGTAAACACGAATCCTCCACGTTTTGTAATTCTTTTTAACAAAATTTATAGTTTCGTCTAATCGATTTAGAAATATGTTTGAGCTTTGCTCATAATTTTGAAATGAATAGGAAATAATTTTCTGATTTGGACCATTACGTAATTGTGTATACAAGTCACAAGTGAGTGTTAAAGATTCGAATTTGGGCTTTGATATGTTATAACTGTACGAGTATGTTTCATCAAAGTTTTTTATATAAACTTTATAAAAACCATTTTCAAGCTTGACTCGGATGTATTCTTTGTGACATAGACACTTTGGATTTACAATAAAATCAATCTCTTCGGTTTTCAAAGGTGTATAAGTTTTATTCAAAAAAAATGATTGCTTTATTTCATAATTTTCAAGTTGTTTAAGTCTATTAATTTTGTTATTATTATTATTATTATTATTATTATTTTTATTAAAAGAATATGATTTTGGTTTGATTAATAGATAAATAAAAATACCTAATAGAATTAAAAATAAGATAATTTTTCTAAACTTCTTCATTTCATTTTTAGAATATTTCAATTTTTTTATTTTTTTTTTTTTTTGCTATAAAAACTGGTTCTTAATATGGAATTTTATGTTTCTCAATTTTTTTATTTTTGTTTTACTTGAAAAAAAAAATTCCATGGTTACTTTTTTTTTTTTTTAATAATTTCAAGAAAAATTATTAACAATTTTTACTATAGATACCTTTTGTATATAAAGCTTGCAAAATTTTTCAAATTTAATTAGAATCATCAGAAAAATTGGTCTTTTAAAAAAGAACTATTTTCAATTAATCGTTTTAAAAAGAAATATTCATTTAAAAAGGATTAAAAAATATTTTATATAAACATTTAATATCAAGTTACAAGTATTTTGAAGATTAAGTTTCAATTTTTTATTTTTTAGTTTTTTTATTTTTTTTTTTTTCAAATTTAAATTAAAAAGTAATAAAACCTGAAAAAATAAAAAACAAAAAAAAAAAAAAATAAAATTTATATCTTGTACAACTGTTCCGAAAATTTATTACCTTTTATGATTTGAAAAAAAAAAAAAAAAAATACATATATATATATTTATTTATATATATATTTAAAAAGAGTAATAAAAAAATAAAATGCTAATTTTTATTTTAAAAAAGATTGTTTAAATTTTTTTTTTTAAATTTAAAAAAAAAAAAAATTATATATCTCATCTTACTATATAGTTTAATTTATAGCAAAATGATATTTAAAATAAAAAAATTAATTTTTTTTTTTTTTTTTCTAACTAACAACTCGATTGTTATTTTGAAAAAAAATCATGAATTTGTTGTTTGTGTTGTTTTTTTTCTCCTAAATATAAATAAAAGTAAAAATTTTACTAAAATTTAAAATTTTTGTTTTTTATTCTATTTGAATTTTAATTGTAAATTTTTAGTTTCATGATTTTAATAGGCAAGATGTTGGCATAACTAATGGTTTAGATTAAAATACGGAAAATAAATAAATTAATATTTTTCTTAGTTTTAGTTATGCTCCATCTTTCCCTAATAAATCTTGAATTTATGGATTTAGAATTTAAAACTATTTTGAATTTCATTTTAAAATATTAAAATTAAAATTGAATTATACCTAAATGATTTGATCATTTAAAGTTTTAGAAAAGAGCTAATTTTGCAAAAATTAATTTAATATATTCATAGAGATGGCTTTTAGTACTTTATTGGTACTATTGGTATATCTTTATTTAATATTAAATATTTAGTTTTTTTATTTAGATGGAAGCAATACAAGTTGATTCAATTAAAAAGAAAAAAAAACAATTTTGGTTTCAACTTTTCAGTCATGAAAAAACTAAACAAAACCTTTTTGAAATGATAAAAATAGTTATACTTGGATTATAATGAAATCATAAATACTAATACTAATTAAGACCAATTATTCACAGACAAGATTTAAAAAACTATAAATTTGTTTAAAGAAAGATAAAGTAAAATCAACTGACAAAAATGAACCAGACAGATTTAAAAAAGATTATTGAAAATTCTCTTTTAGAAAATATTTTAAATTTTTATTAATTCTAAAATAAAATATTTTAAAATGAAATAAACATTTATTTTAATATTCTTATCTATTCTATTCTTTTGCTTGACATGTTTATTTAATAAACTGAATTGTGTCTTGCTTACTTTGATACTTTTTGTATTGTTAAGATAATTATTCATAATAAAAAACAAACTTGTGTTTTCTCCTTAAGCTGCTTTATTACAAGTTTGTTTTAACCAAAATATTATTATTTTATTTTTCTCTATTAAAATATAGAAATTGTATCTTAACAGTACCTTAATAGTTTCAATTGTTTATTAGCACTTTTTGACTTAATACTTTTTTTTCTTTTTTCTATTTTATTAATTTTAAATCTTTTTTTAAACAATAAAAATTCCAGTTACAAACAAAAATTTATATTTTTAAAAAAATAATAAAAAAAGGTAAATTTTAAATTTTATATTGAAACTTTTGATTGCTTAGAAAAAAGTAATTTGAATTTATTTTTAAATTTTTTTAACTTGATAAACTTTAACAATTATTAGGAAACAACAAAAGTTTCAACAAAAAAAAAAAAAATAATTTTTTTTTGCTTCAAAATTAAAGATAAAAAATTCTTTTAATTAATTTTTAATGTTAAAAAATGTTGTTTAAGAGAAACCTAAAATAAAGTAAATTTATAAAAAATTCTAAAGCTTCAATTTCCAATCAAAATTTGAAACTTTAATTAAATTTATTTATCAAGTCTTATTAAATAAAATTTAATAAATATTTACCAAATAAACTGTTTTACTAATTACTTGTTAAGCTTCTAAGTTATTATGGAACTTGGGCTTAAAATGAGAATAACAATAAAAAAAGAAGAGAACTTAATTGATTTTATTAATTATTAATTTTACTAAACATTCTATGGTTGTTTAAAGAATTACTAAAAAAGTTTATTATTTGCATCAAGTCACAATTTCTAAAAATTAAAATGCTACTTCAAATATACAATTGATAAATTGATCGTTGCAGTAGTAGTAGTAGTAGTAGTAGTAAAGATATCTGCATGGCCACATAAACCATTTATGGTCTAATAGGTTTTATTTTTTAAGTTGTTAATTGTTCTTGACTCTTTATCCTCATTTGAAAATTTATTCCAAGAGCCACAAATTCTATTTGTAAAAATGTTTTCTCTAATAATGTTGTTTTGTTTCTCAGGGTTATACAGTATCTGTATTTATGACCACGAATTGAACCATGTGCTGGTCCATTTAATTAAAAGTAGAATTCATTCTTGTTTGTTTTGCATTAATTGGAAACCAAGTAGATGCCTTTTAAAATCTTGAATTGCTGTATTAGATCCTCTCTTGATTGATCTAAATAGATTTTATTTTATTCAAATATTTAAAAGCAAATTAAAAAAATTGAAAAATTTTGTTTAATTTTTTTATTATTTTTTTATATAAAATAAATTAAAAAAAAATTTATATCAAATTTTTATTAGGTATAATATGTCTTTATAAAATAAAAATTCTTCATATATTTTCTTTGTTAAGCTAATGAATATCATATCATATGAATTTAAAAAAAAAAAATTAAATAAAGAATAATACTTGAATTTCTAAAAAAAATAACAATTTTATTGAGCTATTGGACTTGAGAAAAACTATTTTTGGACCGATACGGCCAATAAACGACAATTTTCACAATTACCATTTAAATTTTCACAACAAGAACATTTACTTGTAGAATTACTTGTGCTACTTGATTTCAAACTGTTGTTACTAATTAATAATTGTTCAGAATTTGATTTATTCTTTTTGTCATCAATTAAATGCTTGTTTAGCTCATGCTTAGCAGCTTTTAAAATGTAATACATAACAGCTATAGCAATTAGCAATTGAATTATGAAAACAAGTGAAGCAGTTTTGGCTGTTTTTTCATTAGACAAAACATCAGACATTGATTTAAGTGTAGAGCCCATATAACATGTTATTAGTTGGCTTGGTATTAGACCAATAGCACTAGCAAACATATACTTTTTGAAATGAACATCTGTAACTGTAAACAATGTATTTGCCAAGCCAAATGGTATCGGCATCAAACGACTTAGAAATATTATTTGAAATCCTTTTTCTTTGCTTTCAATTAAATTACTTATTGCGTGCAAATAAGCAACACTCTTTACTCTTTGATGTGCCAATTCGTAGAACATGTATCGACATATGTAAAAGCTTATGGACATGCCTATAAACGAGTAAAAGACAACTAGTAGAAAACCTATGAAAAACGAATAAACATAAGAACAAATGAGAACGCAAATGAAATAGCCCCATAGAACTGGCAACGATACGCCTATGAACAATATAATCAATATAATATGAAACTCGATTATGTTTGATCTTGATTTAGAGTCTAAATACGATAACAAATAGATTAAATAGTCTTTAAACAAAAGCGCTAGTACTAAAGTTGCCAAACAAGTAAACAATCCAAAATATGAAAAATTTTTTACATTTACTTTTTTGCCATGCGCAACACTAGTCTCAAACTCGTCATCTATGTTTTCTATTAAAGTTTCGGTCATTGTTCTTATCTTTACTTTTAAAAATTTTAAATTTCTTGTTTTTGTTTTTATTTTTTTAAATTTTTTAATTTAAAATTCAATTTTTATTTTTAATAATATTTATTTTTTTTATTAATAAAATAATAATTTACATAATTAATAAAAAACTAAATACTAATATTGAATTTAAGTTTTTGAAAATAATAATTCTTATAAATAAAATAAAAAAAAAAAAAAAACAATAAATGAAAACTATATAGGTAATAATAATGATTCTAAAATAAAAGATGAACAATTTTCTTTTTCTTTTTTTCTTTTTTTTTTTTTTAATAAATAATTAAATGTCATTAAAAATATTTTTAATTTATTTATGTGTTTTTCTTTTAATTTTGAACTATTTCACTCATATATTTTTTGATACACTTGCAATATCTGAATTGAATTGAAACTCATTTGTGTTTGCTTTTTTAACTTAACTTTTATTTGTTTAGCAGCTAAATTTATCCAAAATAAATTCAAATAAAAACTAAAAAATGTATACTTCATTTATGTCAATTTTATCACTTTTGGTTGCAAGTAAAAATTCTTTATTTGCCAAAGTTTTCAACTTTGAGCTTTGAATTTTTCTTAAATAGTTCCAGTCACTTAGATATATTTACATTCAGATGCTTCATAATGCATGACATAATATCTATGGATTTTCTAAAACCTTTAGTTCTATTTGTACCATTTCCCTGAATAAGTAATGGATGAAAAAATACTGTATCTCCAGTGCTCATTTCTAAATGAATTTAGTTTAGAATGAATTTGTGTTTCTAAATTTCTTAATTTATTTACACCTTCTTGCCAGTCTGGATAATCATGATCGAAAAATTCACCCTTATGACTTCATTTCCTTTCAACACACTTAAACATCCATTTTGTTTATTTTTATTTTCCAGTTTTGCAGTCCAAGCACATAATATTTTGTTTTCTGGTCTAAGTTGGAAAATAGTACAAGTCTTGGTGTAATGGATGTATTGCTATGTCATAGAACCAGTGTCTGGTGTTTTATTAATTAGCATTGTATGAATTGCTATTAGATTATCTCCTAGAAACCATGGGTTATTTACTTGGCTTATTTCTGGTAAACAACTAAACTCGAGCAGTTCATCATCTTTGAAAAAAAATCTTGTATTTTTGTTATTTATTTTTGACCATCAACAAAATCCGATTTTGCTTTGATATCTCTTGTATCTTTTCGTTGCATATTTTTTTCAAATATTTTTTTTAATTTTTCTAGTTTTTCACTTGTAACTTAATTTTTAACTACTACAGTATATAACCAAATTTGTGATATTTATCATTTAAAATATTATTTGAAATTGTTAAATTACGAGTTATTTGTTTTTTTTTTTTTTAAATTTAATATAAATTTAAATTTTAACATTTTTAATCTTTTTAAAAATAAAAAAAGAAGGTAACTTAAATCTTTAAACAAATATTTTATTTTTATTCAAGATTAATATTTAAATTAAAATAAAACTATACAAACTTAATATTATTTTTTAAAATAATAAATTTTTTTAACACATTTAAACTCATTTTAGTAATTTAATTTAAATTTTGTTTTTGAATATTTAATTAAAATACATGTTTATATTGTATTAATACTTGAAATTAAAAAACTTATGAAAATAGTTCCATCATAATAAATTATCTATACCGTATGCATATTCTTACTTAAACAAGCATGTTAAAATACTTAATTTGGTCACTTATTAAAGTAAATATACAAGTATAAAAAAAAGAGTAAAGTGTTTTTATCAGTATAAAAATTAAATACATGAAAAACGATTATGTATTCTATAATGGCTTGCATTTCATTTAGCTATATATAACTTAATTTAATTAAAAGATTTCAAATTTTAAGTATTGTAAGACTTTTCTTTAAATTCTACATCGGCGTCTTCTTCTTCTTCTTCTATTCTTCATTAAAAATTACCAAATATAGAATGCTTGTTTTGCTTATTCAATCATTAAGAAAGTCAATATATTTAAGCTAACAATTTAGAGATTGTCAAAACTTATTATTCCAATTTGGTTAAATTTAATTTAATTTAATTATTTTCTTTTAGATTAATATTATTGAAGAATTTATCTTAATTAAGAGGCTATTTCCTAGAAAGTCAAAAGTGGTATGTATATCATTCAGCGCTATCATAAAATATTATTATTTTTTGACAGTTTAAAATAATTCATGCATTTGAAAACTATCAAGTTTTGATATCATTATTTTAAATTTAAAAGTCATGCTGACTTAATGATATATTTATATTTTAGAGTTTAAAAAACAAAAACAATTTTTAAAAATTCTAAACTCAATTTCAATTCATTTCTATAAATTTTTTAATAACATTTTAATAGTTATCAAAATAAGAGATATTTTATATATTTTTTCAGTCTCAGCCATGAGACAATGTCCGACTATATATTTTTTTATTTAAATTAGAAATAAATCAAGACACTATTTTTTACATAGATTTTAAAATTACAAATACACTCTGGTTTCCTTGGTTTCAAAAATTTTCAAATTTTGTGAAAAAAGATAAAAAAAATAAAAAATAAAAAAGTATTATTGAATTTTTTAATACTTTATTTTGTTAAAATCTAAATGAAATGTCTTTAATCAATCAATTAAAATTAAATTTGAATGCTGTAGTTGATAATTTGAATTTAGTAAATGTAATACATAAGCCTGAGCCTATTTTAATTGAAAAAGCAATTAATCCAAAAGTAAACTATGAAGGAAGAAACGTGTTGTCTGATTTTAGTTTTAATAAATCGAATCAATTCGAAATTATCGATGAATCTAAACTTTCTATGTATTCTTATTTAGTTCAACGTGAATTGAAAACAAAAGAATGGCTTAGTAAATTCGAGTCAGAGTCGACTAATTCATCCAAGTCTTTGATAGTTATTGAAAAACCTAAAAAACCTGAAGCAAAAAAGCTAATCAACAAACCTAAGACTGAGCCTACAGAAGTGCAAAAAAGTACTAAGCCTAAACTATCTCCAGCAATTTTCAAACCAAAAAAAGATGATCCTCAAGAGCTTGAAAAATGTTGTCAAGATATCATAAAATCACTTGAAAAAATGTTGAACAATTTAAAAGAATGTAAAAAAAAATAGCAAATTATTTTTTCTAATAAATGTTGCAAAATAAATTGCGCTTGTTACAATAATAATTGTATATACTTGACCGCAACTAATTTTGCAACTTTATTTATTAAATTTGTTCAATAAATTTTTAAATTTGTTTTATTAAAGTCAAATTTGAAAGATTAAAAATAGTTTTTAATGAGCCCATAGAAGAAGAAAAACAAAACAGAATCAATTCGGAACAAATAAAATACTTATCAAGATCAGTGTACAATTTTCATAATCAAATAAATTCAATTAAAACTCAATTAAATTCAGCAAATGACTCAAACCAAAACAAAAAACTAACACCATTGATTCGACTGATTCATATAATGAAACAAGTAAACAAATTGATCATATCATTTGCCGACTTGTATCCATACCGTGCAGATAACAATCAAATCATTGATAAACTATGTTCTCACTTTTACAAATACTTGAGTCTTTGTTTAATTAGTTTTTTCCAATCTTTTAATAACATAAATCAATTTCAAGATAAAATAAATATTTTATTAAAAAATTGTGACCAATATTTTACAGATTTTGAAACAATAGAAACAACAACAACAACAACAAGCAAAGTAAATAAACTTGAACAAAAAGAAGGAATTAGAAAAAGTAATAAAGTATCAGATAAAGTTTTGAATGTGATTCGTACATCTAAAAAATTGAGCAAAAAAAAGCCCAAAAAAGAGTCTAAAATAGAAATAGTTAGTTCTAGAACAAAATTTAATATTAATCCTGAGCCTAGAATAGAAATAAGTCCAACAAGATTAAATAAAAAAGAAACATTTGCAAAGAAACGAATCAAAACAGCAAAATTGTATCCAAGCAATAGTCTAAACACAAAACTAAATAAATCAACTGAGAGCTTAGACACAGTGCCAGTCAAAGAGTCTAATTTGGAAATGAACAAAAACCATTCTGCTTTTATGCATTTGTCATCGCCTAAATTAAGATCAAATGTGTCCAAGTCTAGATCAAGATCAAGATCAAGATCGACAAGTAGTAATGAATGTTCTAAATTGAAATATTATGATTCAAACAAATACGAACATAACAATTTAAGTAAATGTTTAATTGATCTTAGAAATAAATACCAAAATGAATTAGAAGATTTAAAATCTAAATTTGAAAACAATTTATTAATAAAACAAAATGAAATGAACAATTTTATTGATAATAATAATAATAATAATAATCAAATTTTAAGACCTATTTTGAAATTGAATAAACAATCGAATAAGAATGATCAATTATTGTCTAAAATGGATTTAATTAAACAAGAAAGTGATATGATTAAAAAAAAGTACCAAAATTTAAACTATAACCAGAGCAGTTCAATAAACAATGAGAACAATTCAATAAGAAGACCTTACGAAGAATTATATCTTCAAAAAATAGATCCAATTGAGTAAAATATTAAAAAAAAAAATTTTTTTTTTTAAATAATTTAATAAAATAAATTTAATAAAATAAACAAAAAAAGGGAATATGATTCAAAAATTGATTTTAACAAAGTTTATAAAAAACTAAAAAAACCCAATTTGAATCAATTGAAAAGAGTTGTAAAATATTCACAAGACTTTGATGATTATAATCAAAAAACGAGTATAACAACAGTTGGTGAAACCAAGTTTGATGATTTTGAGCTATTTGAATTGTAAATTATTTTTATAAATTAAAAATTAATCAAAATTAACATTAAGAACATTTGATATCCATAAAAGACGACTCAATTCTGAATTCTGAGTTTTGGTTAATTTCCATTCATAAATCCAAGTTTATTCAAACAAACACTTTAGGTTTACCACTTTAGGGTTGAAATCATAATAATTTTTTTTAAAATAAAAAATATATAACTAAACATAAATTAAATTGAATTTTTATAATTTTGTTTTTTAACCTAATTACAGTAGTAATTAAGTATTGAATTAAGTTTTATCTATATTTAATAAGATAAAATATAACAGTTTTAGTAGTAATAAAACAAATAGCACTTGGATCAATTCTATTATTGATATTTTAGAATAACATATTTAAAAATATTTTTTTTAAATATTATTCCATAAGTACTAGTTTAGCTTTTGTAATTTAAAAGAGACACTTTTAAATATAAAAGATTAAAACCAAAATTAGACTTTTTAAAATTTATTTATTTATTTATTTAATTGAATATAATTAATTTTATTTTATAAGACTTTCAAATGAATTATTTCAAGATTGTTTTGATTCAATTTATAGAGAAATTGAAGATCTAAATGACGAATTGGCAAACAATTTAATTAATAATGAATTCTTACAAAATGAACAAAATAATAACAAATCTATTGATGAATCATTTAATAATAATAATAATACTACTACTAAAAAAAAATCTATTTCCAAACATTCTATTCTAAGCAAAAATGAGCTCAAACTAGCAACTAATTATTCCTCGTTTCAAACAGAAGAGTTTGAAGACCAGGAAGAAGAAGAAGAACAAGAAGAAGAGAATGAAGAAGAAGTAGAAGAAGAATTTGTTCGAGACGAAGAGAAAGAAGATCAACACGAGCAAATAGCCGAAGAATTTGATCAAATTTATTCAAATGAAGCAAATAGTTTAACATCAATTTCAACATGAACAATTTCTATGAAAAACATCTATTGATTTCAAACTAAAAATAAAGAAAATTATGACTACTTTTTATATTTTATTATTATTAATATTAAATATTAAAAAAAATTTATTTTTTAATTTTTAATAATTTTTATTAGCTAAAATTATAATTTGAAATAAAATAATTCAAATAAATTATTTCTAGTTTTTTTTTTATTTTTTTTTATTTTTATTTTGTTTTCAAAATAACCTAAAACTTTAATTTTTAATAAAGAATATAATGTAATAAAATGAAAACAAGATTTTCATGCTTGATTGTGTTTATGAATTGCTTTATTTTTCTTATTGAATGTTCTACTCATTGGAAAGTGACTGAAACAGGTCGAATTGAGTCAGACGAAGACTCGTATTTTACTTTGCTAAGACCGTATGATCTTGCTTCGTTTATGAAGCAAGATGAACGATTACAAAGATTGAATCATTTGAAAATAATTATAAATTCTAAAGATTTGCTAACAAGTGTGAATCAGCAACAAAAAGAACAAGCCGAAAATGAAGAAAATAATAGTAAAAAATCTTCGGCAAATAATTATCAGGAAAATTTTTATAAAACAGATTTGGACTGTTTAAAAGCGGGACAACAATTAACGAAATTTTCGTTTTACGAAACTCATTTAGTCTCTTGGCATTCACATGGATATTATTTGCCTAAGGAATCACTTGAATTGAAAAGATCTCAGATTAAAATTTTCAAAAAGCCATTTTGTGATTTTATCGATTTGCCTTTTAGTATGAAAACTTTCGATCATTTAGAAGTAAGAAGAAAAATTTCTTTGAATGTTGCAAAATTAATTGCGTTTTTATATATATAAATTGTATGTAAAATAGCGCAAATAATATTGCAACAAGAATAATTTAATTTAACTAATTTTATTTTATTTTTATTTTAAAGAGCATTCAGTCTAAAGAAAATATATCAATGAATCCTGATATTGATTTATTAGCTAATATACTTATACAACCCCAAGACTACTATGGTCATATGATACATGTTGCTTTAAATACTGTAATTTATTTTTTTAATTTTATTTGTTTAAGTAATTTATATAATTTCATTTTTGAATTTAGAATTCTACTTCGTGGGTTTATTTAGCAATGGCAGCAGATTATTTTAGAATAAAAGGTGATTATTCAAATTCAATAAAATGCTTTCAAAGATCAATATTTTATTCAATAGGGTTTGTTTTTTAAATTTAATTTAATTTTAAACTTAATAATAAAAATAAAAATAAATGAAATAAAAAATATTCTAATTAAGAACAGAAATTACCAGTTAATACCATTACTAAGCCTATCGAACATGTTACACAAGTTAAATTTCATAAACGACTCTTTATCAGTTGCATTAACTGGCGCTTCGATTGATCCTAAAGATTACTTATTAAGCTACTATGTAGGCAATATTTATGTTACTTTAGGAGATTTAAATCTAGCTTATGAATGGTACGACAAAGCACTTGTGTTGGAAGAAAATTTTAAACAAGCTTTTTTAAAAAAACATGCTATCGCTTGCCATCTTAAACTCGAACAATACCTAGAAAATAAACATTTAAATTTAAAAAAGAAACTCGAAGATCTAAAAGATTATCAGTCTTATTCAGATGAATGGTTTCAACTAAATAGCAAACTTGAATTAGAAAAATCTAGTTCAGATCGAAGAAAATTCACTCGAAAAGCTTATGAATCATTTTTAATTAATTCAAATAGTTACATATGCAACTGGGACTTGAATTGTAATAAATTAAATATTCATTATAGCTTTTTTCCGTTCAATAATCAAACTGCTTTGAACAGATTCATCAGATTCATAAACAACAATCAAAAATTCAAAAACAAAGATCTACAAAGTTTAAACTTAAAACAAGATGAATATTATTTAGATGAATCAAACAGTGAATATGAAACAATACTAATAGAGAAAAGAGTTTACAATAAGCTAAAACCACCGAATACGAGAAATTTTCTTACTGAATTATAATCATTATTATTATTATTATTATTATTATTATTATTATTATTATTATTATTATTATTATATTAATTAATTATTATAATAAAGTTTTGAAACTTTTTTGCTTTGCTTTTTATCTATTTTTAATAAAAAAATATTTTAAAACAATTATCTTATTTTTCTTGTTCTTGTTGAATTTATTCAAAATAGAAGAGCAAATCATATTAAGTTGAAATTAATACATGGATAAAACTAATCCATTATTGGATCACTAATACCTAAACAAATCTAAAAGAACTAAGAAAAACTAAGAAAAACTAAAATCATAAATTATTGAAATCTAATATAAATCATTTAACTATTTATTTATTTATTTGTTTAATTGTACAAGATAATAAAAGTAATAATAATAATAAGAATAATAATAATATTAAGAATAATAAGAATAAGAATAATGAAATAGATAAATTATGAATTCCAGTTTTAATTGAATTCTTTACCTTTTAGATAGATAGAATTTTTTTTTTTTATTTTTTTGATTTTTTGTTCTATAAATACTGATTAGAAATTAGAAATTGGAATTATTTTATTTTATTTTATTATTAGTTTTTCTTTCTTTTTTTTTCTTAATATTTTCTTGAAATTTCTAAATAACAAATTTAAATATGTATAATGCGTGGGTTATATTCTATCTATATATTCTATCTATCTATATTATCTTAATATATTCTTTATATTGTTGATTTGATTGGTAATATTCTATTGTTTCTCTTGTTTTGTTTTGTTTTGTTATTTTATTAAGTTTTTTTTCTTCTAATTTAAGCTTAGCCAATTAATAATTAAACAACAAATTCGAATTCTAATCTATTTTTGGTTTTAAACGAAACAGAAAATAAAAAAAGTTTGAATTAATTATTATAATCCTGATTTTGAAATCTTATAAAGATAAACTTTAAATACAAAAAATAGCTTTAGTTTTAAGTTTATTTCATATTTTTTTTTTTTTTAGTTTTTCTTATTTTAGTTTTTATTTTTTATTTTATTTATATTTAAGTATAAAAAATATAAAAATATAACGCTTTTATTTTTCTATTTTACTTAATATATAAGTTAGAAATTAAAATACAAAAAAACTTTTTTTAAATCCAAAAAATGGTCGAGGATAAGCCACTTACTGAAGAAGAGAAAAAAAGCCGTAAGAAAGCCGAAAGAGAACGCAAGAGACAAGAGGCTCGTGAAAATGCTGAGAAAAAGAAAAGATTCGGTTTAACACCGGAGAAAAAAAGAAAATTAAAATTATTGATTATGAAAAAAGCCACTGAGGATTTGAAAAATGAAGCTGAGAAAAAAATGGCTGCAAAAAAAAATTACTTAGATCAAAGAGTAAAACCATTGCCAGAAATGGCTCATTTAAACGAAGCTCAATTGGTTTCGATTTGCAAAGACTTGCACAAACAAATAGCTGAACAAGAAGAAATCAAATATGATTTTGAAATGAAAATCATCAAACAAGATTATGAAGTATATCAAATAATTTTATTTATTTTTATTTTTTATATATGTTGCAAAATTGATTGCGCTCATTTTAAGCCTAAATGTATTAATCTAAACGCAATCAATTTTGCAACAACACATATTATTAACAATTTATTAAAATCTCAAATAATTTTGTTTTATTAATTAAAGATCAACGAATTAACCATTAAAGTAAATGATATCAAGGGTAAATTCATTAAACCAGCATTGAAAAAGGTTAACAAAACACAAAGCAAGTAAGAATAGAATTTATAATTTATTAAATACATTAAAAGATTCAAAGTTTATATTCAATTATTTTCAAGATTTGCTAAATTAGAAAAATTAGAACAACCAGGTGCTGATTTCAGAGCCAATCTTAAATCAACCGGTAAAGACAAGTTTGCTTTGGAAGAGAAAGAAGAAGAAGAAAAAGTTAATTTCAGAGATCAATTAAAATCAACCAAAGAACGCGAAGAAGATAGAGAAGAATAAAAATAAAATTAGTAAAAAAAAATATAATATGAATATCATCTATCTATCTATCTATCTATCTATAATTATTATTATTATAAACGAATTTTTTTTTTCTCTATACTAATAAATCATAAAAGAAAAAAAAAAGAAAAAAAAAAACAAATTTTATTATTTTATCATCATCATCATTATTTTATTTAGTTTATAAATTATATTCAAAATAAATAAAAATCACAAGATAATTTTATTTTTGTTTTATTTTAAATTATTTTATTTGAAACTTTTTTTTTCTTTTTAAAAAAAAAATAAACAAACTTTGGCTGTTTCAATATTTTCAATAATTTAGATTAATTGATAATAATATAATAATAATATAATAATAAAACAAAAAAAAATTAGTAAATTTTTATTTATTTATTTATTTATTAAAATTTACCTTTAGGCTTTTTTATCTTATTTTTTAATTTCAATAATAAAAAAATAATAATCATATTTACAAACTTTGCTTAAACCCAAGCTAAAATTAATTTATTAAATTTTTTTATTAATAGTTAATAAAGTTAAAAAATAAATGCATTGTGTAATATTGCAATTATATAAAAATCTTTAACTAGGAATTCGAAATTCAAAATTGTATCAAATAATTAAATTTATTAAAAAAATTTAGAAAAAATATTAAATGATTTTAAAATAAAATAGGCAATTTTGATGTTGTTGCAAAAATAGTTGCGTTTATATTAATTAATTTTATAGTATAAGAAACGCAACCAATATTGCAACGAATCAACAACAATAAGGTAATATTAAAAGATAAGACTATTTTTCAGATTTCATATATTTCATAAGTTCAGGGATCCAAGCAGTGATTAGTAGTTGAAAGCTTCTATATTACATAGATTAATGCAACATCTTCAGTTGATGCCCTGCGGTAGAATAGAGATATGTAAACTTAATACTAAAAGAGTTGTTGAGACCGTAGTTTATACACTACTGTTATTTGTCTCTAGTCCTTCTACTCTTACTAACCTTTAACTCATAGTTATTTCAATATATAAACTACTAACTTCCTAATAATAATTCGGATTCTAATAAACTATTAAAAAGTCAGTTGAGTCTTTAATTTATTATTTTTCCCATTACAAATAAGCTCTTAATTAATTAGGACCACAACAGAGTTATTAAATTAAATATTTTTATAATAAAAAAGATGCTTTAATTTGATTTAAAATAATTTACTTTTAAAAATAAAATAATATTATTTTCCTTTAACATCCTGAAATCAAAGATAATCAAAAAGAAGCTAATTTTTTTTGTTATATTTTTTTTAATTCAAACTTAAATTCATCTGAAAATCATTTGTAAAGTTTTTCTTGCTTTATATATTGCTTTTCAATTCATTCAAATACTATATATACTTTAGTTTAATTAAATTCAAAATTTTGATAATTCTTGAAATTTTTGAAAAAAAAATTTGATTAATTTGGCAATTGATTCAATTTTTAAATATGAATTCTCAACATTGGGATACTTTAAATCGTAAATTTAGAGAGAATAAATTTTTATTTTAAAAAATAAATTTTTTTAAATTTAAAGAACCTCAGCCACTAATGTTACAACAAACGATTCGACCATTAATGTTAATACCATCACAAATACATCAACAACAATCTGTACCTTTATTACAACTCAATCAAAATGAATCTAAAGAAAATGTTTTTATTAGACAAAATTTTCTTTATTTTAAAAAGTTTATATTTTATTATGTAAATTGTTTTTTTTTTTATTAGGAATTCTCAATAAATCGAATAGATTTAAACACTAGTTTAAATAATTCGATTAAAGATCATTTTGGAGTTTTAGAATTGAACAATGAATTTATAATAAAACCAAAATTGGATTTTAATGAAATTAATCTTGAAATACAAACAACTGATTTTAATCATGGTTTATCATCAAGTGTTACAACTCTAATTAATATGGGTTCTTTGAGATCTAATCAAGATAAATTAAATGAAATTAAACCCCAAATAATAACACATTTTAATCATAATTTAGATAATCAAAGCTTAAACAATTCTTTATCATCTTCATTATCATCTTCAACTTCATCATCAACATTATCAGCAATTAATAAACTAAATAAACAAAATTCAAATCAAACTATAATAAAAATTGAAAACTTATTACTTAAACCATATCGAGATAGAAGACCTAATAAAATAGTAATTATTCTACGCGGTCCACCTGGCTCTGGTAAATCATTTTTAGCCAATTTAATAAAACAACAAGAAGAAAAATATGTTAGCTCTTCAGATAAGCCAAAAATTTTAAGCATTGATAATTATTTTATTAGTGAAACAGATCAAGAGACTAAAAAATCTAAAAATCAAATTGTTTGAAAACATTAATAAGAAATTAATTAATAAAAATATTTTTATTTTATTATTATTTAATTAAAGATGATGAAATATGAGTATGATGAGTCTATGGATGAAATTTATCAAAAGAGCCTTGTTAAAGCTTTTAAAAAATTGATTGATGATGATTTATTTTATTTTTTGATTGTCGATATGGTTAATGAAAAGTTGAATAAATTAGAAGAGATTAGTTTGTATGCTAAGCAAAAAGCTTTTAGTGTTTATGTTGCTGAACTTGTTCAAAATGATGCAAAAACTTGCTTTGAGAGAAATGTCCACAATAGGAAATTACTAGACATTCAAAAAGTAAGTTTTACTTTTAAGTTTGAAGTTGGAAAATTAATGCAAAAAAAAAAATTATTTTTTTATAAAGATTTTTGAAAATTGGGAATCTCTGCCAGATAATTATGTAAAATTAGATCTTAGTTATTTTCAAAACAATAATGATATAGAGCAAGTAGGCTATGATTTTTCTTGAGATTTTATTTAGTTGTTGCAAAATAAATTTCGGATTATTTACATTAAATTGAATACTCATAAAACGCAATTAATTTTGCAACATTTCAAAAATTTTAAATTAGTTAATTTTACATTCATAGGTTGAAATGTCAGATGCGAATTGAATTCCGAATTAAATTAAAATTTCCTTTTTTTTTTATTAATAGTGTAATTAATTTGTAAATTAATTTTAAATTTAAAAATAAACAAATCATAAAATTGGATATAAGCAATAGTTAACTAAACCGCAAGCGTTAATACCTTTAGGTAAATAGAAATAGCCATCAATACCCCATTTGTTACCCCAACTGTTTCTCAAAATGAAATAATCTTTAGTATAACCAACAACATTAACTGCATGATTTATATCTTGTTTACTACAAGTGGTATCATTATAAACACCAGAAGAATACAATTGAAAAGTTTTTAAACTAGCATCTATTCCACAACTAACTGCTCCGAATCTAAATATAGCATCTTCTAGCTCATCTTCTGTATCTACAAATTCATAACTAGTTATTCTAGCTGCCGTAAAAATGGATCTAAAAGCACATTTTCCTTCCTTGTTGATATTTTGAAAATTTTTATTTAAAATTTTCTATATGTTGCAAAATAAATTTCGTTTTTTTCCAATTGAATTAAATGCTTCAAAGCGTAATTTATTTTGCAACATATTTATATATTATTGATTATACACTATTAGATGTGAAATATTTTTACCTTTGCAGTGTATGGATAAAACCATAAAGAATTAATACCTCTATTGGCTCTTACATAATCGAATGCTTGGTCCATTGTACCTCCATCACAACCAAAATTTCCGTAGCTTCTCGAACAATCAATCAAATTCTGCTCTGATAAAGAAATTACATTTCTCTTAGCAGCAGCTTGAAATTCAATTGAAGCAACTGCCGAGAATGCATAGCAACCACCGCAGTCACGTTGGTCTCTCACCGGAATCGGATACAACTTTCTCAAATCATATTCTACTGGTCTATTTGAACTACTATTCGTTTGTCTTTTTGTTTTACGATTCTTTTTAAAATTTTTCTTTTTCATTTCAACTAAATTTTTTCTTATTTTTAAACCACATTTTTTCTTGGTAAATTCTTCTATAGACATGTAAGCAAAATCGTTTAGTTTAAGCTTATAGCCAAGATTGTTCAAGTCATTTTCTAAATTGTGTTTATTCACAAAATCGTAATTTTCTTCCCATATTTTTTTAAATCTCAAATCTTCCAAAGTATCGTTAACTTCCAAATTAGTTATTTTTTTAAAACTTTTCCAATTCTCATTAAACAATTGAGCTAATGAAGCACTATCTAAATTTTGTCCTCTAATAAAATTTCTATTTTGTAGACTTAATAAAATAATTAAACCAAAAACATAAATCAACTTCATTTTTTATTGATTCAATTATTCTTCTTCTTCTTCTTCTAAATTTTTTTTTTTTTACACATTTTGTTATATAATTTATATTAGTTTTATTTTAATGGAAAATAAATTTTAAACTAAATAAAAAATTAATTTTTTATAAACTTTTTTAAAATTATTTAAATTTTTTGTTGTTGTTGATGATTTTTTCCATCAAAAAAGACACTTGTCTATACAAAATAAGAGAGAAATTTTTTTTATTATAATTTTGTAATTTTATTTATAATATAATATAAAAAATATAGTTACAAATTAAGGATAAAATATTTCAATAAAATAAAAATTTTAATTTTAATTTAAATTAATAATAAGAATGAAAATAAACGATAAAAAATTGGAATATTTAAAAAACAAGTTTAATATAAAAGAATGTTCAGTTGTGCTGAATGATTGTTTAAAATCTAAAAATTTGAGAAGATCTCCTCGAATGAGAATAGCTAGTAACAAATCAGCAATTTACAAATATGAGACTATAAAAGATTATCAAAATAAGAACATAATTGTAAAATGTGTTCAAAGTTTAAAGCCAAAAAAAGATCATTTTGAAGATTATATTGAAAAACAATTTACTAAAGCAAAAGAATCAAAAGAGACTAGTAATTGTAATACTGAATTGCTAAGCTTACAAATGAATAATTGTTCTATTGATAAAACTAAAGAAAATATTTATATTTTAAACAAATCGAATAATACCATTTATACGGCTAATTTTTATTGTTACAAAGACACAATTCAATTAAAAGATTACAAATTTTTTACACAAAACGTGTATGTTAGTATAATTACAAAAAAAAGTGGTGTGATTAGACTAGATGAAGAAGGATCAACTATAACACAAATACACGAGAATGAAATTATTTTTATGCTTCAAAAAGGCTCTTGTTTGAGTTTTATACAAGGCGTTTTATCTACTCATAAACAATCTGATATTATAAAGGTTCCTCGAGGATTTTCTTATAAACTTAAAAATTCATCTCAACAAGAAAAATGTTATTTATACTTTGAGTTTTCTTGAATTCAAAATAATGTTTTTTTTTTTTTTCTTTTTAATTTTTTTTCTAAATATTTGCCTAAGGAGAAATTAAAAAAATAAAAAAGCTTTTAACTAAAAATAGTTTTAGTTTCTTTGATTAAAATGTTATTTCTTTTGAGACAAAAGCAACAAATCCTTAAATTACATTTTTCTTTTGATTGTTGAATAATAAATTTACTTAATCATTACTCTAGCAAAACACCAATTATAAAAAGTTTATTTTAATAAAATTTTCTTTCTCTTATTCGTCAAAATGTTCCCAAGGTGAGTTTTGAATGATGATGCTTTAGGCACATCTTTTCTTTTCGTAGACGACATGGTTATTAATTGAATTGTTTTTTTTTTAATATCATTTAATAATTTGCTTCAATTATATTTTGGAAATATTTTTCAAAGTTTTCGTTTTATATTTATTCTTTTGATTAATGTAAAAAATAAATTTTCTACTACAATATTTAATTAATTTTATTTAGCATTTTAAAGGTTAGGTGATGCTTTATATTTTAAACTTAAATGATTTAATTAGAGATGAATGTTAATTAGAAATAGTAGTAGTAGTAGCAGTAATATATACTGCGACCCAAAAGCTTATAAGAGCTATGGCAGTAACTTTAACTTTTCTGGGCACTGTCCACGTAAACATTCTTCTAATCTTCCTTTAAACATATTAAATGACGAAGCGTTTATCACAAATTGAGGCAAGGCATTCCAAACATTCACTACCCGCATTGTTAAAAAATAAAATCTTTGCAAACAATTTTTTACGTTCTCTCAAATTATACACATTGAGTGTCTTCTCAAATTGTAAGTCGTAGTAAATTATAAGGAACTTGACTTGGAATAAAATTAGTAAAGAATCTTCCCTAACGGCAAATCCTATAAAGACTTTGGGTTATACAAATTATATTATAACTAATAATTCACCCTACAACAATATATACTGTATATACAGTATACAGAAAAATAAACTCTATCAGTTCAAATTTTTTGTTGCAATAAATTGTTTTTTATTTTCTTAGTTTAATTAATAAATAATTTGAACAAAAAACTATTTCGTTGAATAAATTCAGCTCGAATTAAATTATTTTTTTTTTATTCATAACAAGACTTAGATGATAAACCCTAATAGATTAAAATTAATATAAAATTAGTATAAAATTGAATAAATAATTACGGATAACGGATATTAACATGTAATCCTAATGCAAATAAACGAATTTAATTTCACAACAATTCCTAAATATCAAAATCATCATATCATATCATATTAATTTTATTATAAAATAATATTATTTTTAAAAATAAAAATAAGGTTAATGCTTCTTCGTAAACTTAGTAATAAACTTTGTAATATTTATGATTTCAAATTTAAATAGTATTTCATTTTGATTAAAAAACAAAAAACATATTTAATAAAAAAGTTTAATAAAAATAATTTGGAAAAAATCAGATAATTTATTAGAAAATTAAAAAAAAAGAAAAAACATAAAAACAAGTATATATTTGTTTTAAATAATAAAAATCCTAATACAATTTAGAAAAAAAAAAAAAAAAGAGAAAAATATTTTGAAAAATTAATATAAATTTAAATTTAATCGAATTCTCTTTTAACTTGAATTGAAGCACAACATGGACAGCACCAACCAGCAGCTAAATCACCAACAATATTTCCCTTTTAAAAATATTAAATTATTAAAAATTTAATATAAATTTGATGAAGATAAATTACTCCAATTCCTCTTTGCTCTCTGACTTGATATCTCATTACAGGAACCAAAAGTGGATAGAAAAAGCATTGTAAACCAGCCCAAAGCATTCCTTGGCCAGCTGCTTTTGAAGCAAGACCAGCTTCGATACATGGTATACAATAACCAATCAAGCAATCTGGCATACTACCACAACAATCAAATAAACCATTACGAAATTCGCCTCTTTTTAATTTTAAATATATAAGGCAAATATTTTAAATTCTGAAAAATAAATAAATTTACTTACGACATTTTTAAAATTGTAAAATTTGACTTTTAAAACTTCTAAAATTATTTTATTTTAAAACTTCTAAAATAAATTTATAAAGTAAATTTATATATGATTATTTTTTAATTTAACTTAAAGATAACATTATTAATCAAATAGTAACAACAACAACAACAACAACAATAATAACAACAATAACAACAATAAATAAATTATGGAAATTTTGATAACAAACTGGTTAGTAAATTTTAAAATTTATCTTATTATTAAAAGTATATATAAAAGTATATATTTGATTTTTTAGTCTATGACTAATAAAGTTATCTCTTTTTATTTTTTGTTGGTAAATAAAAAATAATATTTTATTTATGTTCAAATGAAACAAGGAAAAAATCTTATTTTGTAATTTACGGATAACTAATAAAAAATAAAAAATATAGATTTAAAATAGAAGATTTTATTTTGTTGTTGTTGTTGTTGTTGTTGTTGTTGTTTATTATTCGATTTTAAATATTAACCTTTAAGAATTTAATATAATAAAATAAATTAGGCAATTTTCTATTTTATTTTATTTTATTTTATTTTGTATCTTGAAATTTTTACTTTTTTAGGTTTTTATTCTTAATATTAATAAAAAATACTTATTCTCTTTTATATATGATATATACATATAATATGAAATATGAAAATATCTGGTTTCAATTTATTTTAAAAATAATAATAAATTCTAAAAGTTAATATTCTATTACTAATAGAACCTAATTTATAAAAAAAAAAAAATATTATTAATTCTCTATATTTCTCTATATAAATCATATTATTAAACTGTTGCAAAATTAATAACGTTTTAAATCAAACAATTGTATGATAAAAAACGAAATGTAATTTAATTTAATATGAGAAATTAATATATAAATCACGAAAGTTTAAAATTTTAAATTCTAAATTTATAAAAAAAAAACAAAAAAAACAAAAAAAACAAAAAACAACATTAATAAAAGCTCTTCAAAATTAGTAAAAAGCTCTTTTTGCCTAAAATTCTAAAAAATCGAATAAAATAAAAAAAAAAAAAAAAAATAAAGAAAATTTTTTCAAGCTATTTGAACTCAAAGTAATTATTTACCTTGATTATTATTGTTATATTTTTATTTGATGTTATTTAATATAAAATAACAAAAAATATATGTTTTTTTGCCGAGTAATTTTTGTATGATTTATATATGATTTATATATGATTTATGTATGATTTATTATGTATGATTAAGCATTTATTTAATAAGAAAATAAAACTATTATGTATTATAATAATGAAATAGTAAATATTCTTTCAATATTTGAGAAAAAAAAAGAAAATAAAAAAGAACAAGAAAAAGAAAAAGAAAAAGAAAAAGAGGTGTTTTAACAACAAACAGAATAAAAACATAAATAGAATTCATTATTATTCCTAAAAGATAAAATAAAATTTGTTTAATTTAATAAAACCTGCTGCTACTGCTACTGCTGCTGCTGCTGCTTAGATAAAATTGGCATCAATTTACATAATTCATAAAATATTATTATTATTATTATTATTAACAGTTGAGATATAAAATAAAATAAAATTAGGCTAATTTGTTGAAATAATTGAAACATTTTACTTTTTTTTACTTTATATTTTATTTTTTCTATTTTAATAATTTCTAATTTATTTAGAATTTAACAGAACTTAACTATAGAACAACAACTAAGAACAACAACAACTAAGAACAACAACTATGAAATCCGATTGGCAATTACAGTGTTATTTTTAATTGTAATTTAAATCATCATCATAATCTTCTTCAATCTTTATTATATATTATATTTTATTGAAATTGAATGAAATTGAACTAGCTTGAACTATACTAAATTTAAATTTAAAAAAAAAAAATCAGCTTTGATCAAACATATTGTTTTACACTTAATTGTTAATTACATAATAAATATAATATACTTTTTTTTGACAGTTTTTGGAAAAATATATTTATTAAATTTTTTTTGTAAAAATTCGGTTTTTATAAAATAATTTTATATTTTTAATTTTAATTATTTCATAGTTTTATTAAAACTATTCGAAACAAATGTTTACAAATGTTAAAATAATGAGAATAACTAACAAAAGCGATTACAAATACTGTATAAATGAATTATTTTTAATTAATACAGTACAATAATAATTACATTAAAATATCATAAAAAATAATAAAAATTAATTTGATAATTTGAATTTAAAACCAAAGTATTGAAACAATTCTATTAGACTCTCTTAAAAAAAAATTTCATATTATTTTAGCTGGTTAAAAGAATTGTAAAAATATTTTGGATGATTTAGTGTTAATAGTTTTATATAAATGTATGTCATAATATTAAATGTAACTAGTACTGTATCAACAGAGCTAAGCTAAGATAAGCTTAAATTTAAAATAATAAAATTACATTTTTTACCAAATGAATAATTTTTGGTTCTCGTTTTATCCTATTTTTATTCTATTTACATTTTATGATTAATTAATTAATTAATATAAAATTTAACAAAAAAAAAATCTTGCGATTTTATGAAATGAAATAAAATTTTAATTTAGTTATTTTATAATCACGAAAACTTTAATTTTTATTATTATTATTATTATTATTATGTTTATGATTAATTTTAATTTTAATTTTAATTTTTGGAAGGTTTTTATTGTTTTTTAATCTGAAACTTAATTAATTAATCAATTAATTTCAAAATTTTTCAAAATATAAATATTAGCCTTTTTTTTTTGTATAATTAATTTAAGCTTTGATTGAAAATAATTTTTTTTTTTTTCATATATTTTGATTAACTATTTTGTTGCAAAAATAATAGCGCAAATTTATATATAATCCATATTGTTTAAAACGAAATCAATTTTGCAAAAGTCAAATATTAAATATCTAATAGAAAATGAGCCATTCACATTAAAACCAAATATATTCTTAATCTTTTAAAAAATTAACACAATAAATGTTATTTTTGTATTTTTCTCATATTTACTTTTAATTTAGTTTTAATTCATTTAAAAAAAAATAAAAATTTAAATATTAAAAGATTTATGTTATTATTTATAATTATTTTGTACAGTTTTTCACGAATATAAATGTCATTTTGAATTAATAATTTTGCTCACAAATTTACTAAACAAAATTTTCAAATTTTAAATCGCCAGTAATTGTAAACCTTAAAACTTGATTGAAAATTTGTTTTCTCCGTAGTTCATAACTATGCACAGGTTCGTAATCCCTTAGGTGCTCTTGGATTGTCTAAAATCGCTTTAATAAAATAACAAAACTTTTTAAGCAAACGATGAGTAAGAACAAATAGTTAAATTATAACAAAAAAGAAAGAAAATTATTATAATTGATTTCACAGTCATTTTAGCTCAGAGCTCTTTTAAATCCAAATAATTTGAATAAACATTTATCATTTTATAGCAATTTTAGAAAAATAAATTGCAGTAAAGTATTATACAATAATCAAAATAAGGTAAAATAAAAGTTTTGAAAAAATTACCAATCTTATATGGCTATTTATCTATCTATAAATTTAAATAATTTGTTTACTTGTTTCTTAAAACTGATAAAATTAAAATTTAAATACTGTATATATATATATATATATATATATATATATATAGATCATTTGAGTTATAAAATTTTAATTTTAAAAATAATTTCGAATGACAATTCATATGATCTTTTTAAAATATTAAAAATCATGTGATTATTGAATTAAACAAAAACAACTTATCTTGAGAAATAAAAAAACAAAAAAAAAGTAATAAAATTGATAAAAAGTTCCAACTTTTTAGTATAAATATGTTACCATAAAATGAAGCAAATACCATAACTAATAAACTTAATTAGAAAATAAAAATAAAAAATTATATAATAAATAAAATTTGATTTAAAATGAGATTTTTATTTTTGGTATGTTCAACTTTATTAGTTGGTTCATCGATAGCTGCAAGCTTGTTTGATACATCATTGGACAATTTCTGGAGAGATTTTAGAACAAAACACAATAAATTGTATTCAAGTGAAACAGAAGAATTACAAAGACGTTCAATATGGGAATCAAATCTTAAACATATTCGTGAGCATAACTTGAAAGCTGATTTGGGCCAAAAATCATATAAACTTGCTATGAACAAATTTGGTGATTTGACAAACCAAGAATTTGTAGGCATATTCAATGGTTTTAACAAGACTAAAAATTTATTCAAATCATCAAACAATCCACAATATTTGAAGCCAGAAGCAATGGTTAAAATACCAGACTCTGTTGATTGGAGAACAGCAGGTTATGTTACACCAGTTAAAGACCAAGGACAATGTGGTTCATGCTGGGCTTTTTCAGCTGTTGCTTCTCTAGAAGGTCAACATTTTAAACAATCTAAAAGTTTAACAAGCTTATCAGAGCAAAATTTAGTCGATTGTTCAAGAAAACAAGGTAATATGGGTTGCAATGGTGGTTTAATGGATCAAGCTTTTACTTATATTAAAGATAATAAAGGAATTGATACAGAAACTTCATATCCATATACAGCCAGAGTATTAATTTAACAATAATTTTTAATTTTTACTATATTAGTAATTTATTTTTAAAATTTAAAATTTATAAATATATAAAAGGATGGTAAATGTAAATTTAATCCAAGTACTGTTGGTGCTACTGATACTGGCTTTGTTGATATACCATCCGGTGATGAAGATGCTTTGACTTCAGCAATTGCTACAATTGGACCAATTTCTGTTGCTATTGATGCAAGTAATTTGTCATTTCAATTTTATACATCTGGTGTTTATACAGAGCCAGATTGTTCATCAACTGAATTAGATCATGGTGTTACTGCTGTTGGTTATGGTTCATTAAATGGACAAGATTATTACATAGTCAAAAACAGTTGGGGAACAAGCTGGGGTCAACAAGGTTACATTCTAATGGCTCGCAACCAACAAAACATGTGCGGAATCGCCACAATGGCATCATATCCATTAGTCTAAATACAAATTTCAATATTTCTAAAATATCTTTATATTATAGGATTATTATTTAAAACTTTATATAAATATATTAGCTAGCTTTTTTTTTAATTTATTTATTTAATAAAACATTTTCAATTTGTTTTTTAAATTTTTATGTTTTTATATATTCCTACTTATCTGATACTTGTAGAAGACTTGATATCTTGAACTAATGTCTCTACAGTATTAAACCTAATGAACAAAATTAATTAAGTTTAAAAATTTTAATTATTTTAATAACTATTTATTAAATTTTAATTTACAATAAAATTAATTAATAAAGAAAAAATAATAAAAAAAAAATTGAGTCCAATTTTTTTTTTTAAAGTTTTTGAATCTTGGTTTCTTTTTAAAAAATAAAAAAAAAACATTAAACACAAACTCACACATACAGATAGATCACACATTGAATCAAATGGAAAATAAATTGTTTTATGATAAATTTAAATTTTATTGAAAATATTTTAAAATTTAACTTTAAAATGTTTTTTTTTATGTTTTTTTTTTTTTTGTTTTAATTATTTGAATAAATGAATCAAATTAAATCAAATCAAATTAATTAATAATATAATCAATCAAAAAAATATTAAACAATGAAAAAAAAAAAAAAAAAAAAATTACAAAATAAATTTAAGAAAAAAGAAAAGAGATGAAATTAATTTTTAATTTGAGTCAAATTTGAAATAAAGATACAACAAATCTTGTGGCGATGTATTTTTTATTTTGTATAAAAAATCTTTAATTTAATATTAAAAATAAAATTAATTTAATTAAATAAAAAAAAAACAAATAAATTTAAATTACTTGAAGGTATTTTTATAACATCAGCTTGATTATGAAGAGACAAAACACCATTAATTGAAAATATACAAGAACCTTTTTTAACAAAATAAGTAACACCAGAATCATGCTGATTTGTTTTGGTCGATTTGCTCGAGTTTATTCTAACTATACCATCGCATTCGGTTATAACCGAGATACCAACACCATCCGAACATTCTTCATAATTTTTACTTTCTATTTTTTTATTGTAACAATATAAATTTAATAATTTTTGATTATCATTTTTATTGTTGTTGTTGTTATTGTTGTTGCTGTTACAATAAATAAATTCTTGACTTTTGTTTATTTTAGAGCTGTCTAAATTAGAACAATCAATTTGTAAAGTATTTGCAAATACACATTCAGTTTCTTGAGCTTCTTGTTCATATTGTACTTGTTCAACTTGTTCTACTACTTCCACTTCTACTTCTTCTACTACTTCTTTTTCCTTTTCTCTCTTTTTTTCTTTTTCTCTTTTTTTTTCTTTTTCTTTTTGTTTTTGTGTATGTTCTATTGGTTCAACACATTCTATAATTGGATTTAAATCAGGTTGTTGTTCATCTAATGCTTCTGTTTGTGCTTCAATTATAGTCATGTAATTTTTGATAGAGTTTTTTTTATTTTTAGTTTCTTGTTGTTGTTGTGAATGTTTAGAATGTTTAGGAGAAGTTTGAGATTTTTTTTTCTGTGGTTTTTTTTCTAATTTAGTTTGTTTATGATTATTATTATGATGTAAAAATGGAAGTATCAATTCAGGTTTATCTCTTGTTCCTATTAATTTTTTAACCATTAAAGATTTGCCTTCAAAATCTTCTATTTTTTCATATTCATAAATAGGTATAGAATTTTTATCGATTTTGGCACGTTTAGGTCTTCGTTTGGCCAATGGTAATTCTTCAGAGTCTGATGCATTTAATTGTTGCACTTGTTGTGGTTGTTGTTGTATTGGTTTAAATACATTAGCTTTTGATTTTGTTTCTTTATTATTAGCTGTTCTTTTATTATTTGTTGGTTTTTTATTATTTTCAATTTGTTTTAAAGGTTCTCGTTTTTGTTGTTCTTGGTCTTTTTTTTTCGGTTTAGATGAATTCTTATTTTCTTGAATAAAAAAAGAATTTATTTTTTTAGTGCCAATTATAGTCTGACTATAATGTTCGTTTTCTTTATCTTGTTCTTCTTCTCGGTCTTGTTCTTCTTCTTCTTTATCCGAAATTGTAATTATTACATCATTTTCTTTATCTTGTTCTTTGTCATGTTCTTTCTCGCGTTCTTTCTCTAGTTGTTTGTCTTTTTCTCTATTAGAAATGTTAATTATTACTTCTTTTTCTTTCTCTTGCTTTTTCTCTTGCTCTTTCTCTTGTTGTTTGTATTTTTCTTTATTCGAAATGTTAATTATTACTACTTCTTTTTCTATTAATTTTTCATTTGGAATTTGCTTTAAATTTTCCTTCTCATTTATTACTTGACTACATTGTTGAGCTTCTTTTTCAATTTCTTTTTCAATTTCTTTTTCAATTTCTTTTTCAATTGTATTTTGAGATGTGAGTTGTTGTTGAATAACAATTTGTTTTTGAATATTTTGCTCTTCTAATTTGCTTGTATTTGCGCTTCTATTTGTGCTTGTATTTGTGCTTGTATTTTTATTTTTATTTGTATTTATGCTTGTATTTGTGCTAGTATTTGTGTTTGTATTTGTTGAATTCTCTTTTGTATTATTATTGTTATTGTTATTGTTATTATTTTTATTATTAATATTATGATTACTATTACTACTACTACTAATTTTAGATGCTGTTCTATTTTCACTTGTTCTCTCTGATGAATATTCTCTTTTTTTAGTATATTTTTTAGTTTTAGGTTTACTCTTTACAGATGATTGTTTAATGTATGAAATATCCTCGTCTTCATCATCAGTTAATAATTCATAAATTTGATCTTTTTTCAATTTACCTTTATTCTTACTTTGTTTATTGTTGTTGTTGTTGTTGTTGTTGTTGTTGTTGTTGTTGTTGTTGTTGTTGCTATTAAACAAAGGTGGTAATTGTGATTTAGATGAATTTGTACGAGTTGGTTTAAATAGAGCAGAACCCGAACTAACATTATCCAAATTAGTATTATTAATATTTGTATTATTAATTGTTGAATTATTTACAGTATTTGTAGTTTTATTACTAGCTACAGACTTTCGTATAAAATTATTCGATTGAATTAATAATAAATCAGTTTGATCTATTGATTCTTCTAATTTATTAACTCTAGTTAATTTTCTAGTATTATTATTATTATTATTAGTAATATTATTATTAATATTAATATTACTATTACTTTTATTACTAGTGCTATTATTTATATTATTGGTGTTATTAATGATGTTTTTATTATTATTATTATTTAAAGTGTTTGAGCTCAATCTTGGTTTAACAAAAGTATCGTTATTTAATTCTTTATTATTATTATTATTATTATTATCATTAATTGTTTCTTTTTCAACTTGTTTTTTATCATTTTTTTGTTTTGTTATTGTTATTGAAGATTTAGTAATTATTGGTGCTTGCTCTTCTATTTGTTCTTCTACTTCTAGATCAACTACTTCTGGTTCAACTACTTTTGCTTTAGTTTTCGATGTTGTTGGTGTTGTAGTCGCTGTTGATTGATTAATATTTTTATTACTTTTATTATTATTATTATTATTATTATTATTATTATTATTATTAATGATTGGTAATGGCGATTCTAAATTGGCAATTGTTGATGATAATTTATTTTTGTATAAATTTAATTTATTTATTTTATTGTTTGAGAAAAACTCTTGATCAAATTGATCATCAAGTTCATTTAATTCTTGTTGCTCAAGTTTATCACAATAATTTTGATTCGATTCAATATGTTGATAATGTATAGATGTCGATTGAGATAAAGGTGAACAAGAGCCGTTTATTAATTTTGTTTTAAGATTTTTAATTGTAGTTGTTCTTGATGTTGATAATAATAAAGGAGTTGATTGTTCTTTATTATTATTATTATTATTATTATTATTATTATTATTGTTGTTGATGTTTGAATTTTGCTTAAATTTAATCAAATTACTATTTTCTAATTCTACTAATTGTCGTCTTGTTTTTTCATTAGTTGGCTCTTCTTCATTATTTACTACTTCTTCTTCTTCTTCTTCATCTTCTTCTTCTGCTTCCTCTTTTTGTTGTTGTTGTTGTTGTTGTTGTTGTTTTTGTTGTTGATGTTGTTTTTGTTGTTGTCGATTATTTAAACTTAATTCGTGTTTTAGACTAGATTCAATTATAATTTCTTTATCTGAATCCAATTCAATTTGATTCTCTTCATTTTCCTCATTTTCTTTATATTCTAATTTTCGTTTAGATAACGACTTGCGAGCTGTAATTGTTGAATTTCTATTCGTATTTGTGTTTGTAATTGTATTTAATGTTGAATTATTATATTGTAATTTGTTTTTTTGTTCTATTGTTTGTTCTTCACTATCCGATTCTAATAATGATTCAGCAAAGAATTCTTTTGCTCTAAATTCGGTTGGTTTTTTATTGAAATTGAACAACATACGCTTTATTCGATCATATTGTGAATTTATTTTGTTTTTATTTTTCCATGAGTCGATTACATCTTTTAGATTATCTTGAGACGATGTTTTACATGAGCTGCTTGATGATTGACTCATTATTATTATTATTATTATTATTATTATTATTATTATTATTTATTAGTTATATTAGTTTTTTATTAGTTTTAATATTTTAATTTATTTATTATGTTGAATGAATTATTCCATTAAATTTTATTAGAAAATGTCCTCTCTTACTTTTTTTAATGTATAAATATTTTTGGAAATATAATTTAGTTTTATTTTTATTATTTTTTTTCTGATTTTCAAGTTTGGTTTTAAATGACCTTTACATTTTAGATTTTTTTTGCAAAATTTAATAAATACACACTATATGTATTAATTATAATATAATTATATTATAAACTAATGCATAATTAGTTCATAATTTATTCTAAATTAAAAATTCATTTTTGCTTTTATTCTTAATTTTAATTTTATATTTAATAAGATGACAATAAAAAGACAAATAATTAATATAAAACATATATTAATATTTGTAAAGCTTTTTAACTTTTTTAAAACATTTATTTTCATTATAATGTATTTCGTTTTAAAAATTAATTATTAAAAATAAGAAAATTAAATTTTATACTTGAGATTTTATTAAAGTTGTTGTTTATAGGTTTAAAAATTACATTACCCCTAATATCCTAATTAACTTAAAGTTTTAAATATTTCAAATGTATTTTTAAATTTTAGTAATAGTAATAGTAGTAATAGTAATAAGATTGATTAGCCCACAAGTGGGAAGAAAATATATTAATATATTTTCTTTCACAATCTATCTTGTTATTTTTATTGATTTGAATGCACCATTACTTTCATACAATTTGTCAATCTTGGCTTTAAATAAGTTGACTGTATTCGCTTCAACGACTTCAACAGGCAATACATTCCAGTCATTTGCAATTCTATTTGTGAAGAAATTTAGCCTTGTGGTATCTTTAGTGTTCTCTTTGATTATTCTAAATCTATGTCCTCTGGTAACTGGCCTCTCTCTTTGCTCTGATTCTTCTCTACTCTTAGGTTTCTTTTAGCAATTTATCTTATCGAATCCATTTATTATCTTGAATTGCTGAATTAGATCACCTCTTACTTTTCATTATTCCAGTGATGTTAGTTGAAGTTTTTTTGGTTGTTCTTCTTTGTACATTCTCAAGGTTTTCTATCTCTTTCTTCAAATACGGATTCCAAGCCGGCATCGCAAATTCAATTTGAGGTCTCACGAATGAGCAGTAAAGCTGTCTAAATGTTTTTAAATCTATAGGTATGTAAATGTATTTAAAAATTAAGCTTTTGCTATAATACGATTTACATGTGTTGTAAATTTGAGATAATTCGATATTATTACACCAATGTCTTATTCTTCATTGGAACTTTCAAGATCAAGTTTGCTAGTATTGCATCTCATCTGGTATGTGAATTGACTGTTCTTCCAACCAAAATGCGTTATGTGACATTTCTTTATGTTGAATTTTATTTCCCATTTGTCCGACCAGTCGCAGCTGCTATCTATGTCTTGTTGAAATGCTATCCTATCTTCCTCAGGGTTCACCTTGTGAATCAGCTTGTTATCATCTGCATATAATTCAAAATAACATTTTACTGCTTCTGGTAAGTCATTTCTATATATTAGAAATAACATTGGGCCTAAAACCGATCCTTGTGATACTCCGCTTATAACATCGCTACATATTGACTCATATTTACCCATTACTACTCGCTGTTTTCTACCCGATAAGTATGATTTTATCCATTCATTTATCTTTCCATTTATACCATATGATTTTAATTTGACAAGTAATCTTCTATGTGGAACAGTGTCAAATGCCTTTGAGAAATCAGTACATAATATATCCACAGCATCTCACATAATATATCACAAATATTTTAACCTTCTTTTATTATTTGTATATTGATATTATTGATATTATTGGTATATTTAAAGCATGCTTTTTCTTATCCAAAATAATAAAATATATAAACAATATTTGGAAAATTCAAATAATTTAATTCAAATATGAGATTTATTTTGATTAGCAAAAGTTTGATGATGAATTTTTAATAAAGTCAAAGCAACAATCTCTCAAAAAAATTATTATGGTTGAAATTGGACTTGTGTATTTCTGAATCTATATCTATATTCAATTTATATTATGAAATCTAGTTTTAATTTTAATAATAATATCTTTTATTTTTTTTTGTAATGACCAACTTCTTGCTAAGCTATTTAAATACTTACAGTAGTCTCCGTTAATAACATTTTTTTTTGATGAGTTTCCGGTTATGTAATTTATTCTTACTGTTTGCGATTAACATCCTCAACCTGCAGACCGATACACACACACACACTTATTTTTAATATAAATACTTGTAATTTTTGTTAACATAATTAGATTTTGGATCTCAAATAAAATAATTAAACTTTAAATTATATTTTTAGTTTTATTTAATTATGCCGCTTAAACGCGAGCATAACATTGGCGCCCGATAAAAATTCATTAAGTCTCTTAAGCTTATTAACAACGTGGTCTTAAACCATGCTGTTTTTACATGTAATTATAGTTTTAGCTATTAGCTTATACAATCTCTCTTTACAGTCCTTTATGGATGATATGTTGAATCGTGATTCATGGGGGATGGCTGAAGCAACAAAGTAATGTTATTGATCCTTTATATTCAATTGATAACGTTGTTGGCTTGGAAGAAAGTATAAAAGTTATGGACCCGGAGATAAAAATAGATACAGCAAAAAATGATGTACCACCGGTTAGTCCAATCGAAGACGTATACTGGATTCTAATTGCCTCAGCTTTATCGGTCTTAGTAATAATCTTATTCATAAACGAATGGTATAAACTAAGATGCACAGCTCAACCGTTTTTTAAGAAAATAGTGTTAGCTTGCTTTAACATTTTTAGGAGATCCAGACAAAAAAGCTTATTAAGACGCCACAAGTTTCATACAAGAGCACCTACTGTTTATAAACAAGGCGACAACCTATACCATTGGCTAAGGAACTTCGAAATCTTCTCTACAAATATGAATGAAGATGACAAAATAGATTCCATATTGAGCTATTTAGGTGAAGAGTGTCTGCAGCAAGTGGAGGAAATGATTATGAATGTAAACCCCTACGCTAATTTTGAGGAAATTAAATCCTTTTTAATCAAGTTATATGGAAAGAGAGTAGATGAGGTTGACCCGTTTTCCACTTTTGCTACTAGGATTCAACACAAGGGTGAAAATTTGTATCAGTGCTTTAAAAATATTAGAAAAATGAATTGAAATGGTTAGGCAAATAAAATTATTAAATTTTCTATATTAGATAATTTGATTATATTTATATTAATCATTTCATTTTTACGCATCAAAAATTATTAAACAAACTAAAAGTAAATTGATATGTAATTTTCAACAATAAATTTTCTCTAGTTACATAAAAAAAGATAATTTCAAAATGAATCATATATAAAATCAATATAAAAATAAGTGAAAATTTTATTAATTTTACAATTCATTATATATACAGTATATACATTTATTGTATTTGCTAATTATACATAAAACCTGAGTTTAGAATAAAATATAAGCTAAAAAGATGTGTAGACACGGATACGGACATAAACATGAACATGGATATGGATATGGTTATGGTTATGATTATCCAAACTATGGATATGGTCATCATCATTATGCTCATGCATATCCACGATATTATGGTCATTACTGATAGAATTTTAATAATACATAGAAACAGTTATTCATTTGATTTTTTTTAAATATTCATTAATCAAACAAACATGCCAAAATAAAATATTTTTATTTTAAATTTGATATATTAATAATAAATTACATTTATATCAACTTATTAAAATTTTATTAATAAAAAACATTTTCTGAATATAATTTAATTGATTTTAATCAGTTTAATTAGTAAAAATGTCATAAACTTTACTTGGCGAAACAAGAATCAGGAGATTACATAAATGAAATAATATGTTTAATTTAATTTAAATTAAAATTTACAAAAAATTAAAAATTTGTTTTAAGTTTTTTAAAGTTTTGACCAATGTCTAAAATAATTTAAAATAAATTCGAAATTTACTAAATTGAATAAATGTATTTTAAATTTCAGCTTTTCCTTGGTAGCTTTAGAGATTTATTTTTACTACACCAATACCTAAATATTAGGCTTTTAATTCACAATTTTTGGTATTTTATTACTAACAATAATAAATACACAACATATGTTTTGCAAAAAGCTATAAATTATGCGGTGGGTTCAACTTTGTTTGTATGCAGCCCGGGTAAGAGTAGGAGGGTGATGATTACCACTTAAAACATAAACATTATTCAATACATCCTACACTTTAAATTATCTTCATTGCAAAATTGTCAATTACTTAAAACTATTTAAAAATATTAATAAAATTCCTATTTTCCTTATCTAAATACAATGAAAACATGCAATTATCTACAAAATAAGATATTTGCCATTTCTATAGAATAAAAACTCAAAGAGATAAATCAAATTTAGATTTTTTAATTAATAGTTGATTTTTAATAATTTTTTTAAAATAAAAGTTATTAATTTTAAAGCCACTAACTACGCCACGGCCGGTCCCAAGCCCGGGTAAAGTAGGAGGGGTGGTGGTATTATGCAAAGTGTGGTACATTACGGGTGGTGAGGTCTACGGGCCTTATCTCAAATCCTGTCGTACGTCTGTGCCGCTGGCTTTGACCATCACGGAGTATAGTAGGTTGGGAACGATCGCGGGAGCTTGTTTTGTAACGCTGGCACTTTGCACATACTCTTAATAAGACAAGGTAAAGTCAAATTAGGCGCTTGGTTTGGGGTTCCAAGCTATATGCCAAATAATGATCGAGTTTGCAGCTTCGGCTCAGATGAGTGGTTGTTATTTGTGCTGAACGTCCCCCGTTCTTATTAAGAGTATGTAGCCGTAATATCATCATAACTACGCCACTGCCGGTCCCAAGCCCGGGTTAGAGTAGGAGGGTGATGATTACCACTTAAAACATAAACATTATGCTTGCTTTTGGGTTTCAAATTTTCCCCATACCTTTAAAACTATATTATTAAATTTATATAACATAATTGAGCAACAGAGCAAAATTTTTACTGAGCCTTAATTAAACCACTTATGTTCTCTATTTTTTATGATCTTTTATATAAAATGCAAATATTTACATTTATTTAGTTTGGATATTTTTCTTATATATACTAAAATATAAATAAATAACTTATAACTTGGAGGTCTAAAACTATTAAGATTACTTATTTAAAATGATGAAAATGCTAATAAAATGGTATCGAGTGTTTCATTTGGGCAAGGAATACACTTTAACGAAAACAAATGAGGAAAAAGACTTTTGGATAACCACATCGTAGGATTTTATATAGAGTAAACAGTGTACGATAGATACAGCAAAATCTTACAGGGTTCTTGATAAAAAACTCATTCTCTTATCTTGGTTAGGAGCCAATGGTATCATTATACACTGCGCTAGTGAGACCTGATATAGAATATTCTGTGAGTGTCTGGTCACCAATCGCAAAGATCAGTATAATGATTTTAGAGAAAGATTAAAGATGATCTACAAAATTAATCTTATTTCAAAAAAAGATGTCATATCGTTTGAGAGTCTTGAATTTGCAGAAAAAGTTAAGAAGTGATTCGAATGATCTAAATTATAAAATAATAAATGCTTATACGATAACATCAATTGGACAACTTTGCCAAAAGCTTAACTTTGAATTTAAGAAGAACTCACAATCAAAGACTTGCCAGACAAATCAATAAAAAAAGGACTTGTATTATGATCTAACATGCTAACCAACAGAATTTTACCAACATGCAATGGACTGCCTGAAAATGTAATATCGACAAAGGCGCTAAATAGGGCATTGTGAATTTTAGTACAAAAATATAAATACAAAAATAGAAAATGATATAACTTTTATTCTAGAGGTCCAAAATAGGTTCTGAAAACGCAAAAAAGTGAAACAAACTTTGTTACACCATTGGAAAAGGTCTGCAAAATCTCTGCAATTTAATTGCGCATTTTATTTTCAATGCTTTTAGTTTTAGTGAAAATTGCAGAAAAAAATGCGCTTTTTTGTAGACCCTGTCCAATGGTGTAACAAAGTTTGTTTCACTTTGTTGCGTTTGCAGAACTTATTTTGGACCTCTAGAATAAAAGTTATATCATTTTCTATTTTTGTATTTATATTTTTGTACTAAAATTCATAACGCCCTAAATAGTTTAAAATCAAGAATTGATTATGAGTTGCTTACTAAAGTTATTAATTTTCTTAACTTAAGTATTTTACTTCTACAGTATTACAAATGAATGAATATAAAAATCATTTCTGTTTTACAAATAAATTCAATTTAAGAATGTTATTTTCTGTTTTAATATAAAAATTGCAATTTTATAAACTAAACTCAAATTTAAATAAACATAAATAATAAATAATTACGTTTTTATACATTCGAATAAATTGTTTAAAACGCAATTATTTTATCAACAAAATATATTAATAAAAAATTTTTTTTTATCTATTTTGTAATATTTTGCTTTATTTTTTTTTGTTTTGTTTTAAAATTTAGATTCTTTTTTGTTGTTATTCATTAATGTTATATTTTTTTTTAATTATCACACAATTAGTTTAAAAATAATAAAAATAAATTATTTTTATTAATTTTCAAGAGAAAAATAAAATTAATAATAATAATAATAATAATTAAAATTAAAATAGATAATAGTTATAGTAATAATAGATAATAATTAAAAATAAAACATGACAATCACAAATTTATTAAAAATAATTTCAATTTATTCTAATAAAATAATTCAATTATAATTTAAAAAAAAAAGAAAAAAAAACAAAAAAAATTTAATCACCATTTTGTTTTTGTTTAATAATTATTTACATTTTTAGAAAAAAATTAATTTATTAAAGAAATTTTGAAAATTAATTAAAACAATAAAATATAGAAAATATTTAAAGCTTAAAAAATAAAAATAAAAAACCTCTTAATTTGAGCTCGATTTTGTAATTTCAAAGTTTTTTATTTAATTAAATCAAAAACTTAATCCGACTTGAAATAAAAAAAAAATCAAAAATTAAAATAATAATAAATAAACAGAAAAGATAGAAAGAGTATTAAGAAGAAGAAGAAGAATAAATTTTAAAATTTTAAACATGAAAATTAAAATTATTGCGTTTAATAATAATAATATACTGTTTATAGAATTAGAATTGTTATTATTATTATTATTATTATTATGAATATTTTAAATTATTAAGAATTTTTAAATTATAAAATTAGAATTAGACATCAGTCTCTACATTATTGGCTTTAGTTAATAACAAATCTTTTTCCAATTTATCAAATTTATCATTAAATTTATTTGAATCTCTATATTTACTAAACGAATTATTAATAATTGAATTTTGATTATTAAACGAAGACCATATATTATTGTCCTGATTTGATAATTGTCCAGGTGTTTGTTGTTGTTGTTGTTGATAGAAATGGTCTATAACAGGTTCAATGTCATAGCCAACTGCCATCATATTCTGATAGGATGTAGCACCAACTGAATCTTCTAAATCAGATCTTCGATTAGATCCTAAACTAGGCAATCCGGTTAAATGTTGTGAATTCGAATTATTATCATTATCTATTTTATTATTACTATTATTATTATTATTATTCATATTCATATTTGTATTTGTATTATCATCATTAGAAGAAGAAGAAGTAGTATTTGTGTTATATTTGAGATCTATTTTGTTATCATCATTGTCGGCTTCTCGATGATAGAAATAATTAAAATTGGAAACTATAACCGGTACTGGCAAAGCAATAGTAAGCACACCAGCAATGGCGCACATTGAGCCAACTATTTTGCCCCATAATGAAATAGGACGCATATCACCATAGCCTACAGTAGTCATAGTAATCATAGCCCACCAAAATGCATCCGGTATACTCTTAAAATAAGTGTCTTGTTCAGTAACTTCGGCAAAATAAACTGCCGAACTAAATAATATAACACCTATGAATAGAAAAAATATGAGCAAACCGAGCTCGCGCATAGACGCTCTTAGTGTCTGACCGAGTATTTGCAAGCCTTTGGAATGACGACTTAGTTTGAATATGCGAAATACTCGGACTAAACGAATTACTCTTAGTATGGCCAAAGACATGGCCTGTGAGGATTTTTTCTGCTCATCGGCAAATATAGTACCAAGCGTAATAAAATACGGTATTATGGCAACAATATCGATCACATTCATTATACTCTTTAAAAATATTAATTTTAATGGACAAGATGCGAATCTAACAATAAATTCAAACGTAAACCAAACAATGCAGACTGTTTCGATTAAAAAAAACGGCTCGTTCAAATGAGGTATATCGTCCTCTATAATAGTAAACGATTTATTAGTCGTATTGTCAAAATCAGTTACCTTGTATCGCTTAAAATTTGGTAATGTTTCTAGACAAAATATTACTATACTAGTTAATATTACTGTGACCGATATAATGGCTACAAAACGAGCCCATTGTGATGTTTCCGGATATTCGAACATGAGCCACGCTTTTCGTTGAAATTCGTTAGTAGGCAAAATGCGCTCTTCTTCTTTAACATAGCCTTTTATTTATTAATTAATTATTTTTGTTATTATAAGAATATTAAATTAAATTTTAAAGTTAAATAGAAACCTTCGTCTTCGCGAAATTTATTAAAAGCTTCTTCGCCAAGTTCGAAAAATTTTATTTCTTCGGTGAATACGTCTACAGGCACATTAACAGGACGCCTTAGACGACCATTTGATTGATAGTAATAAAGTATAGCATCAAAGCTAGGTCTGTTTCGATCAAAAAAATATTCGTTTCTAAGCGGATCAAAGTATCTAATTCTTCGTTGTGGATCGCCCAGCAGAGTATTTTGAAAATTATTTAAACTAAAATAAATTTAATTTTTTTTTAATATTTTTTAAAAAAAAGATTTGCTAATTTTAAAGCTAATCTTATTGCTATTTCTGCTGTTATTGTTGTTTTTGTTGTAGTTGCTGTTGGCATATTTAATTAAATTATTTTTGTTATTAATAATAATGTAAATAACTTTGAGCTGTTTTTTTCTTTTTTTTTTTAATAATAATAATGTTTATTTAAATTAATTTCAAATTTAATAGATTTATTTTGGTTTAGGCTTTTTTTAGGTAATTGAAATTATTTGGTATTAGATTTTATTTTATATTTCTAACATGTATGAATATAATGAAAAATTATAGACAATTACTGAATTTTATCTTGTCTCTATCAAAGCTCATTTTTTTCTATTAATCATCCTTTCAATAAATCTTAGAAAACTAAATAAAAATAAATAAAAAGTATTTAACCATAATAAATCAAATTCTAAACATCAATCAAACATATTATACATTTATTTAATAATAAACATATAAAGAAAAGAAAAAAGAAATAAATGAATAATTTTTACTTTATAAAAATTCTAAAGATTATTGATTGTAATTTTGATTTTATTCAACACAATACACAATAATATATTATCATATTAATAATATAATTAATTAATTAATTAATTGATTGTAATATTAATTATTTATTTTAGCAAAACAAGAAATAATAAATTTAATTTAATTTAATTTAATTTGTTAATAATTTGTTTAAAAGAAGATAGAAGAAAAGCCTTAATAGTTAATAGTTATTATTGTTAGAATAACATATGAAATAAACATTAATAATTATTTATTTTTTGTTATATAATTTTATTTTAAAAGAATTTCAAGTTAAAATATAATTGATAATTGATAATATATAATATTGATAATACAGTATATAATAATAAAATATTTGGTTGTTGTTGTTGTTGTATTTTTATTTTATATTTTGTTTACGGCTTTGTTATTACTATGCTAAAACAAGAATAATTATTTATACTAAATCTTTAAAAACATAATTGTCTGCTGCATAAAAGCAATAAAGAATAAAAACAGATAAGAACCTAATAGTATCCAAATATAATTTTTACTAAAATATACACCCAACAAATTTCCATATAATTAAATCATCATTATTATTCTAATAATAATTAGTTGTTATTTACTTAGCTACTTAGCAAGTTAGCTAGTTAGTTAGCTAGTTTGTTAGTTAGTTAGTTATTTTAGGTTAAAAATTAAAAAATCTATTTTTGAAATCAATATTTAACAAAAAAACTTTTTATTTTTTTTTAATCTTAGTTAAACTCTCTGAAAAACATAATTTTAATCTATCTATCTACATATCTATCTATATATCTATGTATTTATCTATTTGAATAAGAATATGATTTAGAATATTATTAATATATAATATTGTATTTAGATGCCAACAGAGAAAGCAATGGGTTAGCTTTAAAATTAGCTTTTTATTAGTGCTGTTTTTGTTTTTATTTTTGTTGCTATTGTTGTTCTAGTAGTTGTTGTTGTTGTTGTTGTTGTTGTTATTGTTGTAGTTGTTGTTATTCATGTCTCAAATTGATGATACAATATTAAAATACATAAATTAGAAAAATAATATAAAATTACGTTTTTAATTGTGTCTCGAATCTAAGACCACTAACATTGATTACAACACGTTCACTAAGCTCATAGTCACAACTTTTTTGCTGATTACCAGTTATATCATCATAAGCATTTTGCTCATCTTCTAATATACGCGGATGTGCTCTATATAATTAAATAAAATTTAAAATTATTTTAAATATTTAATAAACACATTTTTCAAAGCTTTTAATTATTAAATATTATTATTATTAACTAAAAAACAACACCTTTCTCTAGCATTTATTCCAACATTCAATGTTGTTGTTGTCATGTTATATTTAATAATTACTATTATTATTAATTAATTAATTATTATTAAACAAATTTTATTTTATTTATTTTTTATTTAAATAACCGGAAATTTATTATTTGTCTTTTTAATATTTTTTAATTTTAATTTTAATTTATAAAGTCTTCTAAGTCTTTCTCTTCTTAGTTTTTTTATTTAATTTAATAAATTTTTATATTTTTTTTTCATTATTAAAAATTGTTTAATTATTATTATTATTTTATTATTTATTAATTTAATTTAATTTTAATTTTAACTTTTTTTTTTTTTCAAAAACAAACAAAAAAATAAAAATAACAACAAAAAAATTTAATTTTTTTTTTAAATCATTTTTTATTTAACTTTTTAAAAATAATAAAAATTTTAAAGAAAAATTTTTTATTTTTTTTTTTAAATTTTTATACAAAATCAAAAACAAAACAACTAGAAATCAAAGAGAATTATTTAATTACACCATTTTAAATCCATTGGGATATTTTTTATTTTTTTTTTTATGTTTTTAAAATAAAAAACACAAAAAACAATAAAACAAAATAATAATTATAATTTCAACCAAAAATAATAAAAAATAAAACAAAAAAAAAAATCAATAAAGATTCTCTCTCTTTTTCTCTTACTCTAACTCTATTGAGAAAAAGAACTTGATGAAACAAGAAAATAAATTTTAAATTTAAAAAAAAAAAAAATAAATTTTAAGGTTTTTTTTTGTTTTGTTTTTTATAATATTTTATAGTTAAAAGAATTTTCTTAAATTCTAAATACTACTCTTTATATTATTATTATTATTATTATTATTATTTTACTTGTTATGTTCTTATCTAGTTTTATTTTTTTTAAATCGGATTATTTAAATTTTTGATTCCTTTTAATCATCATAATCATCATGATCATGATCATCATCATCATCATCATCCTCATCAGTAAAATAATATTATAAATTATACTGATATATATATAATTCTTTTTATTTTTTAAAAAAAAGTATAGTTTTTTATTTTTTTTATTTTTTAAATTAGTTGAAATATGATTGGAAATAAATTTGTAATTTTGTTTATAATAATAATAATAATATAATATAATATAAAATAATACTGATATTTCCTTTAAATAATTTAAAATAAAGATAATAATAATAATAATATAATATTATTATTATTATTATTATTATTATTAGATAAATTCAAAGTTTTTCTAACAAATTTTTCTACATTAAACAATTTAGTTTTAGTTTTAGTTTTAACATAATTACTAACTCAAGGTAATTGATGATATTAACAAACAAACAAATAATATTATATTAATAATAATAATACACAAAATAGATAAAAATACATAAAAATAAATTAATTTAGTGTATTAACAAATTGAAAATTCAAAAGTAAAAATTTAAAAAGACAAAACAAAATAAAATAAAATAAAAAACCTAAATGTGTATTATATATACAAAAATGTGTGATTTCAAGTAACTAAATAAGAAAGTAGAAAGTATAACTATAAGTAATAAATTTCCTTGTAATCTAAAACCATCTAAATATATGTGTATATATATATATATATTTTTTTTTTTTGTTTTGTTTTGTTTTGCTTCTAATTACATAATACGTTTTACTATTACTACAACTAATATTACAAATAAAAATAATAATAATAATAATAGTAATACTAGTATATATTATTTATTTCTATATTTCAATTAATAGAAAATAAAACAGATTTTTGAAGAAATTTTTTTGAACAAGAAAACATAGAAAAAAGGAAAATAAATGTTTAACACAATTGATTATTTCAAAAAAAAAAAAAAAAAAAAAAAAAAAACTAATACATGATGGTAATTTAATATGTATTTATTTGTTGTATACTAGTAGTTAATTACAAGATACTAATAGTTTTAAAAAATAAACAAAACAAATACATTTTTGGAAGAAGAAGAAGAAAAAGAAGAAGTAGAAGTAAAAGTAGAAGTAAAAGAAGAAGAAGAAAAAGAAGAAGTAGAAGTAAAAGTAGAAGTAAAAGAAGAAGAAGAAAAAGAAATATAAAGAATAAAATTTGTTTAATAATATAATAATAATAATAATAATAAATATATTTTCTAATCTTGATATAGTTCGAAAATCAATCTCATCATTAATTTGTTGAACATTAATAGCATTTTGATAATTTACAGCTTTACTAAATAAGTGGTTTTATATTATATTATATTATATTTTTTTTTTTATTTAATTTTTTTTAAATTTTTTATTTTATTTTAGTTTTTTTTTATTTTTTTTTTTTTATTTTTGAAAGCATATGTTTAAATTTAAAAAAAAAAAAAAAATTATAAAATAAAAATTTGCTAATTAAAATCATTTGTTTGTTTAAAATCATAAAACTAAAATAAAAAGATTTATTGTATTTTATATTTAATTAAAAGCTTTGAATAAAACTTGAAATATTTATTTCTAAAAATAAATGAATAAATATAAATAAATGAAAAAAGTTTATACTTACAATGGATTATCAATTAATGATATATGTTGCCAAAGAGTAGCCATAATATAATTAAACACTATATCAATGTATCTAATTTAATACCAATCAACATATCAACGTTCTTATTTATTTATTTATTTATTTATTATTATTAATATTAATATTATTATTATTATTATTATTATTATTAATATTATTATTATACAAAATAATAAAAAAATCGTTGTCAAAAATAATTAATAAAAAAAAAATTAAAAAAAAAAAAAAATAAAATAAATTTTTAAATATTAAAATAATTTAAAATAAAAATAAATCTCATGATAATTTTAATTATTAAATCAATAATTTTTTTTTTAGGTTTTTATTTTTTTAAAAATATATTTATTTATTTTTTTTTTAAATATTTCTAAAATAGAAATAAAAAAAAAAAAAAATTTTATTAATTTTTATAAGGTAAAAAATAATATAATTAACAATAAAATAAAAACCTAAAAAAAAAACTAAAACAAAAATAGAATAATTAATCTTTAAATTTTAATATTAAAAAAAAAATGGTTAAAATAATTTATCAAATAATAAAAAAAAGTTGAAGTAGAAAAAGAAATACAAGTAGAATTAGAAGAAGATGAAGAAGAAGAAGAAGATGAAGTAGAAGATGAAGATGTTGATGATGATGAAGAATAGTAGAAACAAAAATAAGATTAATTAAATTTTCAAGAAGTAAAAAATGATTTTAGAAATAATTTAGATTATAATATTAGAAAATACGTCTTTTCTTTTAGTTTTATTTTTTATTTTTATTTTTTAGTTAACTTCTACTACTACTGCTACTATATATGAAAAAATATCTAAACATGTTTCTCTCTCTCTCTTTCTCTTTCTCTTTCTTTTTTTGTGTATATATATATCTCTATTTTTTGAAAAATCTAATTTTTTTTTTTTTTTATTTTTGCAATTTTGTTTGCCTAGATAAATTGATTATTAATAAAACTTAATTATTTAAAGATTAAACGAGGCTTAAAAAAGATTTATCTTTTTTTGGTTTTGTAATTAGAAATGAGATTTTTTTTGTTTTTTTTTTTTTTTTAATTCAAGGTTTAAATGGAAACATAGTTTGAACAAAACAAGAAAAAAAGCTTCAAGAGAATATAACCTGATTTGTTAGTAGTTGTTAATTGTTGTTGTAGTTGTTGTTGTTTAATTTTAATTTGAAATTTATAGTTTTTGTTTTTATCATTAAGATTGTTTTGTGTATTTTATTTTTATTTTTTTTTTTTTAAGTGTTAATTAAACTTATTTGTTTGTTAAATCAAATTTAATCATAAATGAGAGAATAATTTTAAAATATACGATTTTGCTAATCTACGATAAAATAAATAATCAATATTGTACTTTTTTTTCTTTTTTTCTTTTTTCTTGTTTTTGTTTTATTTTTGTTGAATATTTCGATGTTGCATAATAAATTTCGGTTTGAAAACATATAAATATATTATTTTAAAACGCAAATAATTTTGCAACATAATATAATCTATATAATATAATATAAATTTTAAAATATGTTCAAATTCGAATCATTACAACAATTTTAATTTTTTGAATTTTTTTTTTTTTTTGAAAAACAGCTTAATTATTGATTGATCTTGAAAATTAAAAAAAAAAAAATAATTAAAAAAAAAAGAAAAAAGAAACGACATTAATTTTAACTGTTAATTTCATTTTATATTTTTCAATAAATCGAGTATACTTGAAACATGAAATTGAAATTAAAATTTTATTATTATTATTATTATTACTATTATTATATATATATTTTTTTATCCTTTTCAACAATTATGTGAAATTAGTTTAAAAAAAAAAAAGAAAAGAAAATAATCAATAAAAAAAAAATATCAGTTTAAATTTGTGTTTTTAAAAAAATTTAAAAAAAATAAAAAAAATGAAAAAAAAAAATAAAAAATTATGATGATCATAATTCTTTGATTGAATTGAATTCTAAAATAATAATATTAAAAATTAATGCTTCAATTTAATTAAATTACATAGGCTTATTATTATTATTATTATTATTATTATTTTTATTAATAATATTATTATTATGATAACTATTGTTAATTGTATATTTAGTTGCTTTTGTTATTGTTAATATTGTTAATATCATTATTATTATTATTATTATTGTTGGTGTAGTTATAGTTGTAGTTGTTGTTGTTGTCAATAAAAAAATTGATTTTTATCTTTTTATTATTATTATTATTATTATTATAAATAATATAGATAAATTTTTTTATTTAATTTTTTATGATTCAATTGAATAAATAGAATGATCAAAACTTATTATTTAAATAAAATCAAATAAAAAAATAAAAATAAAGTTATTAAAAAATACCTACCACTTTGAATTGTAATAAAATATTTAAAAAAAAGTTAAAAATAGTTAAAAAAAAAGTGAGTTTATTATCGCAATTTGATTAGATGATTGACAGCAGCAGTTTTTTTATTTTTTGATTAAATTTTCTGATTATTATAAAAGTCCAACTATATCATATATTAATAAATAGAATATATTATTAATAAAAATAAAATAAAAAAAAAATCGTATTAAATTAAGCTTTTAATATTAATAATAATAATATAAATTTATTGCAAAAAAATTTTATTTTATTTATATAAATAAAAAAATAATCAAGAAAAGATGTTGTTTATATTTATATTTTTATATATTTTTATAAATTTTATTATATTTAATAAGAATAATTAGTCATTTATTTAAATATATATATAATATAATATAATATAATATAATATAATATAATATAATAAAATATAATAAAATATAATATAATATAATATAAAATAGAAAATAAAATAATAACCTTTAGAAATCGAAAAAATCTATATATAATAATTTTTTTTTTTTTATAAAGTGTATTTATTATTATTATTATTATTTTTTATAATAGAAAAAAAATTCTCTCTCTTTTCTCTCTTTTTCTCTCTTTTTCTCTCTTTTCTCTATTTCTTTTTTTTTTTTTTTTATTTTATTGCTTGATTTTTGATTTATTATATGATATTTTTAATGTTTATTTTTAATTATAAATTTCATACATAAAAAAATAAAAAAATTTATATATATATATAATATATATAATATATATAATATAATATAATCGAAATAAAAATTCCTAGAAATTTTTTTTTTTTATTTTTATTTATTTTCTAATAAATTAATTAAATTAAAATTGCGAATTTTATATCAACATCAACATCAACATCAATATAAAATAAAATAATAATAAAAATAATATATGATATACATATATGCTTATATGATATATATTGTATTATTATTATTATGATTATTTGATTGATAATAAGTCTAAATTGAATTCTAAATCAATTAAAATTTATTATTCCACTACAATAAGCTTTAAATTTAAGCCGAAAAAAATACTTCTAATTTGAACAACAAAAATAAAATAAAAATAAAATAAAATAAAAGAATTAGAATATAGACTTGGGACTTGTTGTTGTTGTTGTTGTTGTTAGATATTTATATAAAAAGTAGTATTTATACTATTCAAACAGGCTTATTAATATAATTGAACATGTTTCTTTTATATTATAAAACAATATATATGTATAAATGTTTTATAATTAAGTACGTGTTTTTTAGTTTTATTTTATTTTATATTTTTAAAATATACTAATCTACTAATATAAATATATAAACTTGATATACTCAATTAAGAAATGTTTTTTTTTATTTTTTTTTTTTTTAAATTTAATAAACTAATTTTTTTTAGTTTCATCTAATTAAACTTGGTTAAATTAAAACAAACAAATATAAAATTTTTTAAATAATTTTAAAGATGTGTTTTTTGAAATTTTGTATTATTATTATTATTATTAATTTAGTGTTATATTATTAATTATAAATTGATTTTATGCATGTTTTATTTTATATTTATTTAGAAGGAAACTAGGAATGAATTCATCATTTTATAAAAGCACTCGAAATATTTTTATAAAATTTTTTTCTTTTTTTTTTCTAGTTTAGTGTTTTATCAATTAAACTATAAAAATATTAAATATAGTAAAAAAATAAAATATATATAAATAAAACAATAACAAAAAAAATTGAAACAATTTTATATTGTTTTTCTTATTATTATTATTATTATTTTTTTTTTGTATTTTGTTCTTCATATGCTCATATGCAAATTAAATAATAAAAAGTAAATTTTCTCATTAAATTCAATCATGAAAATTATCAAAAAAAAAAAAAAAACAATAACAACAACAACAACAACAACAAGCAATATCAAGCAAAATCCCTGTGATGGGAAAAAAAACAAAGAAATTATATTAAAATTAAAGTAAAAACATGAAACTTGAAATTTAACATTTTAATTAAAATAACAGAAATAAAAAAAAAAAAAGAATAAAAGAATAAAAGAAAAAATAAATATTCCTCTTTTTATTAATTTATTTTTAATTTTAAATTTTTAGGGTTTAATCTTTTAATATGTACTTTTATTTAATTTATTATTATATAATATATTCTAACTAAAATATAATTTTTTAAATTAATTATTAAATTGCGGAAACTATTGAGAATTTATTTATTTATATACAATATATATATTTTAAATAGTTTATATTGAAACTTATTCAACTTGTAGGTGTAGGTGTTAAATATAGACATATAAAATATAATTGATATTGATATTTATATTGATAATAACAGATTAATTGCAAATGTTATTTTTTTTAATTTTTTATAATAATTTTTAACTAATTTTAATTTGATTCAAAATAATAATAATAATAAATAATGGACAAACATGTGTATGTCTATAACTATAATTTAAATAATTTATTTAGATCAATTTTACGCAAAATTTATAAATTATTATAATTATTTATATTTACAGTACTCAAGTACTGTATTTATATAACACTGTAAATAATGTAATACAATACAATAGTATACATTTCATTATCAATATTCTGCTAAAAAAAAAGTTAAAGTTATCTTCTTATTCTTACTAATACAATATACAATATACAATATACATTAGTAATATGTCCAAAACACTGCTACAACCTATTGTATTTCTCTTTTATTTTATTTATAATAAATTATAATTTGATGTTTAATATCATAAAAAAATTTTTATATCATGATCAGATCTTCAGATAAACAACACTTGTATATATATATATATATGCACTATATGGCATGGCTATATACAGTACAGTATGTCAAGTTCATTTCAATTGAATTTGATTAATTTGAAATAAAACTTTTTTTTCTAGATGAGATAAAATCGTTCTGCAAAATGTAACAAATTTGCTACACTTAATTAATTAAAAAAGTTTATTAAACCAAGTCTATTAGAACTCTGCTATTTTATGTATTTTGCAGATATATAAAAGAAACTGTGATTTTTTGTGCGATCAGGATAATATTATCATAGTTTTATTAAATATTAAATAATATTATATTGTATATATTCTTGTAGCCCTACTAGACTAGCTTATAGTTTAGTAAATTTGTTTTATAAATCAATTGATTTGACCAATTTAAAACGCACAAAATATCTCTAGTCTTAATTAATAAATAAATAAATAAATATTGAAACAAATATTTCCTCATTTTAATTTTATTTTTTAAAAAAAATTTAAAACATAATTGAGAAAAAGAGCAAAATGATTATTACTTTGTCTATTAACATCTAAATAAGTATAATATAATAAAATAAAAAAAAAACTTAAAATTAACTTTGATTCAATTCTTGTTTAGTTGTGTTAATTATAATAATCATTTGTATAATTAAGAAAGAAAATAAATAAACAATAAATAATTTTTGATTTCTGATTTTTAAAATTTATTATAAAATCTTTAAATTCAAATTGTCTAAAAAATAAAAATGAAAAATTGTCTTTTTTATTTTTTTATAAAATAAAACAATTAGAAAAAAATTGCCTTTTTGCGAGTAAAATTATACTCATTCATTTCATCATATGATAAAACTATCAATAATTTTATATCTAAAATGATTTTTTTTAATTATAAGAAAGAGACCTTAAACAAAACAAATTATTAAATTCTTTTAATATTCAGTATATCTAATTTAAATATAAATCAATATGATTTTGTGAATTTAAAATTATATACTAAACAGTATATTAGACTTTAAGCTGATTCCACGAATAATTAGAATTATGATTTGATTCGATCAAAAAATCTAAAGTCTAATCTTATCTGAGAAAAAAAATTAAACAACAACTTGACAAAACTGTCGAAAATAAACTTTATACGATTGAATTTAATAAAATAAAATTCATTAATTAATTTCAAAGGACGGGGAGCAAAGACGCTAAAATCTTTTTCAATTTTTTTGTCAATTTTACTGAATCTGGGCTATGTATTTATCCAACGGGTTGCATGACCAGGTTTATTTTAAGACATGTTAAAGCAAATTGAATTTACTATAAGAAAAATCTAAATTAAGACCGATCTTGATGGGGCGCTGGTCTTGAGAACAATTGAAAATCTTAATTTTCAATTTAAAAAAAGAAATGCACTTTTCAACACATAAAAACTTTATAGATATATACATGTATTTTTTAATTCTGTTTTTTTTTAATGATAAATTAATTGTAGTTTTACAATTAAAATTTTACCGTATCGAAATATACCTATCCGTTCGGTATTTATAAAAACTCAAAGTTAGTTATCCGCTACTAAGATTTTTAGCATATATCAACTTTGGTGTCCAATAGAAACCGAACGGATTGAGATGAAAAAATAAAAATGGTAGTTTTAGATAGAGTAAATTGTCTATTTTTAATATTCATATTGAACATTTGAATATTTAAAAGAAAAAAATTTTTTGAATTTTTTTAGCGTCTTTGCCCCCGTCCTTTAGACTATATTTTTTATTCATTCAAGTTGTTTAAATTATTAAAGTTTTTCATTCTATTCTATTCAATTGACGCTTTTTTTTTTAAGCTTAATCTTAATTTATTAAAAATAATAAATGCTTTATACTATTTTCTAGAATTATCTCATTTAAGGTTTTCTTTTTTAATATTAAAATATTAATATTTTTATTATTCATTATTACTTTTGTTTATAAGAATTATAAGAAACAAAAAAACAATTTCTAAAATTAATCTCATTTAAAAATATTAAATTTTCTAAGTCATCATAAAAATTTAAATTAATTTATTTTATAAACAACATAAAAAGAAGACTTTAGAAGCACAAAAGTATATAATTACCAATTCAAGTCATAATATATAAAATTTTTTAAAAGATTATAAATAATTATTATTAAAATGTTGCAAAATTATTTTCGTTTTTTATAATTGATTTGTAATATTTTAAAACGAAATTAATTATGCAACTAACATTTAGAAAGTAGTAAAGTTTATTATGACATGCTGAAATATTCCAAAAATGTATTCATCATTAGACAAGCTATACTTGTGCAAATTACTTCATTTTAATTTTTTAATAATATATATATTATAATGTATATATTCAGAGAGAAAGAGTTTAAATACAATTGTTCAAACTTTAAAATAAATATAAAAAAATATTTCTTGTAAATTTCAGTTAATTCACAAATTCTCAACTATTTAAAAAATTTAGCCAAACAAAATATTGGAAACAAAAAAAAAATATAAAAAAAACCTAATTTAGAATTGTGAATTAGAAAATAAAATGACACAATTTTTGCCACCTTATTTACTGGCATTGTTTGCAGCTCGTGAACCGATTCCATATTTAGCACCTGTAGATAAACTTCCACATGAAAAAAAACGTCAACCGTATACAGGTTTAGCCGAGTATTTAGATCAATTCGAAGAAGCAGAAGAAACACCAGCACCAGTAAAATTAGAAACAAAACAAGAACGAATCGAAAGAAAAGTAAATAATAAATTATAAATTATGAATTATTATTAAACTTAAACTTAAACTTAAAAATAAATAAAATAAAATTTCAAAATATTATTAAAAATTAGAGAAGAGAAAAAGCTGAACAAAATGTTTACAAAATAGAACAAGACTTGGCTTTGTGTAAATTTATTTTAAATTTAATTATGATTTGTTGCAAAATTAATTTCGTTTTGATATATTCTGATATAATGTAAAAGTGCGAAATTATTTTTGCAACAACGTAATTTAAAAAATATAAAAAAAATATTAAAAGTTTTTTCAAAATATTTTCAAGGGAATCCCAAAGATAATTCGAATGCAACCCATGATCCATACAAGACATTGTTTGTAGCTAGAATAGTAATAAAAATAAATTTTATATAAATTTTCTAAAATAAAATAAACAAAATAAATAAATAAATAAACAAAATAAAAGAATTACGATACGTCCGAATCAAAGCTAAGAAGAGAATTCGAAGTATACGGTAAAATAAAACAAATAAAATTAGTACACGATACAAAAACAGGTAAACCTAGAGGCTATGCATTCATAGAATACGAAGACGAGAATGCAATGCACGGTAAGTCATAGTTAAATAATTTTATTAAATAATTAATTAAAATAATTAAAAAAAAAAAAAACAATCAATAAATGAATGATGAGTAAGTTTATAATAATAATTAAAAAAGTTAATAAGTAAAGTAAATTAAGCTTAGGTTTGTATTTTAAAATTAATTTTATTTAATTTTTATTTTAAATTAAAAAAAATAAATAAATAAAAAAAAATTGTTTTAAAATTTATTGTGTTGGTAAGTATATAAAATAATTAAAATATAAAAAAGTAAAAAATAAAAAGAGAAAAAAACCGGCACAACCAAAGTATACATAAAATAAAATAATCCATTAGAGTCATTTACCAAAGGTAAAATAAAAAAAAATAAATAAATAAAATAAACAACACATGTCTTAGATAGATTTAAAATAAACAATAATAATAATAAACAATAATAATAATATTACTAAGAAATTATTAATTTTAAAATAAAAAAAATTTTAAAATTTTCTAGCCGCATATAAAAGAGCAGATGGTAAAAAAATAGATGGTAAACGTGTTCTAGTTGATGTAGAACGTGGTAGGACAACAAAAGGTTGGAAACCAAGGAGATTAGGAGGAGGAAAAGGAGGTCGTAAGAGTCATTACGATCCAATGGCTGCAATCATGATTGAAATTAATACAAAGAATGGATTAAATAATAACAACAACAATAACAACAATAATAATAATAATAATGATCATGAAGAAAAAGTGAGTTTGTCTAAAAGAGAAAGAGAAAAAGATAAAGAAAGGGATAGGGATAGGGAACGTGATAAAAGAGATAAAAGTAAGGAGAAAGAACGAGAGAGGGAAAAGAGTAGAGAACGAGATAGAGAGAGAAAGAAACGCTCTAAATCAAAAGACCGTCATCGTAGTAGAAGTAAAGAAAGAGCGAAAAAATTGAGACGTTCAAGATCAAAAGAGAAAACACACTCATCTAAAAAACGATCAAGATCACGTGACAAAAGTAAAAAAGAAGAACACTCATCATCATTGTCTATTAATAACAATAATAACAATAGCAATAACAATAACGGTAATTTAGTAAAAGCAAATAACGGCACCGAATATGGTGTTTATTAATAAATAAATGTTATAAAAAAAAATAAAAAAATTTTAAGCTTAATTTGTTAAATATTGTTTATTTATTTTTAAAAAGCTTGAAAAAAAAACTACAACTATTCAAAAACAAACAAAAAAAAAGAGAGAGGTTATAAAATTTATTAAAACTTTTTTATTATTATTAAATAAATTTTTTAAAATTCAAATAAAAACTTTTTTTTATTCATTTATTTATTTATTTAAATTTAAATTTTTGACCATTTTTTCAACACTTTTTGATCTTGTTAATTTTAAATTGTGTTCATTAATATAAGCAGGTTCAGTTTCATCAGATTCGTATTCAGTTGAATCTGAGTCTGATTGCTGATCGAAATTGTGTGGTGTTGATGATCGACTGTATGATGGTGAACCTGGTTCTGAATTTGGTCTATAAAATTTTAATTTGTTTGATGATGCTGATGATAATATTAATTTGGCTTCATCCAATTCTGGGTGAACTTTCTGCAAAGCTAATTGTCTTGCTTTGTAATAATACTTGAATTTAAATTTATTTTTTTAACTATTTTTTATAAAAGTTTTTTATTAAAACTAAAATATTTTTCTAAATTTAAATCATCTCAAAAATATATTTAATAATATTAAACTTTTCAATTTTTAAAAGTCTTTTTAATAAGAATTTTGAGGATTTAAATATGTTGTAAAATAATTTGCGGCTGTGTGTATATAAATTGTATTAAAATAGACCGCAATTAATTTTGCAACATGTTGATAACTCAAGTTTTATCGAGTTATTCTAATAATAGTATTTCCAATAGTATTTTCCTAAATATAAATAAATATTTATAATCTAAATTTGACTTGTTCAGCCGAGTATTAAGATTTGATATATAATTTTTATTATATAAAATTTATTAATGAAACATTTCAAATAATTTATAAGCTTAATTAATTTTATTAAAATGCTTACAATGCCAAGAGTGTTCCAGTCTAATAGTTCACTTAAACGTTCAGTTCTATTACGTTGTATAATTCTTTGTCTTCTAGTTAACAAAGTAAAATCAAACAAGCACTTAAATTGAATTAATAAAAATTAAAAATAAAATTTTGAAAAATCTTAAAATATTAAAGAAAATAAATTACTTGAGCCAATTGTTCACATGATTCATTAGGACTCTTGAACCTTCTGTCTATTAAATAAATACCATAAGTATCTGGATCAGTGATGTGTTCTTGCATAAAACAACCAAATCCAGACAAATTAGTAGTTATATTTGGTATACCCATGACAGTACATTCAGCTGGTGTATAACCCCATGGTTCATAATAAGACGGAAATACACCCATGTGACATCCACGCACAAACTCTTCATAGTCCATAGCCAACAAAGGACTTGTGCTTTTTAAAAACTCTGGATGAAATATTACTTTAACACGATCCGAACGACTATTGAATAATTTACATGCTCTTAAAGCGCACAATATTGAATCTATTGTATCATTAAGAACATTATGAGTACAAATAGGAGGCAAATCGTTACGTTGAATCGATGAATATACACACTTTTTTAATTCTATTATATCCTCGTTTCTTAATATCGAATCTCCACTTGGTATTTCACCTTTTAAACAAAGCTCATAAATTCTTTTGCCCAAATCGTTTTGTAAATTTTGAACAGTGTCTCTTAGTTGTTTCGATATGGCTTGTCCTTTTAACGATTCTACATTAAAACTTTGTGTTTGTGTTGGAAATATTAAAAAAGCAATTATAGTTTTATCAGATTTGGCTACATTTAGTTTATAATTGAGCCTTGCCAAAGCTTCTATGAACATGTCAACACCTTTATTAGAAAATTCGTATCTTCCTGCTGAGAAAATGTACAATGTTTTGTCCAAATCGAAATCGTAATGTCCATAGAAATGACCACGAACAAAATTGTTTATTTTTTCTTTTGAGATTGCATGCAAATTCTGAAATTCGTGCAATGCAGAGAATTTTTTAACACTTAATCCATTCGGTGTAATAAGATCTGGTTTCTTTTTGAGTAAATGTTCAGCTTCTAAGCTAGTTATTTGCGATACAGTGGTAAACACGTGTGCTAGACTAGCCGAAGCTCGTTCTATACAATAACGATGATATATACCTCTATGACCAGCCTCTTTATCCAAATTAAATTTAGACAAATTATTGTAAAAATCACATTTACCAGCACACAAATATCTGCCCAATAAAGTAGCATGTGTTGTAAATACTAAAGAAATATCCAAATTTCTTAATCTGGACAATATCAATCCAATAGCAGAATTCCATTCATGAAAATGACCAATCAAATATTTTGCTTCTTCACTTGTACAAGAAGAAGAAGAAGAAGAGGAGCTTAAATTTTTCAAAAATTCATCAATAAACCAAGCAGTTAAAAAACCAAATATTAAAGTTTGATTTGATTCATAATCGTGTTCTGGTATACCAATATGACATGTTTGCCAAAATTCTTCTTTCCATTTATCAAGTTTAGATAAAGCAGATTTAAGATCAAAAAGAACTACTTGTGGATAACCCTCAATAAGCCAATTACCAAATACTACTCGAATACCATGTGATCTCATTGAATTAATAGTGTCTCTTAGAGCACCAATATCAGGCTCATGTAGCTCAACTTCGGTTCGAACCAAAGCTTCATTTAAAGGTCCAACAGCGATATAGTTATCTCCAAATTCATGCTTTGTTGTCGGCACTTTGCTTCTTATTACTGTATAAATTCCACCAACTTTACAAAAAAGATAATATAATTCAAACTGATAAGAAAAGATAAATACAAAAACACACACACACACACAAATAAATAAATTTTTATTTTTTTTTTTATTAAGAAGAATACATGATTTGAAATAAATTCATTCAAATGTTCATTTATATGTTTATTTAAATCAGGTTATTCAAGTATATAATATATAATCTATTCTACAGTATTTTATATATTTAGATATAAAGATAAATAAATAAAATAAATATTATAGATAGATAGATAGATAGATAGATAAATAGATAGTTCTAATTAAATTAAAAAGAAATGTATTTGACCCAGTTTTAGCCTTTTGTTTTGATTTTTTTTCTTTTTCTATTAAATTAAATTAATTCCATTTTATTCAGAAATAAATCAAATTTTTCAAGACATGATATGAATCATTTTTTTTTTTTTATTTGAATTTTGTTTTTGTTTTTATTTCAATTTCAATTTAAATTTCAAGCGATTAATCATTTTTAAAAGTAAAAAAAAAAAATAATAAAACAGTAAATTTAATTAAAACACATATATATATATATTTAAATAATTTTTTAAAAATATTTTTAGTAGCTAAGAGGCACGAAATACAATTGAAAAAAAAAAAAGAAGAAAAAAATTAAAAAAAAAAATTGTTTGTTTTATGTTTTTTTATTGAATGATTAATTTGCATTTAAAAAAATAAAATAAATAAATGAATAAAAATTCTTAAAATTCTCTACTCCTACCTTTAATTTTTTTTATTTTTCTCTATTGTTATTATTTTGTTTAAATTACTCAAAATTTAATATATTAAATTTCTACAAAATCAATTATAATATTTTAATTTTATCAACAAACTATCTATTTGTTTAGTTGCAACAAATAGAAATAAGAAGATGAATACAAGAAATATTAATATTAATAATAATAATAATAATAATAATAATGTAAATGATTGCAATAAAGAAAAGTTTGAATTAATTGATAATAATAATAATAATAAATTTAAATCTGAGATTAAATTATTAATTCTAAACACTGATAATAAAACTAAGAAGAATAATCCTGATGAAATAGAATCTTGTTTGAATTTACATAATTTGAATAACTCAAATTATAACTTAGAAGAATTAAACAATAATAAAAATAAAAATAATAATAAAATAAAAGCAACTCCAACTCAAATAGAAGCTCAAACACCAACTGCTCTGATTGAAAGTTTAATAAAAACGACAAGATTATTAAAAGAATCATCATCTTTGAATAATTCAAATACAAATACAACTAATAATAGAACCAATCATATTTATGATAATAATATTGAAATTGATACAATTTCAATAAATAATAAACATACTTGTTCCATAAATAAACAAGACATTAATAATAAAAATGAAGATTATTTATTAGATACAACAAATAAATCAAATTATTTAAACAATTTTGAACAAGTTGATTTAATTGATAATAATAATAATAATAGTAATAATAATAATAGCAACAACAATAATAATAATCGATCATTTAATACATTTACTTTAGAAAAACATTTTTTAACAGATTTAAAAGATTTGAAACAATCGTTTGTTGGATTATTGGCTCCAGTTGAACTTAAAATGGATCGTAATTTAAATACTACTTCTAAATTTGCTTCTGCATCTTCTAGTTGTTCGTCAAATGCCAATGGATTGTTTCATCCTACTTGGGACGAATGGAAACAATCTCATAAAACAAGCTCATCTTCTAACAATAATGATCAAAATTCTAGTTTTTCTACTAAACAAGAAAAACAAGAATTTCTAAATATCAATTCAAATACAAATAAAAATTTTAAACAAACAAACAATAAAGATTATAAAAATAATAGTTTACAAGAAAATTCAAATCAACAACAACAAACACAAAATAAAAAATTAATTGAAGAAACTTATACAACAACTAAAAAGAGTTCGCATCATTATCATCAAGAAAAGCAACAAGAAAATTATGAAATGAAACATAAACAACAACAACAACAAGAGTATAGCAACAATTGGACTAATAGTTCTCCAGTTAAAACTAACAATCAATCATTAAATATTCAAACAGAAAATAGTTTAATAGTTAATCAACATTCGCCAGTTAGATCTCCAACAAAACATTATCCTGTGTATCCTTATGATTATCAGGAAAGAAGACCACCTTCGCCTGTACATTTATCTTCGGTTGTTCTTGCTAAAGAACCACCGCTTGAGGTTAAAACACAAAATGAAGTAAGACTACCTGAGCCCGAACCTGAGCCTGAGTCTGAACCAGAGCCTAAACTTGAACTTATTCAACAAACTAATCAAAAAAAAATAAAAACTATTCTATCAACTCAAAAGAGAAAAGAATCAGCACCGAATTTAACCGGTTGGAGAACCGAGTCTGATTCGGATACTGAAATTCAAAATAGACTTTTGGCTAAAGCATCTGGTTCAATACCAATTGAGTATATTTCAATTAGACGTGATCCTAAACCACAAGAAAAAAAACAAGAGAAAAATAAAAAATCTATTACTACCGGAACTAATACTTGTGTTGAAAGAGGCAAAAAAATAGCTTCGACAAACACTAGTCAAGATGAATTGCCACAATATAATTTGCATGTTTCTTTAGATTCTTTGTTTGTTAAACAACATAGAGAAGCGTCTACAAGTACGGATAAAAAAAATCAAAGTAACATGTCCACAGAGACTGAATTGAGACTTAAAGATGCTTATACTGAGCCTGAGCCTGAACCACCTAAACCTAAACAACCATCACCACCTCCTTCACCACCATCACCACCACCACCAGCACCCAAACAAGAACCAGAGCCTAATTACTATTATCAAAGAAAATCTAGATACACTGAATGGGAAACAGCATCTAATCCAACTACAATTAATTCTTATAGACTAGAATTTCTAACAAAATCACCACGTACTTTACATCGTAAACAAATAAACACTAGTCAAACACGTTTACATCAAGAATTTAATCAGAGTTTTAATGAGCCAGAACCATTTGTTGAATTTGAGAATTGTAATAGCAATAATGAAATGTTTTTTAGAACAATGAATTGTTCAAGAAGCACAGCACCTTCAAGAGTACAATGCTTTGCACATCGTCATATTGAACACATAAGAGCCGATGATGATGATAGATTAATATTCGGCCATTTGAATTCTTCTTGTTCTAATCAAGAACAATTCAATCAACAACAATATGTTCAAAGTGTTACAAAAAGAAGCGGAAGTTTTCCGTGTTTAATACCTATTAATGTGGTCTCGACTACTACTAGTTGTAACAATGGTGCTAATATAAGACGATTTGTTAAACAAACACACACAAGTAATTATTCTCCTTTTCAACAAGAAATAAGCCTTGTTCCGTTGAGTTTAAGATCATCGAATGGATTTATTAATCAAACTAGTAGTAGTTCATTTAATCAAAATATGATTGATGAATTTCATTCTAAATTTAATCAAGTATTCGGACAACAGTGTTTTATGGAGCCAATCGAAGTTGGCAAAACTCAAAGATACTATAAATACTCTCGTACAACTAGCGACAATTCAAATCATTTACAAAACTATCAACAACAACAACAACAACAACAACAACAACAACAACAACAACAACAACAACAACAACAACAAGTACAACAATCTATACCAACATTTGGTGAAATTTATCAAAAATCTAATTATAATTATGGCTATCATCAATCTAGTAATGCTGCTTCTGCTGCCACTGCAACTGCTACTAGAACTTCTAGTTCTTCTAATAAAGGTCCTATTATTGAATTTCCAATAACTCCTAATTCTACTATTGGAAAATCAAATAATGGTCATCAAAGATTTTTTAGTTCTTCGAGTGCTTCTAGTTTTAGAACAAAACAAGCTGCTGAATCTAGTTCTAATAATAATACAAATCATCATGGTTTATCACAAAGAATTCAAATTAATCAAATAGGTTCGTCTGGCTTTGAACCAGTTGTAAAATCAAATCAAAGCTATTTTAGATCGTCGTCTCAGTCTTCGTCACAAATTAAAGCAGGCGCTAAAGAAGAAGAAGAAGAAGAATTGATTCGAATGAATTCGAACAGGTTTGATCAATCGGAAAAGAGTTTTAGACCTATTATAGAAACAAGTACACAGGTTACACCACTATTAACAAGCAAATTTTACAACAACAACATCAGCAGCAACCAAAACAACCGCAGCAATTCTTATTCATATCAATTTTCTTCTTCTTCTTCTAATCATCAAAATTAATTTGCTTTTTATAATTTTAAAATTAAACTTATGAATTATATTATAATTATTATTATTAACGCTTTTTAATTTATATTAGAAACTTAAACTTGTTTTTTTTTTTTAGCTTTTTTGGAATATTTTTTTAAATATAATTTTGGAAAAAAAAAACAAACAAACAAAGTAAATTTTAACACTTGCCTTTATTTGCCACTTCCCACGCGACTTCAATTAACCATTTATTTATTTTAATGGCGTGCTCGCCTCCGTCTAAACAACTATCAAACGATATGCCTTCTAGTGTCTTAAGACTGCTAGCTGCTTTTTTTATTCTACCTTTAGACATTTGTTATTATTTAATTAAATCTAAAACTAGAAGATTTCTAAAATATTTTATAGTATTATTTCAAAAATAAGAAATAAAGAAAAATTATTTTTTAAAGTTTAAATTTATACAAGTTCCTTGAATTTTGCTTTTTTTTTCTCTTTTTTATTGTTCTTGTTCTTGTTCTTGAAAAAACTAAAATAATTTTTAAATGCCTAATAAAGCATAAGGTCATTGAATATATAGATAGAAACAATAAACAAACAAACAAAACTGTTATTATTATTTTTTTTATTTAATTTAAAAAAGAATGTTATTTTTTAATTAGTTTAAAAGCAATAGTTGTTGTTGTAGAACCAGTTGATCCGCCAAACGAAAATGTTGATTGAGATTTAATTTCTTCTAAATATTCAAATTCTTTAAAAAAAATAAAATATTAAAAAACAAAAAGAACAAATTAATAAATAGATTGATTAAAAACCTTTGTTTTGAGTAAAAAATTCCAAAAGTTCTTCTTTGGTCCAATTGCAAGAAGTAATTATAAACAAAGAGTCTGGTTTTAGTACACTTATTAAATATTCTTTGTACAAGTATCGTTTGGCTCTTGGCTCATCAGGACTTAGACCAATTGCGTCATAAGTGCCTTTATCTATTGCTATATCAAATTTTGAAGCTTGTTTTTCGAACTCTTCTCTGTTTAATACATCGACTACTTGATAGTCGATTTTCAAGCTTTTCTTATCCGATATTGACTTGGCTAGTTTTATTGCTTTGTCTGAATAATCAACACCAGTTATTTGTTTAAAACCAGCTTCGTTTAACATACAACAACTAAATCCATTACCACAACCAATGTCCACTATTGAAACTAAATTTTTATCCAAGTTTTTACTCTTTAACCAATTGACAACTCTTTTAGCAGTTTGTATACCAAACCAGACTTCACCCTCGTCCCCATATTCATTAAAATTATCTATCTCTTTTTCATACGATTGTTCCCAACTGTTGTCAAAAACAAATTTAAATTAATTTATTTTTTTTCATTTTTTTTAATTACTATTCCAAAGTTCCTAGTTTAGAAGAGCTCAGCTCACTTTCAGACATATCAATTTCTAATTTGAATTTTTTTTTAAAATTTTTTTATAATTTTTTGAAATTTTAAAATTTTGTGGTTTTTCTTTTTACAAGAAAAATTTGTCTTAAAATTATTAATTTTTTAGAATAAAATTAAAAAAAACTTTAATTTTGTTTTATAAAATTTAAAATTTATTTTTATTTTAAAAAGTCATAGTTTTTCTTTAAATTTTGTAATAGCTCAGTGTTTCTTTTTGTTTGTGTTTCCAAAGCTTCAATTGATGAATTGTTATTCTCTTTTTTAAATCTTAACATTCTGAGATTTAGAAGCTTTGAATTGTTTTGGTTAGATTCAGTTTTGTGAGTTAATCGATATCTTTGATCTAAAGATATTCTTTGATGTTTGGGTCTAAGTAAAAGTTTGATTCTATCTGATTCATAAGCAGGCTCGTGGAACCAACTTTTGACTTTATTAGCATCATCATAAATAGAAATGTTTTTGTTTAAATTTAGAAAATTTGGATTAAAACAAGTATTGTAGCTAGTTCGAGAATTTCTACGCGTAGATAACTTATAATATTCTGTTAAATCAAATTCATGGTTGCGAAAATTTAATAATTTGCTTGAAGCAAAGTAATTATTTGAATTCATTGTTTTTTTTATGTTTTTTTTTTAAAAAAAAAGAGAAATTATGAATTTTTAAAGTAGAAATTTTTAATTTTTTAATTTTTAATCAAGTAATTTAAAGCTTTATAAACAATTTTTTTAAAAAAAAAAATTAAAACCAAATAAAGTAATTTTGTTTTTTGTTAATTTGAACAAATAACTGTTCCTTTTATTTGATTTTGATTTGAATCAATTTTCAATGTTATTTTTTTTAATAAAGAAATAAGCTTGTTTACCTTGAAAAGGTTTTTTTTTCTTTAAGCCATTTTTGATTCGTAATTCAAAAGCTTTCAATTTTTAAATGAGAATTATTTAAATTTGGTAAAATTTCAAAGAGTAATAATTTAATTTTTAATTTTAAAATGATAAAAAATCAATCAACACGGGAAAAGTTGAGAAAATAGAATGTTTTATTTTGATTAGATTAATATTAATAGAATTTGATTTGATTTAGATTTAATCAAAATGCAAATAACACATTGTTGCAAAAATAATTTCATTTAAGAGTATTTAATTAAAACAGATTATAACGAAATTAATTTTGCAAAAATCTAATTAAGAAAAAAAAATTGCTTATTTTGAATTAATTAATAGAAAAAATGAAAAAGTGTTTTTTTAATTATTTATAATTAATTTAAATTTTAAAAATAAATATTTATTATTTTGTTATCGATAAAACATATTTTTATATTATTTTCTTTATGTTTTTAATTAGAATATTAGATAAACATTTAGATATAAATAGATAGAGATTATCTATTTAAAACAATTAATTTGAAAAATGTTATTAGATAATAAAATAAAATAATAAAATTTATTTATTTTATAGTTTTATATATCAAATTATTAATTGAAATTGAAATTGAAATTGAAAATGAAATTGATTGATTGATTTATTTATTGTTTGGCATTTTCATAGTTGAAATCAATTAATTATTGCAAGTCAAGATTAAATAACAAGTTTTATGTAAAATCATCAAAAAAAAAATGATTTTTCTAAAATTTATTTTATTTGGATTAAATTGTAATATAAATATTTTATAGTATACAAGCTCTTGAAATCAAATGCTAGGGCATCATTTAAAAAGGCTTCTAGCTATTCGATTTGAATCTATCAGTCGCCATAAAATATTAAATGAACCATTTAAAATTTAATTTAATTAAAAAATAAATATTCGAAAGCTAAAATAAAATATTTAAAAATTTATTCTTGTTTATAAGAATTCAAATCTTTTTCGGAGATTCAAAAATTTACATAAATATTTTTAATTTTACTAAAATCGTTTATCTTTGGTAAAATTTTGAAATTTTTTTGGTTGAATTATAAATTTAAAAAACTTTGAAAAATTTAATAAAGCTTTCAAATTGTTTCTCCAAAAATTTTTAAATAAAATTTTATTATCATTTTCATATTTTAAAAAAATTATTAAAAAATCTAAATTTGATTTATCTCTTTGAGTTTTTATGCTATAGAAATGGCAAATATCTTATTTTGTAGATAATTTCATGTTTTCATTGTATTTAGATAAGGAAAATAGGAATTTTATTAATATTTTTAAATAGTTTTAAGTAATTGACAATTTTGCAATGAAGATAATTTAAAATGTAGGATGTATTGAATAATGTTTATGTTTTAAGTGGTAATCATCACCCTCCTACTCTTACCCGGGCTTGGGACCGGCAGTGGCGTAGTTATGATGATATTACGGCTACATACTCTTAATAAGAACGGGGGACGTTCAGCACAAATAACAACCACTCATCTGAGCCGAAGCTGCAAACTCGATCATTATTTGGCATATAGCTTGGAACCCCAAACCAAGCGCCTAATTTGACTTTACCTTGTCTTATTAAGAGTATGTGCAAAGTGCCAGCGTTACAAAACAAGCTCCCGCGATCGTTCCCAACCTACTATACTCCGTGATGGTCAAAGCCAGCGGCACAGACGTACGACAGGATTTGAGATAAGGCCCGTAGACCTCACCACCCGTAATGTACCACACTTTGCATAATACCACCACCCCTCCTACTTTACCCGGGCTTGGGACCGGCCGTGGCGTAGTTAGTGGCTTTAAAATTAATAATTTTTATTTTAAAAAAATTATTAAAAAATCTAAATTTGATTTATCTCTTTGAGTTTTTATGCTATAGAAATGGCAAATATCTTATTTTGTAGATAATTTCATGTTTTCATTGTATTTAGATAAGGAAAATAGGAATTTTATTAATATTTTTAAATAGTTTTAAGTAATTGACAATTTTGCAATGAAGATAATTTAAAATGTAGGATGTATTGAATAATGTTTATGTTTTAAGTGGTAATCATCACCCTCCTACTCTTACCCGGGCTTGGGACCGGCAGTGGCGTAGTTATGATGATATTACGGCTACATACTCTTAATAAGAACGGGGGACGTTCAGCACAAATAACAACCACTCATCTGAGCCGAAGCTGCAAACTCGATCATTATTTGGCATATAGCTTGGAACCCCAAACCAAGCGCCTAATTTGACTTTACCTTGTCTTATTAAGAGTATGTGCAAAGTGCCAGCGTTACAAAACAAGCTCCCGCGATCGTTCCCAACCTACTATACTCCGTGATGGTCAAAGCCAGCGGCACAGACGTACGACAGGATTTGAGATAAGGCCCGTAGACCTCACCACCCGTAATGTACCACACTTTGCATAATACCACCACCCCTCCTACTTTACCCGGGCTTGGGACCGGCCGTGGCGTAGTTAGTGGCTTTAAAATTAATAATTTTTATTTTAAAAAAATTATTAAAAAATCTAAATTTGATTTATCTCTTTGAGTTTTTATGCTATAGAAATGGCAAATATCTTATTTTGTAGATAATTTCATGTTTTCATTGTATTTAGATAAGGAAAATAGGAATTTTATTAATATTTTTAAATAGTTTTAAGTAATTGACAATTTTGCAATGAAGATAATTTAAAATGTAGGATGTATTGAATAATGTTTATGTTTTAAGTGGTAATCATCACCCTCCTACTCTTACCCGGGCTTGGGACCGGCAGTGGCGTAGTTATGATGATATTACGGCTACATACTCTTAATAAGAACGGGGGACGTTCAGCACAAATAACAACCACTCATCTGAGCCGAAGCTGCAAACTCGATCATTATTTGGCATATAGCTTGGAACCCCAAACCAAGCGCCTAATTTGACTTTACCTTGTCTTATTAAGAGTATGTGCAAAGTGCCAGCGTTACAAAACAAGCTCCCGCGATCGTTCCCAACCTACTATACTCCGTGATGGTCAAAGCCAGCGGCACAGACGTACGACAGGATTTGAGATAAGGCCCGTAGACCTCACCACCCGTAATGTACCACACTTTGCATAATACCACCACCCCTCCTACTTTACCCGGGCTTGGGACCGGCCGTGGCGTAGTTAGTGGCTTTAAAATTAATAATTTTTATTTTAAAAAAATTATTAAAAATTAGCTCTTGAAATCAAATGCTTGGGCAATTATTGAGGCTTTTAGTTTTTCGATTTGAATCTCTGATTCTCCTTAAAAATATTTAATTTATGTTTTTAATAATATTAAATGAAACATTGTTTATTCATTTTAATCAAAAAATAAATATTCGAAAACTAAAATATAATATCTAAAAATGTATTTCATGCTTTTTAGAATAAAAATCTTTTTCCGATTTTTAAAAAATTTTAATCAATTTTTTTAAATATATTTTTTATTTTACTAAAATCTTTTTATCTTGGTTTCCTTGTTAAATGTTGAATATTTTTTTTGTTAAATTTTAAATTTAAAATATCTTAAATTAAAGCCAAGTAAAAATTTTGCCCAGTCATTTTAACATAAAAATAAATTTAAATATTCAACAAATTTTTTTTTAATTTTTTTTAATGATATAATGTAATATCTTAAATGAAATTTACCAATTATTATCATAAAATTAAAATAAGTAAAAGCCCAAAATTATAACATCAAATTACTAATTATTTAAAAATTGATAATTTTATAAACATTTATTTTAAATTTTTAAAAAATATGTATTTTATATTGTTATTAATAAGAAAATGATTTTGTAAAATATCTCAATTATCATAATCTAAGTAAAAATTTGGTTTCAATAAAATAAAAATAAATCAAAATAAATCAAATCATGATGCCATTTTATAAATAACTCAATATAGAAAAATTTAAAAATAAATAAAAATTGATCAAAATGAAAATTTAATAAAAAAATTTAGCAATTATAAAACATAATTTTGGCCTAGAGTTCTTATCTATTAAAAATCGGACATTGCTTTTTATTGTAATTTTTAATATTTTCCAAGAGTAATCGATTGTCAGTTTCAAACAGTTAAAAAAAGTTCATTTAAATAACGTAATTTTAATTTTTGAATCATTTTACAAAAAAAAAATTCTTAATAAAAATAATACTTCTATTTTGACTCAAAGTATGCCTTTTATAGTAATTTTTGATACTTTTTACCTGTAATATCTCATCAGGTAAAAGTAAAAAAGTCAAACTGATCATATATTCTTAATCATCACTGTTCGTTTTATAAGAATCAACATTAAAATGTATCTGCTAAGAGAAATTTTTATATTTTTAAAATTTCACAAAAAATTTACCAACTTTGAGCAGCTCAAGTATTACCAAAGCGATAAGGTAAAACTAAAAGGCGATTTTTGCGCACACATACTCGTCAACGGCTATCGAATGAGCCATCGTGTGCATATGTTATCACGCTCCTGAGCCGAAATAAAAATGCTGCATACAAAAAAAGTTGAACCCACCGCATTTATATAATATAGATAGAATAGAAGAAGAAGAAGATTATATATATATGTTCATAATCTATATTATTCTATAATCTAAAACTGCGATGTTTTATAATATAAAAATTGAGTATTTATAATTAAAAATTAATTTAAAGTTAAATTTAATTAATTAAAATTTTGACTTGCTTAATTGTATAGAAATACATAGTGTTGCCAAATCATTTTCTCTTACTTTTTCGAGCTTTAGATAGTTTCCTTAAAGTGTTTGAAATATTAATTGAATCACAACACTGTTTAAAAAAAAATTAACTTATAATTTTAGTATTTCTTGTTTATCTACTATTTTAAAAAATTAATTTACATTTTCTTCAAAACTTTGAATATATTTCAAATAATTCAAAAATATAAAAGATTTTTGATATTTCAGTATTAATATATTAATTTTTAATTCAAATTTATTTTATTTGACAATATCTTTTCTAGAACTATGGTAGAATCATTTAACCTATTAAAACCTAAAATGAGATAAAGAAATCTAAAACTGATGGATTAGAATTAGAATTAGATGCATTTAGATGGATCAAATGAATTTGAATTGTCTATAAACTAATTATACAGTAGATATTTTTGTTAAAGCTAAACTGAATTAAATGTAATAAAGACTTGACTTTTATAAAGAATTGATTAACTAATTAAATACTTAATTAGATAGTTTTATTTATTAAGTTTAAATCATTCTGACATGAAAAAAAACTTATTTTAATTTCATTATCATGATCATCATTTAAATAAAAATAATTCAAAACAAAAAAAAATGTAAAATTAAAAAAAATTTATTGATTTTTAATAATAATGTATATATGTATACTGTATATATGTATTTTTTTTTTAAATTACAAAACTACAAATAACCAACAACAAAAAAAAATACTTAAATGGAATGTAATTTTTAAATTTTAACAAAAAAAAAATAATCAAAATCCAAAAGGAAGAAACTAATGATTAAAATTTAAAATAATAACAAAAACAAATAACTTTAATAATAATAATAATAATAATGATCTTTTTTATGTTTAAATTTACATTAAAAATAATTTTTATTTTATTTTTTTATTTTATTTTTGTTGAAACTTAGTTTGTTAACAATTGAAAATTTTTATTAATAGTCGTATTAGTATTGTTATTGTCATCAGTTGTCAGACTAGTATGTGTTGCAAGTCTTTTGGCATTTTTTAGTCTTGATCTTAAATTGTATTCATAAGTGTGCATTTCAGTAATAGTATTAATTGTATTTAAACCAAACGTATTTGTATTATTTGTATTATTTGTATTTGTATTTGTATTTGTTGTTGCATGATTATTACAAATTGTATTATTAAAAGTTAACTTTAAATATTCACTATTAATAATATAATCAATTGATGGTCTTTTATTCCAATCATATGTAAATATTGTTTTTACCAAATTCTTTGCTGACTGAGACACTTTACTGTTTTTATTCCATAATAGTTTAAGCGATTTGTGTTGATTTAGAATAACTTGATTGCAAACGTCTTCTTTGAAAGGCATATTACCAGTTAGAAATATGAATAATACAACTCCAATTGCCCATATGTCTGCTTTCTTTGGATCGTATGGTTGACCGAGTAATATCTCTGGCGATGCATATGCTTTTGATCCACAATATGTCTTGCTCAAACCATCATTGCCTATTTGATTTAGATCTTTGGAAAAACCAAAATCGCACAATTTTATGTTCCTTGTCGAATCGATTAGCAAATTCTCGAGTTTCAAGTCTCTATGTATTATATTATTTTCATGTAAATAATTCACAGCTGAGCATATCTGTTTCATCCATAGTTTACAATCTTTTTCTGGCACTGGACCGCTTATGTTTTGTATATAGGTTAACATGTCACCTCCATTCGCAAACTCGAGTATCATGTAAATTTTGTCTCCGTTTAGAATATAATCGTACATTGTTATCACGTTCGGATGTGTCACTTTTGGCCATACGTCCAACTCGCGTGGTAAAAACTTTTCTTGAAAATCTCTTGGTGCTTTCGATCGATCTATTATCTTTACTGCTATTTGTCTACACTTGTTCAAATCGTATGCCTCTTTTACTTTTGAATAACTTCCTCGACCAAGTGTTTCTCTTAGTATTATTTTATTCTGTGCTAGAACTGCTCTATCAGTAAACACTAATCGTTTGCCAAATTTACCAAACGAATCTTTGATTATTTTCTCTTCTGATTCGTATTTGTATTTGTTCAATTCGTTCAGCTCCATCAAATGCTTTTCATCAACCATTTTTTATTTTTTTAAACTCTTTTTTTTTTTTTTAATTAAAATAAAAAAAATTTTATTTAATTTTTACTACGAAATTTTTTTTTCTCTCTTTTTTTTTTTTTTTTTTAATAAAAACTGTTTTCAAATAATAAATAAAAAAAAAAAAAAACAAAAATTTCTAAATTTAAAAATTTTTAAATTTTTCTATTTTTAGGGAAATGATGATGGCGAATAATTAAATTTTTTTTTGTTTTTTTTTTTTTTGTTACAAAATAATTTAATTTAATTTTAAAATTAAAAAATTTCAAGTAAATTTGTATAAAAAAAAAAAGAAAAAAAATAAAAAAATATTTCTTATGATCATATGATTGTAAGTTGATTAACCGCCGTGATGATGAAAACATGAAGAAAAGTTACAAGACTTTAAGGACATTCTGAACTAAATTGTTTTTTTTTTGTTTTAAATTTTTGCGCTTTTAAATTAAATTTAAATTTTAATATAAAATTGCATAATTTGCTGCTGGTTTATTAATTAATCCTATTCATCTTTTAGAAGCAAGGTTTGCTATTTGTATTATTTGTATTATTATTATTATTATTGAAAATTTAGTTCTTTAAGAGTTTAGTTGTATCAATTAGGATTGATTTTTTGAAAATTTTTGTATACTCAATTGTTAGTTTAATTTTTAGTAATAAAGACATTTCTTTTGAATTAACTTGAAAATTTATTTGCAATTTTGAAATATTTTATTTTATTCAAATAAAAAATTATTTATTTATTTATTTATTTAAATGTGTGCTTTGTAAAAAAAATAAAATAAAATAATATTTTAATATTTATTTAAAAAAATTAAAGCTTCATTGAGTTTTTATTTAATTTGAAATATATATAATATAAAATAATATGTCTTCAACAAGTACAGCAGCTTCTAGCCAACAACAACAAATTCAGCAAGCACAAGGACAACAACAACAACAACAACAACAACAACAGCAACAGCAGCAGCAGTCTCAAACCCAAACAAAGTCAATTGATTTGGAGAAAATTTATCAATGGATAAATGAGTTATGTTTGCCTTCGACTAGGGAAACTGCTTTGATTGAATTAAGTAGACAAAGAGAAGCAGTACAAGATTTAGCACCAATGTTATGGCATTCGTTTGGCTCAATTGCAGCTCTATTACAAGAGGTTATAAGTGTTTATCCGGCCATTAATCCACCTACTCTAACAGCACATCAATCAAATCGAGTATGTAATAGTCTTGCTTTGTTGCAGTGTGTTGCATCGCATCCAGAGACTCGTAGTCTATTTCTACAAGCTCATATACCTATATTTCTTTATCCATTTTTGCATACTACTTTGAGCAAAACAAGACCTTTTGAATACTTGCGTTTAACTAGTTTAGGTGTGATTGGTGCTTTGGTTAAAACAGATGAACAAGATGTTATAACATTTTTGCTTAGTACTGAAATAATTCCATTATGTTTGAAAATAATGGAACAAGGAAGTGAATTGTCAAAGACAGTGGCTACTTTTATACTTCAGAAGATTTTAACTGATGACACTGGTTTGGCTTATATATGTCAAACTTATGAGAGATTTTCTCATGTTGCTAAAGTTCTTGGTTTAATGGTATTCAATTTGGCCAAAGAGCCTTCTTCAAGACTTTTAAAACACGTTGTTAGATGCTATTTGAGATTGTCTGATAATCCACGTGCCAAAGAAGCTCTTAGATCTTGTTTGCCTGATCAATTAAAAGACAACACTTTTTCAGAATGCTTAAAAGACGATGCAAGCACTAAAAAATGGTTGGCTCAATTAATCAAGAATTTAGAACCTTTCAATCCAATTAATCAAACACCAACACAATCAATGCCAACTTCAATATCGCCTTCGTCTGTTCTAAGCCAATTTGGCACCGAACAAACTTACAATTTTATCAAATAATTTATCAACTACAAAATTTTAATATACTAATTGTTAAGATTTTTCATGTAAATAGAAATTTACTTTGATATAGATTTTATTTTAAAAATTCAAAAAAAAACAAACAAAAAAACTTTAATTATTTAAAAAAACAAAACTTAAATGTAAATTTTGTATTTTTTGCGAAAAGACTTTATCTTTTGAAAAAAAAAAAAAAATTTTGAAAATATTTTAAAACTTCTTTTAAATGTATATAAAATTCGTATTTAAAAAAAAAAAACAAACTATTCAAATATAATAAAATAAATATAAATCTTATATCGTAATTATTTATTTATTTGGTCATTATCTTATATTCGTATTATTTTAATAAAAAAAAAAAAACATTTTTCTCTTAGCTTACTTATAATTTTTTTTTTTTTGGAAATTATTATTTTATTATTATTTATTTTTAACACTTTAAATAAAAATTTAAAAAAAAAAAAAAAAAATTTTTTCTAAATTTTGCATTTTATCTAAAGAGTCTGTTTCTATGGTAACTAAATAAATTGAAAATAAATTTATATTTGAATAAACTTTTATTAAAATTAATTTATTTTTATATAATTTTGATAAAAAATAAACAAAAAATGATATCGAATAGTTTAATCAATTTTGAAAATGATAATAAAAATAAAAATGATTTAAATGTTGTTGAGATTAACATTGAATCAAATCGAATACCGAATATTGATGACGATTGTTTGGAGTTTTTGAAGAGAATAGTTTCGAATGATTTAAGACAACTTGAGTTTGAGGATAACTTGTGCATTTATTCTTTGTCTGGTTACGAAATTGGAAATTTTAAAATTAGTGTTAAGCCTGTTATTTTTAGACATGAAAATTGTTTTAATGTAAGAGCAAAGAGTATTGGTAGAATTGACGATGCTCCGTGTGGTACTGAAATAAATGCCTATGTTAATCATAAACTAGAGACTTTAGATCAAGACTATTACGAGTTTATACAAGTAAATAGATAAATAGAATATTTGTTGTAAAATTAATTGCGTTTATTTATATGTTATTATATCCAGAATAGACGCAATTAATTTTACAACAAATTAAAAAAAATATTTTTAACAATTTTTACCTATTTTTATTTACCAAGTTACCACATGGTCATCAGTTGGATAGAAGAATATGCATTAGTTTACAAAACGATGATGAATATATAATTGAGAAAAACGACAAAACACAAAAAGAGAGTAAAAAAACAACATTTAAAATAAAAAGATCTTTGATGAATGGTTACATGTCCGAAAGTGCCAATATACTTCTACAACGTTTGATGATTCAATACAACAAAATAGAACCAATCAATCTATTTACATTCGACTCAGAGCTAAATCCATGTCAAGTGTTATATGTAATTTATTTTATTTTATTAATTTTCTTTTTATTTTTTTTCAATTTTTCAAATAAAATTTAAAATCTAAAAGAGAGGATTAGATGATAGATTGACAAGTATTGAAAATCAAGACATAAAAGTAAAAGGTATTGAGAGAACAATTGAATCAATAAGCGATTTGCCGACTACTTGGCAAATTTATTTTAGTTTAGATGGTCACATGATCAATCGAGTTCAAATCGGATATCCAGCTGTAATGAAAGCAACCAAATTGCCAAAAAAAATTGAAATAGACGAGTACTTGCCAAGGATTGAAATAAAAAAAAAAGAACTCAATTGGCAAAATGATATACAATTAAAATCAAATTATTTAGACAGAAAAGTAAAACTTTTATTATGAATTTAATTAATTAATTAATTAAATTTAATTAAAATTTAAAATTAAAATTAAAAGGAAGAACTTAAAAATGAATATGACCAATATTTGAACAATCATCCCGAATTGAAAAGTTTAATATCTGACTTTATGCAATCAGTGTTGAGTCTTAAACCAAATGACGTTTTATCTTACTCGGCTAAATATTTTGCTCCATTCTCTACAAGAACAAAATCTAACAAATTTTTACATTCTCTTAATCAACCTGTTTATATTCCCAAACAACAATAAAATCAAAATTTATTAAAATTTTAATATAAAATAAATTTTTTAATAAAAAATATTTTCTTTTCTATATTTCTCTCTCTCTATCTATCTCTTTCTTTCAAATTTTCAAACATTATTAATTAAAATTTTGAATCCAATCAATGGATCTCTTCTTTGAACCAACAACGTTTTATTTTTTATTAAATTTTTATTCAAAATTTGATTATTCATTTTAACTGATTACTTTTGATTGATTCTTGTTAAGATATAAGCTTTTTCGTGAAGAATATTTAAGATAACAAACAACTTGTTAATTTAAAAGAGAGATTTTTTTTAAGAAAATTGTCTAAAATTAAATTAAAAATTTATAAAGAATCACAAGATCCAACAATTAAATGTTTTTTTTTCAATTTGTTTGTAATCTATTAATCATCAAACTATCAACATTATTAATTAATTAAAATTTAAATGAAGAAAAGTGATATTTATTTTTTTAGTTTAAAAAGTTTATTATCTAATAATAATTATTATTTTTTTTTATTAATAAAAGTAAAGAAAAAATAAATTCATTTGCTACTCATTCATTGATTGAGGATTATTTTTGCCAAATATTTTATTTAGGTAAAGTTGGATATAAATTAGTATAAGTTGGTGGTGCATCGAAATTAACAGGTTCTGCAATTTGAGGTTGAACCGACTCTTGTTCTTTGGTTGAATTGAAATTATTATTTGCCGAATTTATACTAGCTCTTGGTTGAAAAGAAGAAGAAGAAGATGCTGAAGATGAAGCTGAAACAACTGGTAGAGTATTTGTATAAACTTGTGCTGATTGCTGCTGCTGTTGTTGTTGTTGCATATTTGTTTGATATACATGAATTACATGCAAAAAGAAATGTGTCTTTTCATCTGTTTTATCTTTTGTACTTGTAATTGAACCATCTGGTAATATTGACAAATATCTACCAGGAAAATAGACCGATTCTAAAGCAAAATATTCATCTGAACCAATTATTTCATGCAAACGAAATTCATTACGAGCTCTTATTGCTTCTTGTTTGTTTCTTGGATTCAATGATTCAGTTAAAATACATGGTATTTCGTTGTCATAGCAAATAAAATTATTATGGTTTCTAAATTTTATATTTTTACTCTTTGCATCAACTTCAATTACAAAATGAGCATTTAAATACTCTGATCCGATTTGTCCATTGCCAAGTAAAATTAACCTATTTGCATCATTTGGCGAGGAACATATTTGAAGTGATAAATGAGAGCTTTTTGATATCAATTGAATTGTATTACCATGTTTCATGTAATCGCGATATTTTGATTTGCTTTTTAGATTTTTGTTTAAACTATTTGTTAATTTTGTCATATTATCTCTACCAATAATTGGACTTGCCGAATTTGTTATTGTATTTGCTAATTTGTTCATAAACGAAGCCATTTTTCAGTTTTTTAACTATTTTTTTTAATTTTTATTTTAAAAAAAAAACCGACATTAAAATATTTCAATTTATAATAATAATTATTTTAATATAATAATAATTTATAATTCATGATTACTCATAGAAAAATTATGAAATTATTATTATTCTTTAAAGTTTTATTTTATTTTTGATAATTTTTTTCTGGAATAAAATTTTGACGTCAATAGTTTATTTTCTTCTTTTTATTTTTATTATTTGCTTGATTTTATTTAAAATGTATTTTTATTTACCTGATAAATTGGTAGTAGGTGCAAGACTAACAAGTGTATCATGTTTCATTATTTTTAGTTTCCAAATAAACAAATATTCAATTATATTTTTAATTTTATCTATTTTGAGTTTATACTTTTTGAAAAAAAAGAACAAAACAAATAATTTAAATATTAATTTTACTAATTTAAATCAAAATCCATTCAAATCGAAATCAAATAAAACAAAATTTATATCTCAATTACCACAAGAAAAAATCGAGTAAAAATATAATTTTAATTGAATTTTATTTTAAAATCAAAATTAACAAAAAAAAAATTAATATTTTTGTTTAAGAAAAATTAAAAATGAATTATTCGATTTTTATTTTTTTCAAGATTATTCAAATAATTTGGATAATTTGAAATTTTTTCAAGAGATTAAATCAAAAAGTGATTGTTTATTTGCCAAAAACTCGTCTATTTGGTCTGGTCCAAATTGGAACTTGCAATTATCAATTGAACAAAATATTGAACTGCTTATTTTACCTTCTTTTTTAATATTTACAAATTTATGTGAAGATTTAAAACTAGATGGTTATTTGATTAGATTACCAGGTCACAAATTTGGACATGATTTAGAACTATTTGCCAAAACATTTTGTGCTATGCTTAAACATTTATCTAGTTTAGATCCTTCAAATAAAAATTGTATCAATTCAAATATAGACTCATCTAAATGGGTAGATTTAGAAAAACAAAAAAAAAAAAATTTTTTTTTTTAAATATTTTATTTTTAAAAGGTTTTTGAATTTAATAATTTGACTTTTTTTATAACTACTTTTTTACCTTTGTATCCAGAAACAAATTCAAGGTATACTTTTGGTATTGATCAATGTTTTGTATTGTTTCAACCTGAAATTTCATTTGCTATTCATAATCTACCTCCAGATACACCTCACACAAATTGGCAACTACCTAAAACTGTCAGAGATAAAATCAGAATTCAATTCAAATCATCTAATCGAGAATACTTAATCAGAGACACTATTTATTATCCAATGGCTCATGATATTATCAAACCTTTGAATAAACATGATCCAATTATAAACTGGTGGAAATATTTATAAAAAATTTATTTTCTTATCTTACCAAGCAAATATTTTCTTTTTTTTAATTTTTTTTGATAAAAAATTGAATAAAAAATTAACTCAAATTTGAAATGTTGCAAAAATTTATATTTAAACCATATTTAAAAAATTTTTTTTTTTTATTTTATTTTAAAAGAATTATAGGTAGAAAGAGTGTTCAGTTAAAATAATTTAAATTTTGTTTTTTTTCATTCCAATATAAATTAAATATTAACAAAATAAAAAAAAAAAAAAAATGCATCATCATTATTTCCTAAGCATTCTAATCAAATTTAAAATTATATATAACTTAATAAAATTTTTTTTAATTTTTTAGAATCAAATATAAAAAAAAAAAAGTTTTAGTTTTTTTGTTTTTCATCTAATTTTAAAAAGAAAAAAAAATGTCACTTTCTGAAGATTTATTTTCTACATTTCAAACTGTGGTACATTTAAGTGAGGATCTTAAAAGTTGTCATGTTTTTACAGTTATGGGAGCTTCGGTAATTAATTTGAAACTTTTTTTCTTAAATAAAGTTTCGTTTATTTATTCAAGTAAAATTAATTGAAATTAATTAATTAAAGGGTGATTTGGCAAAGAAGAAAATTTATCCAACTTTGTGGTGGTTATTTAGAGACAATTTGTTGCCTAAAAAAACTCTTTTTCTTGGCTATGCTCGATCAAAATTGGACATAATAGAATTCTTGACCAAAACTTGTTTGCCATATATGAAAATAAAAGATGAAGAAAAACCTAGATTTGAAGAATTTGTTAAATTGAATTATTATTTGGCTGGCTCTTATGACAAATCGGAAAGTTTTGTTGAACTAAATAAGAAAATAATTGAAATATCTAAAGAAAATGATGCAAATAGGATTTTTTATTTTGCTTTACCACCTAGTGTTTACACAAGTGTTACTCAACTTTTAAGTAATCATTGCAAAGCTAAAAAGTATAAATAAATTTTTTATTTAATAATAGTTTTAGTGTTGCAAAATAAATTGCGTTATTGTATATAATGATTGTATTATATTATACGCAATTAATTTTGCAACAAATGATTGAAAAAAAATAAATTTATAATAATTTCTAATTTAGACCTCATTTTACTCGAGTTATAGTTGAAAAACCGTTTGGCAAAGACTTGAAAAGTTCAAATGAATTGTCTCATCATTTGAGTAAATTGTTTACTGAAGAAGAAATTTATCGTATAGATCATTATTTAGGCAAAGAAATGGTACAAAATTTAATAGTATTGCGTTTCGCAAATCAAATATTCAAACGTATTTGGAATAGAGATTCGATCGAGTGTGTAATGATTACTTTTAAAGAGCCATTCGGAACCGAAGGACGTGGAGGTTATTTTGATGAATTCGGAATAATCAGAGATGTAATGCAAAATCACTTGTTACAAATCTTATCACTAGTTGCAATGGAAAGTCCAGTAAGTAAAAACTCTGAAGAAATTCGCAACGAAAAAGTAAAAGTTCTAAGAACAATACCAGAAATTCAATTGCAAGATGTAGTTTTGGGTCAATACGTGGGCAATCCGAATGGTAAAGGCCAAGAAAAACTCGGCTATTTAGACGATCCAACAGTTCCAAAAGATTCAGTGACACCAACATTTGCATGTGCTGTATTAAGAATAAAAAACGAAAGATGGGACGGAGTACCATTTATTCTAAAATCAGGCAAAGCATTAAATGAACGCAAAGCAGAGATTCGAATCCAATTCAAAGAAGTGCCAGGTGACATATTCGACAATACATGTGCCAGAAATGAGTTGGTAATTCGAGTTCAACCAGACGAGGCTGTATATATGAAAATTTCGACAAAAAAACCCGGTATGAATTTTAGTCCAGTAGAAACAGAGCTTGATTTGACATACAAGAATAGATATGACGATGTGTATATGCCAGACGCTTATGAGCGTTTAATTCTTGATGTATTTCTAGGTAGTCAAATTAATTTTGTACGTACTGATGAATTAGCTGAAGCATGGCGCATTTTTACTCCATTATTAAACAAAATAGAACAAGAAAAAATAAAACCAATTCCCTATGTCTATGGCAGGTAATTATTATTAATCAATTAATTAATTAATTAATAATTAAATATATTAAATTTTAATTTAATTTAAATAGTCGAAGTGTTGCTGAAGCTGATGAATTATGTGCTAAAGTTGGTAAATACACTTATTCATCTACTTATGTATGGAAAGACAAATCAAAATCAAAAATCTAAAATTATTCTTCTTCTTTTTTTTTTAATATTTTTATAATTTCAAAAGTTTTTAGCTAAAATTAATTAATTAAATAAATAAATATATATTTCCAATTTTTAAATAAATTTATTTAAAAAAAAATACAATATTTTTACAGTTGATTTTATTTATTTATTTTATATAAAAGTTTATTACAACTTTTGACAGCAACAGAGACTTGTTAATTTCTAAAGACTAGCTTTGAGACTACTTTTTATACTTAAAAATTTTAAATATAAAACCTAAAACTAAAAAAAAAAAATAAAAAATTTAATTAATTAAATTGAAAAATTGATTTTATTTTTGAAATTTTTTTCATTTTTTATTTTAAATTTGTTTTTATTTTTATGATCAAAAATAGGTCGAGAGATTTTATCGATTTTTTTTTTTTATTTTGTTAGTTATTTTTTGTTAATTTTTATTAAATTTGGGTTATTAAACACACACTTGAGGGAGATATTAGACTAATACTGTATATTAATATTAATAATTTTAATTATATACATAGCTACAAAATCATATGTTTCAAATTTCAAATGGAAAAAAATAAAAGCACAAATATAGAAAAATTATGAAAAAACAAATTTTTATCATAATTTCATATTAGAATTTAAGTTTGAAAGAAATAAATAAGAAAAACAAGAAATAGAAGAAGAAGAAGAACATAATAAAAAATTTTGTTTTTTTTTTTTTTTAAGTGATTAAATGATTTTTATTTTTATTTTTTTTTAATAAATAAATAATATTTTAAACAAAAAAGAAAAAATAAAATAAACGCAATTTTTTTTAATTCATTCTTTAAATTTATTATTATTTATTTATTTATTTATTTTTAAATTTTAAAAAACGAAAAATTTTTTTTATTTTATCAAAAAATAAACGCAATATTTAAAAAAATTAAAAAAATTTTTATTTAGGTCAAAAATTTGCTTTAATAGATATTATTTATTAAAAATTTGCAAATATAAATTAAATGAAATTCTATAGTCGTCTTGTTGAATATTTTATTATTTTAAGTTTTGATCCATTTACGTCAAAAAATATGGTTCTATCAATCAATTTTTTAAAAGAAAAAAAAAAGCGTCTGATTTTAAATTAAATTTATATTATTATTATTATTATTGTTAATCTACAACAACAAAATGTTTAATAAAATAGGCATTTTTTTTATAAGTTGCAAAATTAATTTCGGTTTTGAAATATTCAATTATATACAAATAAAACGAAATTAATTTTGCAACAATAATATATTATAAATTTTTTTAAACTTTAATTTTATTAATTAATTAATTAATTAATTAATAAATAATTAAAATAATTTAGATTTTGAAAAAATTAATTTTAGATGTAAAATAGTTTTATTTGAAAATAATAATAATAATAATAATAATAATAATAATTAGGCTTAATTAAAATAAACAAATAAATAAATCATTTTAAAAATTACTTATCTAAAAAATGGTTAAAACATTCCAAGTTTATTTAAAACATAACAAATGCAAATACTCATGTTTACATTGTCGGGCTCATTTAGCCGATCACGACGATTTGATCTCAAAATCATTTCAGGGCTCTCAAGGCAGAGCATATTTGTTTAATAATGTGGTTAATGTTGGACAAGGCCAAGCTGAAGAAAGATATTTATTAACTGGTCTACATTCGGTTGCAGATATTTATTGTGGCAATTGTAAAACTACCATTGGCTGGAAATATGAACAAGCGTTCGAAACAAGTCAGAAATACAAAGAAGGAAAATATATTATTGAATTGATTCATTTAATCAAAGATAATGGCTGGGATTTAAATTATTTTAATTTAGAAAAAAATTCAAAGAAAAATTTTAGCTCATTTGATTATTTTAATTTTAGCTCTTCTCCTTCTTCTTCTTCTTCTTCTTCTTCTTCTTCTTCTTCTTCTTCTTCTAATTCTTCTACTTCTTCTTCTACTTCATCTTCTTCTACTAATTCTTCAACTTATTCTACAAATAAAAAAAAATAATCAAGTAATTTTTAATACCATGTAAATTTATCTTTTTTGTAATTTTAGTAGGTTAATGTATATATATATATATAAGGTATATATTATAAAATTTAATATTGTTTTTTCTTATAATCTTTTTTTTTTATTTTAATTTAGTTAATTTAAAACCAATTTATTTATTTTTTTTGTTTGTTGCAAAATTAATTGCGTATAATGCTAATTATATTATATTATTTAAAACGAAATTAATTTTGCAACAATTCAACAAACCAAAATAAAAACAAATAAAAAAATATTTAAACAAATTTTAAAGTTTTGTTTTGTAATTCAATTTAACTTAATTCTCTTGACCAATTATTAACAAAATTTAACTATTTTCGAATATTTTAATTGAATTCGAAATTCGATTATTTTGATTAATGTTGCGATGCTTAAATTTAAGCTTTATTATTTGAAAACTCTTTTTCAAGAAATTTTTTAAATTTTAATTTTAAATTCAAAATGAATCAAATTTAAATCAAATTTAATTATCAAATATTTTAAATTTATAAATGTTGATTAAATAACATAACAATGTTGTTGAGTTCGTGCCGAACATGAACGATTTTCAGCAAAATTTAACATTTCAGTTCTTTTCAAAGATGTTAAACATATCAATTATTTTACGTGTATCTTTATATTATGTTTTTTTTTTAAGAATGATCAAGTTTGTGCCTTATTTAAACTGTGAAAAGTTTTATCTTAATCTCTAAAAATATAGAAATTTTAATCAATTTGACCATTCTACAATTGTGTCTAAATCTTTTTGAAGGAGAAGATATTTAAAGTCTAAAATAACTAAAATAACTTTGATTATTATGAGATCAACGGCATATATTCAGTTTTTTATTGTTTATCTATATCAATATCAATTGTGGTCAAGAATTCTTTTATGTCCAATTTTGATCGAGCATAGCCAAGAAAAAGAGTTTTTTTAGGCCACAAATTGTCTCTAAATAACCACCACAAAGTTGGATAAATTTTTTGTTTCATCTGTTTTCAAAAAATTTAATTCAATAAACCTGTAAAAAATATGATTTTATTTGAATTATTAATAAAATCTTTTGTAATTTAATTAAAAACTCAAATAAATTAAATAAAATTAAAATTTATATACTTGTAATTCTCTTCTGATCTAATTTTTAAACTATTTGAAGTAAATTATACAAAATCAATTATACAAAATATTTATTATATATTTTAAAATTTTTATTATTTTTTTTTAATAAAAAAAAATTTCAACAATAAACAAAAAAAAAAATATATATATATCTTAATTTTAATAATAAAAAACAAAATATAAAAATTAATTAATTTTTTAATTAATCAATTGATTGATTTAATCGTGTTTAATTAAAAATCCAAGTAAAATAAAATTGTTGTTGTTGTATTTGTTTGTAATTAACTTGATTGCTATTATTATTATTATAATAATTTTTCTTTTTTTTTTTCTTAAATTCAAATTGAATTTGTTGCGGCGGTGGTCGTGGTGGTGGCGGTGTTGTTAGTTGATGTTGAATTCTTTAAACCGGTTGTATTTAATGATTTATTATGTACTAATAAATGTTTACTTAAATGATCACTTCTTAGAAATTTTTTATTACAAATTTTACAAATAAAATTTCTATCGTCATTATGAATTCGTTTGTGTCTTTTTAGTTCATCGGAACGTGTAAAACTTTTTGTACAATTTTTAAAATCACAAACATAAGGTCTATAATTATCATGTGCTCTTAAATGTGCTCTTAAATGAGACGTCTTGTTGTATTCTTTAGAACATTTATGACACTTGTGTGTTCTTTTTTTGTTTTTATCAATTAAATCATCTTTATTATGATTCTTTTTGTACATTACACAATTTGGACAATCGCATGCTTTTCTCTTCTTCTTGAGACCATTTATCAAGTCTGTTTCAAGCGGATTTACACTATTACCAATAATATTACCATTATTACTATTATTACTAACATTTATATTATTATTGGTATTATTATTATTTTGATTGTTATTAAGATTGTTATTTTGATTTATAATTAACCATTGTTGATCCGATTGTTGTATTACTTGTAATTGTACTGGTTTCAATAAATTCGATACTTTATTACTATTACTATTATTATTATTATTATTATTATTATTATTTGATTTTTGTTGATCTTTATTATTTTGCTTTGTAATTTTTTTTTTAATATTTTTTAAATTATTTGCTGGAATAATTTGTATTTGTTGTTGTTGTGTTTGTTGTTGTTGTTGTTGATGTTGTTGTTGTTGATGCTGCTGTGATAGTGATTGTAATTGAGATGGTTGAAGAATAATTTGATGTGGTTGAGTTATTGTTTGAAATGTAATATTTCCATCTGGTTGTATACAAATTAATTGTTGATTATTTAAAGAATCAACTACTGTTGTCGTTGTTGTTGTTGATAATGTTGTTTGTTGTTCATTTTGTTGCTGTTGTTGTTGTTGTTGTTCAATATTTTCCAATTTACAATTAATCAATTGACTCAATTGATCATCATTAACAACAACATTATTTTGATTATTTTGATTATTATTAATATTTTGATTATTATTTGATTCGATCGTATTTGAATTTAAAAGTATAGAATTTAAAATTGAATTTGGCGATTTTGATTCGTGATTATTATTATTATTATTAATATTATTAATATTTATTTGATTAATTTGATCCGAATTAATTAATAATTGTGAATAAATATTATTTTGATTATTTAAATCATTCGTATTTGTTAATGAATGTAAAGAAGTAGCTGTATTTAATAAATCAAAATGATTATTAATAGTATTAATAGTATTATTATTATTATTATTTGAATTAATAGATGCACAAGTTGATTCATTAGTTGTTGATGATGATGATGATGATGATGATAATGAAGATGGTGTTGATGTTGTTGGTGTTGTTGTTGAAGTAGTAATTAATTGAGTTAAAAGATTAGAACTGAGTGCAGCTGATGCGGGAATAAATAAAGCCGGCTGTCCATTAAGCATTATAGTTTGTACTTGATTTTGTTCAGTTTGATTTTGATCTTGAGTTAAAAATAATTGTTGAATACAATTTGATTGATTATTAAATTGTATTTGTTGATCCAATTTTGATAAACAATTTGGACTTAGATTTATTACATTGTTATTGATATTGTTATTACTATTATTATTATTGTTATTATTTACATTTAAATTTACATTTACATTTGATAATAATATTTCCAATGGTTGTTGTTGTACTTGTTGTTGTTGTTGTTGTTGTTGTTGAAATTCATTTAATTGATCATTTTGTATTTGTTGTTGTTGTTGTTGTTGTTGTTGTTGTTGTTGCTGTTGTTGTTGAAGTTCGTTTATTAATTGAGTTATTTGTAGTAATTGATTTTGATCAATACTTTGACTTTGATTCATTTCAAATTTAATATCATTTAAACTTAATAAGCTATTTTGATTCATTTTAAATTTATTTCAAATTTTCATTTTCAAAATTATCAATTTTTATTTTAATTCTAAAACAAAATAAAGAAAAAAGAAACTTAATTAATTTTTCAAAATAAAAATAAAAATAATAATAATAATAATAATAATAATAATAATAATAATAATATGATGGCATATTATAATTTTTATTTCATTTTATATTTTCTTTTTTTTTTTTATTTTAGTTTAACTTGGAAAAAAATGAAAAAAATTATATTTATAATACATACTAAATAAACATAAACAAAATATATATAATAAAATATATATAAAAGACAATTTTAGAATGCTTATATTCTAATACATACATCTATATATATACTATATATATATATATTGCCAATAATGCCTCTGAGTTTGACTTTATTAAAACTTTTGTTGCAAAATTAATTACGGTATTTAAACATTAAATAATATACAATATAAACGAAATTTATTTTGCAACAACATTATAAATTCATTTTAACGACAAAATTGAAATTAATTTTTTTTTTTGCAATATTTTTGTTATAAAAATCTTTTTTATTTTAAAAATTTATTGATAAAAAGAATAATTTAATAATTTAATAATACTTGATACAAAATGGTAAATTTTTATTATTTTATAATTAAAATTTTAAAATTTTAATTCTAAAATTTTTTTTTTTTTTAAATTTTTTCAAGGCAAGAAATTCAGAAAAAGCAGTGTAAGCAAAATTAGTTTATTTATTTTTCTAAATATTCAATAATTTTTTTAATTTTTTCATTATTCTTCATAATTAACAAAGTACTGCTTTAGCTCGTTGGAGACAATTACAACTTAAAGAACAGGGAAAACTTTTAGATGTATTTAGTTTTATTTATTTATTTATTTTTATTTGGATTTTATTTTATTTTATTATTAATTTATAAATAAATAAATAAATAATAGGACAGAAGACCATTAAATGTAAAAGATGAATTTAGTTCAAAACGAGCAGAAAGATGGAGAAATCAAGTTATTAGAGAAATAGCTAAAAAAGTAACACAAATTCAAAATGCTGGTCTTGGAGAATTCAAAATAAGAGATTTAAATGACGAAATAAACAAATTATTAAAAGAAAAAAGTCAATGGGAAGATAGAATATTACAACTTGGAGGTCCAGACTATAAAGTACATTTATTTTAATTTAATTCAAATGTGTTGCAAAATTAATAGCGGTCATGAAATATAGGTTTTAATTCTACTAAAACGTAATTAATTTTGCAACAATTTTTAAAAATTGCTATAATAAATAAATATAAGAAAACATTTATTTGTGTAGAAAGTTGGTCCTAAATTGTTGGACAAAGAAGGCAAAGAAGTGCCTGGCAATAAAGGTTATAAATATTTTGGTGCTGCTAAAGAATTGCCAGGTGTTAAGGAATTATTTGAACAAGAAAGTAAAATTTAAATAAAATTAATTAAACCAAAAATAATAAAATAATATAAAATAAAATAAAATAAAAATAATTAGATGTTGTACCAACAAAAAAGTCAAAAGCAGATCTAATGAGAGAAATAGATGCCGAATATTATGGTTATTTAGATGAAGAAGATTATTTGTTATTAAAACAAGAAGAATTATGTGAAAAAGAATCGCGACAAGCAAAAATTGAAGAATTTAAATTAAAATTAGAAAATGGTGAAATAGAACAAAATGTTGAAATGCAACTAGAGTCAGAGAATTTATTTAAAATTTCACAAATAGACGTATAATATTGATTAATTCATTAAACTACAATTTAAATACAATTTAAAAAATAATTTTTTTTTTTGTTTTTATTAAAGTCTGAAGATGAAGATGATGAAGAAGAAGAAGAAGAAGAAGAAGAACAAAACAGCGAATATTTAAATAAAAAAAAACTAAAAAACTCAAAAACTAAAAATTTACATATAAATGTGCCAACATTAAAAGATGTAGAAAATGCCATATTAGAAATGAAAAAGAAAGAATTATTGAGTAAATATGTAAGTGATGAATTGTTACAAAGCGAAGCTCAAGTAAAAGAACTTGCAGGCAAATAAGTGCAATAATTCTCTAATCTCTCTTAAATCTATCTTAAATTTATTACTTTATTTTACTTTATATGTTTGTAAATAAAAAATTATTTCAATTTAAAATAACTTTTTTATTTTTTTTTTTTTTTTATTAAAAAAGGATTAAAATCTTTTTTATTTTTTCAAAAATTTTAAAATAAAAAATTTAATTTTAAAATTGATGTAAAATTTATTAGGAAATCTATTAAGAAATAAATAAATAAATAAATAAAGTTAAATGCATTTCAAATCTTTGGTTTATTTGAAATTTATTTTTATTTTTGTATCTTTGATACATTTGTTCTATTGTCCATTTACTAAAGTTGAAGAATCATTTAATTTACAAGCTATTCATGATTTGCTTATTTATAAATTAAACATCACTCAGGTAAACATTATCAGATGCTTTTTATTTCTCTTTTATTTTTATTTTATTTAATTTATTTAATTAAATTTATAATAAAACATTTTCATTTGATATTCAAAGTATGATCATTTGCAATTTCCTGGTGTTGTACCAAGAACTTTTATAGGTGCTTTGATTGTTTCATTTATTTCATATCCATTTAGTGAACTTATTTTATACAAAACACAAAATCTATTTTATATTCAATTGTTAGGTAAATTGGTTCTATTAATTTTTCATATATTATCTAATCTAACCAATAATCTAATAAACAAATTATACAAATATTCAAGCAAGATTTGTATTGGCATGTTTGGTTATGAGTGGTTTTTTTCATTTTACACAATCAATAAGAAAATTGTTTAATCAAAATGTAGAAAAATTTACAATATTAATTACAATTAGTCAATTTCATTTTATGTTTTACATGAGCAGAACTTTACCAAATATTTTTGCTCTATTTTTATGTATTATTTAATTTGTTTAATTTGAAACAAAAAAATCAAATCAAAAAATAATTAATTAAATTTTATTTTATTTTCAAGTTTTACATTCAGCAGCATTTTGGTTAAAAAATAAACAAGTTTTATTTGTATGGTTATCGGCAGCTAATATTTTAATATTTCGATCAGAGCTTTGTATTTTATCTGGTTTAATGTTGCTAATTTCATTAATTAGCAAAAAATTAACTTTAACAAAATTAATTCTAAATGGTCTATTTGCTTTGTGTGTTTTCATTGGTTTATCTGTTCTAATTGATAGTTATTTTTGGCGTTATTATTTGTGGCCTGAAGGACAAGTGCTCTGGTTTAATACAGTTTTAAATAAGAGTCATGAATGGGGCACATCACCATTTTTATGGTATTTTTATTCAGCTTTACCAAGAGCACTTTTATTTAGTTTATTTTTTATACCGTTTGCATTTTTACAAAATAAATTCAAAACATTTAAATATTTGCTTTTACCATCAATTGGTTTTGTGTTTTTGTATTCATTTTTGCCACATAAAGAATTAAGATTTATTATCTATGTGTTTCCCATTTTGAATTGTTTATCAGCTAAAGGATTTGATGATATGTAATAGATTTTAATTTTTAGAAACTTTTACTTAATTTTAAAAATTTTTACATTTCTAATCAATAAATTTATTAATTAATTTATTTATTTATTTTAAGAAATAAGCAAAGATTTACAAACAAATTTAAATATTTAAAGAATTTAATTCAATTTTTATTTTATGCTCATTTAATAATTAATTTGATAATATCTGTTGGATTTTTGCATGTTAGTAGAATGAATTATCCTGGTGCTCAGGCTCTAATTAAATTACATGAGCTTGAATCAAAAGAAACAAGTTTATTTAATTAATTAAATTTTAAAATAATTACAATAATAATAATTAAAATTTAATAAAAAAAAAAGAGGTTAATCTTCATATAGATGTGTTTAGTGCTCAAACAGGAATTAGCAGATTTTTGGAAATAAATCGCAACTTTGGATGGTTATATGATAAAAATGAAAATGTAAAATACAATTCAACTGAAATGTTAAACAATTATACACATTTATTAGTTGAATCAGAATCACAAGACGATCCGAGATTGGCTTATTTCAAGAATACGCACAAAATTATTTATTTTGTTAAATCATTTAATGGTTTATTTCTTTCTCCATCTAGTTTTACATTCAAAATAAAACAAATACCAAAAATTTTTATTTTGAAAAAAAAAATTTAATAAATAGAATTTTATTTTATTTAATTTAACTTATTTAAAATCTATTCTTTTCTCAATTCTAAATCAATAAATAAATAGTTAGATAGATCATTAAATAAAATTGTTATAACATGTTTTCGATGGGAAGTTTTCCAAAAGAAAACAAAAAACTTGAATTCAATTTTATTTTCTAAGAGTAGCAGGCAAGAGAATACGGTAATATTTAACATTTCATTTTTAAGATTGTAATTATATATTTTTTATTGTTGGGAACTAAACATGGCTTTTGAGTCGCTAAATGAAATTAATAAATAAATAATCTAAATGAATTCCAATTATAGTGTATAAAAAAAATCTTTTTTCTTATATCGAATCTAAATCTGAAATCTTTTATAAAATTTTATTAAATTAGTTAAATGAGCTTTTTAAATATGAAGAAAACATTAAAAATTTATTCATTCTATTCTATGAATAATCATATTTCTAAATTGAAACATAAATAAATTTTACTTTAAATATTACTTAAATATGTCTAATTTGGCAAATTAATAATCAATCATAATGTAGTTAAATAATATCAAATTTAAATTATATTTAGACTCTTTGATCTATTACTTGGAAAATATTTTGTTTAATTAAAAAAAAAATGAACAAAATAGTCAAAAAAATGATGTTTTTGTAATTTGTAATTAACTTGGAGAATAAAACCTAAATATATCCAATTAATGAACAAATTCATTCAACTTGATCAACTCTTTTAATTATTATATTTTAGTTCTTTATGTTGATTTTAATTTTATAAAATTAATCATTTTTTGAGACAAATTTTAAATGGTAAAATAAAACTATTAAAAAATAAATAAAACAAGAATTTGATTTTTAATGCTTTAGCCAACAATTTTTTACAAGAATACTTTTTTTTTTTAAATATTTATAAGGCCAACGCATTATTTATTCATATTCATATAAAATTTTTCTTTTTTTCTTTTTTTTTTTTTTGAAATTTTTTGTTTAAAAAATTTACAAAAAAGAAAAAAATAATAATAATATCCTATTTACATTATTTCATATTTTATCTATGAAATTTAATTTTTTTATTTTCTGTTAATTTAAAATAAATGATTATTTACTAACCATAAATTAATTTTTTTTTCTTTTAAATTTTTTCAATAAAATATATTCTTTTAATATTTTTTTTTGTTAAATTTTTTTTATTTTTTTCTTTTAAATTTTTTTTAAAAAGTATTTTTTTTTTAATAAATTGTTTTTTTTTTGTTTGCTTGAATTATTCTGTTTTTGAAATGAATTAAAATATTTTTTTTAATTTTAATTTTTAAGCTGATCAAAATAAAAATAGTTATTCAAAAGAAATAGACAAAAGAAGAAAAAAAGTATATTTAAAATAAAGAACAACAAAAAAAAAAAAAAAAAAAAAAAACAACAAGAAAATAGTTTTAGTTTTATTTACAACCAAACTAAGGAAATATTTTTTGATTTTTTAAACAAAAAAAAAAATTTAATAAATTTTAAGTATAACAAGTAATGATGATAATAATAATTAAAATAATAATAATAATAATAATAATAATAATAATAGTAATAATAATTGGAAATAATAAATTATTAGAAATTGTATTAATTTTTTTGTTTTCACTATTAAGAAATTTCTAATTTTTGTAGAATATTTGTTTTAAAATAGCTAATTTAAGTGACTTGATAAATTTGTTGAGTTGTTTATTAATTTATTTGTTTGTTGTTATTAATATGGTGCATAGTAAGGTGCAAAACCTCCTCCACGTCCTCCCCTATTTATATTTTAATTTGAAATTTATTATATTAATTAGTAATTATAAGAAAATTAAGAACATTGAATAATATATTTTTTTTTTACTTGACTATTCTACCACGATAGGATCTCATGTAAGGATTGTAAGCTCCACGTGGAGCACCAAAACCAGCAGCGGCAGCGGCTGCTGCAGCAGCAGCTGCTCTACCTCCTCGTCCCATAAAACCAAATGCAGACGGATAAATAACTCCACCACGTCCTCTTGGTGCTCGATCAGTTGAACTTATACCCGGTTTATTTGTTCGTTTACTAACTACTTTAATTTGTCTTCCTTTGAATAATGATTCGTCCAAAGCCATTGCTGTTTGAACTGAATCTTTATCACCAAATTCAACATAAGCAAATCCCTTTGGGTGTCCACTAAATTTGTCACATAATATAGTAACACGATTTATTGAGCCACAGCCATGAAAATGAGCTTCGAGTTCTTGAGCTGTTGCTGAATAATCTACATTGCCTACATAAATAGATCTTGAATCGGCTTCTAGTTTTTCTTCAGCACTCATAAAACCACCGAATGGTCCACCTCCGACCGAACCAGCAACTCCACTGACCATACTAGCTGTTGGACTTGCTGTTGATTTCATTTGTTGTTCCATTTCGTTTTGTAATTGTATTAAACGTGCTGCTTCTTCGTCCATTCCTTTTACTCTTTGTTTAATATCAAATAAATCAGCGTCGTCAGTATTCATTGATTCAGTGCCGGCTAAATTAATATTCGAATTATGATCGTGGTTATTATTATCACCTGAATTTTGGTTTGCATTATTGTTGTTGTTGTTGTTATTGTTATTGTTCAATTGAGATTGTTGTTGTAATTGTTGTTCTATTTGTTGATTTTCGTTTATGAAAGACTCATTGTCGAAAAAATTATCGGACATTTTTAATTATTTTTATTTTTTTTTTAATTAAAATTCTTTATTTTATTTTTTTTTTTGTTAATAAAAATAAAATTTAAATAAAATGATTACTATTTTATATTTCAATTAGTTTATATAGTATAAGAAAAATTAAACTAAAATTTCTTAGTATAATGAAATCAAGAACTTATAAAAAGTTAATTTTAAAGTTTATTTGATTTTAAATTAGAAAAAAAATATTGATGATTGAAAAGAGTAAGGAGAGAAAATGAAAAAAAAAAATCCATATATACATATATATATATATATATATATATATTTATTCAACAATATATTTTTATAAATATAGAAAAATATGCTTTTAATATGATATATTTATTCTATATATATACATGTATATCAAATATATATGTATATGGTAGCATGCATGCATATTAAAATTGCATCTATAAAACGCACAAGTATATATATATATATAACAAAGTAATATATATATTACTTATAGATATAAAATATATGTTTAAATTCTTATAATCTCCATATTTTAATAAATAAAACAAGATAAAAAACATGGACATTTAAAATGTCTAAAAATTTTATATTTTATTTTATTTTAAATTTTATGTTTCAAGTCATTTTAAATGTCTTAAAATATTGTTTTATTGTTGTATTTATAAATGATTTTATAAATTTTATATTTATATTAATTCAAATTGTATTTAATTCTTCATTTTTTAATATTTTTAAAATTTTAATTTTTTTATAAAATGAAATTGTTTACACCAGAAATATCGTGGCATGAAAGAGATCCAATTTATACTTGTGCATTTCATCCTTTAATAAAAAATAAATTCGCCACTGCTGGTGTTACTGGTGAAATACGTGTAATGTTCAAATTAGTTAAAATTTTAAAAATCTTTAAATTTTATTTTATTTATTAAAAAAACAAAGCTATGGGAAGTTGTTGACAAAAGTGATATAAATACAAACATAGAATCTAACAATAATACAACTAATAACAACAATAATAAATTAAATAAAAATTTTGCATTAAATCAGAATTTTAATTTGAATAATGGAATTGAAATTTGTTTTATTGCAAATTTAAAACGTCATACTAAATCGGTAAATATATTAAGATGGAATTCGGATGGTAAATTATTGGCTTCGGCTGGTGACGAAGCAGTTATATTTTTATGGAATGAAAACGATATTAAAAATCAGAAAACATTAGACAACGAAGAATATGAAAATAAAGAAAATTGGTATTCGTTCAAAACATTCCGGTAATAGTTTTTTCTCAATTAAATTCAATTCAATTTAATTTTAGACTAAACTTTTATTTATTTATAAAATATTTATTAAGTGGACATTTGGAAGATGTATTGGACATATCATGGTCACGTGATAGTTCAATATTAATATCAGGTTCTATAGACAATAGTGTTATTGTCTGGAATGTTTCTAGTGGTTCTAAAATAGCAATTTTAAAAGAGCCAAAAGGTTTTGTACAAGGTGTTGTATTTGATCCGTTGGGATCTTGTTTTTGTGTTTTGAGCACTGATAGGTTTATTTTAATAATTAAATTCTAATCGATAAACAAATTCTATTATTTTATTAATTCGAAATTTATTTAATAGATGTTTGAGAATATTTTCCACTACAAATAACAAATGTATCCATAATGTTAACAAAATGCAATTAACAAATTCCAAAGAGCAACAAAATCAACAAGTAAATATAATTCGTAATATTTAAATTTGATTTAATTTAAAAAATTGAATAAAACAAAAAGCAAACAATTTCGAATTCTTCAACTCGTTTATTTCATGATGATACAATGAAATCGTTTTTTAGAAGAATGAGTTTTTCGCCCGATGGTAATTTACTTTTCACTCCATGTAATTATTCTTATTGTTTCCTAACTCTTTTTAAATTAATAAAATCTTTTAATATAATTTATTTTGTTTGTTTATAATTGAGCTGGTTGTATTGAAATAGAAGATAAAATTATAAATACTTCATACATATTTGTACGTAATTGTTACACGAAACCATGCTTATACATTCCACATGATAAACCATCAATAGCAATTAGTATATGCCCAATTAAATTTGAATTAACTAATATAACTAGTAAAATATTTGTAATTTAAAATTCTATTAAAATTTAAATTAAATGAAAAAAATGTTAGAATCAACAGATTTAAATCAAAATGGACTAGAAAATCAATCAATAATTTTTAGGTAATATTTTAAATTAAAAATCATTAAATGAAGTTGTTTAAAAACTATTTACGTTTTTTTTCAAATTAATTGTCCATTTTTTTTTACTAATTCTTTCTAATCGTCTTGCATATTAATAATTAAAAATTTTCCAAAAAAAGTCTCCCATATAGATATGTATTTGCTATAGCTACTGAAGATTCAGTATTTCTATACGATACACAAAGACTTGTACCATTTGCGTATGCTACAGACATACATTATTCAAATTTGAGTGATATAAGTTGGTCTAGTGATGCTAAATATTTAATGGTTACTTCAATTGATGGTTTTACTACATTTTTATTATTCAAACATGAAGAATTAGGAAAAATTTTAATCGAATAATCAAATTTTATTTTTCTAATTAATTAAAATTTAAAAATAAATTCTTTAATATTTCTAACATTTTTTAATAAAAAAATTTTTTTTTCAAATTTTTTTAAGAAAATTTGATAAACTTTTTAAACTTATAAACTTTACCATACTAATAGCAGTATTATAATTTTTGCTTTAGCATATAAGTAGAAAAAATATTATTAAAACAACCTTTGATGGTTTAGTAGAATTTTATTTTAGCATTATTTAAATCTATTTAATAAAATTTTATAAGATTCCATCTAATGATTTTTTTATTCATTAGTAATTTATTTAAACTATTCATGATTATTTTAATAATACTTGAAACAATGACTAAATAGAGTTTTTTAAATAAGAATTTTTAATTAAATTAGTTAATAAATTACATACGCTCTAAAATTTTAATCGTTCTCAGTTCTTAACAGAATAAATTGACCCGATATTATTTAGGCGTTTTCTATAAACTTACTGCTTTTAAACGTGTACTTTTGGACACAGCAGCTCGTGAATTTCTTAAAATTAGTCGAAACAAACGCATTCCTCAAATTGTATGCTTAAAAATTCTGTAAAATGCTAACTAACTTTTAACACTTATTCATATAAAACAAATTAAACTACATAGTTAAAGTTAATCTTAAAATGAATTATCATTTTAATTATAGATATCTAAAAATAAAATTAATTTCTTGTGGATGGTTTGCTATTATTGTATTTTGATCATAATTAAAAGTTTTGATAATTGTATATTTTACCATTACCCTAACCCTAACCCTAGCTATTATTTTTTATAATAAAGATGTCGTTAAATTGTTTAGTTATTTTAAAAAAATCACCAACATTTCAATTTTATTTAATTTTAAATAATAGTTAATTCAATAAACTGTTTTCATTTATTAAATAATTTAGTATAAATATAATTTAAAATTACCCATGTTATTTTGGTTAAATTGGAACTAGATTAGGATGAACCTATGGGAAATCCAATTTAGTGTCTGGTTAAACCAAATTAAACTTTTTTTAAAAAATGAATTCTTTATTATTTTGTTTTTAAAATAACCAACTCTTCTGGTAAAACAAATTTCTTTTAGAAAATAAACCCAGTTGATTTAATTAATCATAAAATTATACTGTTTAAATTTATTTTTTACCCAATACTAAAAAATTGATATTAATCTAAATATTAATAATTATAATTTATTAAAGTGAATTTTTTATTTAATAATTATCTGTTAATAAATCATAAATTTAAACCAGATTAAACTTGAATTTTATATTAAAAAAAATTAGTTTTAATTTAATATCTAACTAAAAATCACCTTTGTTTTTTCCTTGATTAGTCTGTATTTGGACATCTAGTATTAGGTTTTGTATTTGCTTCTGTTGCTTCTAAATGTGATAAATAAATTGGCTTTTTATATCAATTTATTTTATAATATTCAGGCACGATTTTATTTCACGATTTTAATGCACGATTTGCTTTCATATACCTTTCAGAATATGAAAGCAAAAAATCAAAAACCATAATTTTTTTTAGGGGTGAAATGTCCTTTTTTGAAAAAATTACTTTTACTTATAATATTATTAAAAAAGTTTTAATTTAAAAAATTTTATGAATGAATGAATTTGTTTAAAAATAAATAATATTAAAAATTTCATTAATTTGCTTTTTTTACATTTTTTTACGTAATTTTAAAATTTTTTAAATAAAAACTTTTTTAATAATATTATAAGTAAAAGTAATTTTTTCAAAAAAGGACATGACCAGCTAGAAGAATTCTAGCTCGCGTAGGCTATTGTGCCAAGCTTCGGTCATCGGAAATCGTTAAAGGATAGTGGCGAGAAACGATAAAAAAATTTTTCAAATATTCTTTGTATATCATTTTGTAGATCTTAATGAGCTCTACACATCGGTATGCTTATTTCTTTTTTGTGATCAATATTAAGAGAGATATGATAGTTGAAAGCTGAACTTCTATATCAAGACTGATTTACTTTAGACACAAATATTTTATTACCAAAATGATATTTTTTTTATTTTTTTTGCTAATATATAGAAAAAATTGATGAAAAATTCGAAAAAAATATTGGCTTTGTAATTGGAGCAAAAATTTACTCTTCAAGCCTGTATAAATCTAAAATAAGAAGTTTTGTTGTTTTTAAGTTTTTTTTGACATAGTATCCCACTTTTGTTTGGTCCAAGGAGAGTTTATTTTTGTTAATTAAGGTCCTCGCTACAACAAATCAAAAAACTGACTTGAGCTTTCTAGTATCAAAATTAAATTAATTTTGACTCTTGACTGAGGAAAATTTTCTCTCATAATTTCGCCCTTATTTGAGCCTCAAGTTTAACACTTTGGAACCAAGCTTATTGCCATTGTTCGAAAAATACTTATTGATGACTTTTTTTCATTGATTATTGCGCTAGTTCTATCATATTGATTCCTACTCATATAAACTCCAGGAAAATACTTATGGATTAAAATTTCTTCAGATGTTTTGCCAAATTGTATAACATCATCGCGTTGACCCAACATACCTAGTACAAACAATGCATTAGAATCAACAAACAATGTTATTAAAACTGAAAATACATTTAAGAAACGACTACCCGTAAGTGATTTCTTGGTATCTACTAAAATGTTACAACGATTGTCTTGTGAAAGGTCAGATGATTATGCCTTGCCAATTATCTTTTCAGAATCAGGTGAACCAAAGCTTGAAAATTGGGCTACTGCATCGGGAAATAAAACATATGAATAAAGCAATCCCAAAAAAGGTTAATAATTTGCCCATTCCCTATATACCTTCAAGTACTTCACATGAAAAAAATTTGAACAAAAATTTAATTGAATCGTATAAAAAGTTTTCGAAGATTCGAATATTACAGATTTCGATAGATGGCTAACTTCTGTTTCACAAATTAGGACTGTTACTTTTTTAGATTCAAACTACAAGAACAGTTCTTGTAGTTGTCCTTATTGGAGAAAACATTATATTTGTAAACATGTTATAGCTTTAGCATGTCGTGAGAACAGTTTAGTATGGCATAATAATGCTAAACATGTGCCTTTAGGCGAAAACAGAAAAAAAGGACGAAAACAGAAAGAAATCAATTTTTTTCCTTTTTTTTTAAAATCAAAACTTAAGGGTTAGGACTAAACCGAACTTAAAAATTTAGAACTAAACAATAATAAACTTTAAATAATCGAATATGAACATTTTAATTAATTTTTTTATTTAATTGAGCTAAATCTAAATAATAATGAAATAGTTTTAACCAAACCATACTCTTTTAAAAATTTGTGTACACTTAACTTTTTAATTTTATCCTATAATAGTTCAAGTTTAAATTTAATACAAGAAGAAAATAAAAAATTGTTTTATTCAAATCGAAATCGTTTTTAACAGTTAGACACGAAAGATGGTCGTTATTTTTATGTCAAGCAGTAAATTCGATTTATGAAGATTCGAAAAAGTGCAAAATACAATCGTTAAAAGAAAAAGAAAAAGCAAAATATAGTATATTTTTTATTTTTTCTTGTTTTAATTTTTAAAGTTTTCAATTTTAAATAAAATTTCAAATATTTTATTTATTTAATTTTTTAATTATTAAGGCTTCAAAGCCATAATCTATTAAAATTAAAAAAAATTATAATTAAATTAGTTAAAAAAGATAAAAAAATTTTCGATACAAATTAAATTTATTTAATATTAAGAAATTTTAAAAAATAAGAGTTTGAATTTAATTTTTTAAAAATATTTAATCTAATGATAAGTTTTTAAATACATTAAAACTTTTTCTTTAAAGCCTTTTTTTCATTCTCGATTAAATCTTTAAGGCAATCAACGGTATTAGGGAAAATATTTTCAACCTCTTCCAAAGTAGGTTCATAATGGTTATCAGGCACATTTGATAATTCTTATGAAGTTTCCAATGTGTTTCTACCCATAATTTTGGATTAGAACCTCTGCCAAAAATTGAAACCTCTTTAAATTATTTTTTTAATTGTATATAAATTTTTAATTTTATTTTAGTTTTATAGCTTTTTACCACTGCAAAGTTCTATTGCATATTGACAGTCACGGAGTTCAAGTCAAGAAGTTTTTTTTTTTTAAAAACTGCCATTTTAAGTCCATTTTATAACCGCTAGATGGACCTTTTGATTTCAAAGATCATTTATGTGTTTTTTCTTTTGTTCAGAATCTTAATTTATTAAATTACATAAAAATTAGTTTAAAATTAAAGCATAAATTTTTAATAAACTTAAAGATCCGCTACCCTTTCCTGCTAAACATGAACTTCAATTATATCTTAATTTTCTTTTGAAGATAACATGATAATAAACCTATAATTTTCTTGATCATTAATTTTTTGATAAAATGTCAAAAATGTGATGTAATCCTTTTTTATAGTTAAGCTAATATTTAAGATATTCTCTGTTTAATTAAATGAAAAAAAATTCACTTACCTTATAAGCTATGAAATATTTGCTATAAATATTTCCGGCTTCTGATTTAATTAAAGTTTTTTCTGAATTGTCTTCAGCCGGTAACTTCGGTTTTCTGCCGTATATAATTTCAAACGGGGAAGACCCCCTTTTAGGGTTAGGGTTAGGGTTAGGGTTAGGGTTAGGGTTGCCTAGATTTTACTAGATATAAATAGAATCAAAAATCTAGGTTGTATAATTGGTTTGTCCGTGTGTCCGTGTGTCCGTCTGTCCGTCTGTCCTCGTGTGCACATGAAAAAAATTATGAAGGAATGGGGTTAGGGTTACCCTGACCTAACCCTAACCCTGACTGACTGACTTACTGACTGAGTGTGTATCTAGTAAAATCGTTGCAATATAATTTTTTAAAAAAATAAATCAAAACCATTTGGTAATAATTAATTTTTATTTATTTCAAAAAAATTATTTATAAGTATAAAATCTCATTTAAATTATTAAAAATATCTAAACTAATTTAAAAAAAAAAAACTAGTTTAGTAAAAAATCAAATCTAATTAAATCATCATTTCGATTGATTGTCGAAATTTATTTTTGTCCAAATTGCCGAGTGATAGCTAAACCAAGTGTCGTATACTTGTGATTCAATTTCAAACATAAAATTTTGACTTTTAAATGCCCAATCAATGTGAGTTTTGTATTGAAAAGTTTTCTCATTCAAAAATAATGGCTTTAGACCGAGTTTATTTTGAATATTTTGAAAATTTTCATATTGATCATGCCTATTAAAATCAACATTAAAATCGCCCAAAACCAAAAGACTTGCACCACCACCACCACCACCACTATTTTTTGGTATATTTTTGCTCAAAAATTGATACATTTGATCTAAACATTTGTTAAAACTACATTTTGGATGTTTGTAAACAGATAAAATATACACTAGTCGTCCTGGTCGTCGTTGTCGTTGTTCTCGTCTATCTATGTTGTCGTTGAATTCGCACAAAAAAATACTCAATTCAACAAGTTTTTTCAAATCACCATGCTCTTTTGGCGTATACTCGTGCTGTAAATTGGCATTATCAGCTATAAATGTTAGTGAAACACTTTCGGACTGTTGCGTTTGTTGATTCACGATTGATTCATTCATGGATTCACTAACAGTGCCAGTGCCAGTGCCAGTGCCAGTGCCAGTGCCAGTGCTACTACTACTACATACTAGAGAGTTAGATCGAGATTTTAATAGACTTTTACGAACAAAACACACTTGACCATTGGACGAATTTAAACTCTTATTGCCACAACTAAAATGTATCATTTCATGAGTTTCACTATTAAACAAACGACTAGTGTCCATAAATTGATGTGGATATGTATGACACTCGTTTAATAATATAATATCAGCTTGTTTATAACCATAATCGTTTGTTAATTGATGTTTATTTGCTTTTAAATTGCAAATATTTTGAAATATAATATTGACTGAATTACTTTTATTATTAATAATATTATTCATAATACAATTTTGATTGTTGATTGATTTTTCTTCTTCTTCTTCTTCTAAAAATTTTAATTTGTTATTCATTAGTTTATGCGTACGCAAACGTCTCATTTCTTTTCGAACATCGTCTGTTCGTTCCAATAGTTCTACTTCTTTTTGTCGTCTTTCAAAAGACATTCCTCTTATTGTGTCGTTCTCAATTGTTCGTCTACCATACAAAAACAAATTTTCCAATCGTGTACAACGACTAAAGCCCACATACATTAGAGATGTTTTCAATTTATCTTCCAAATTAACAGCAACACACTCGTACGTTTGCCCTTGCGATTTGTGAATAGTTATCGATTCGGCTTCGATCAAACTAAATTGTGTTCGTTCAACATGATATTGGCCACCGGTCGGCGCTCGTTTTATATTCTCTCGTTCGCATTCGATCATTGTCCAATTCAAATCAGTATCAACATCGTCTTTGAACATGCAAAATTTGGTCATTTCTTCGTCGCGAGTCTTTTGACCAATATCTTTTTCGGCAAATTCAATATACACTCGTTTAACGTACGGTTTTTCGTTGGTTTTATTTTTTGTCAAAACAATCTGTTTTAGTATGCCAACAACACCATTGGCCAAACCGTCTTCCATTCGTATATTAGATGTAATCATGTATTTGCAGCCGACTCGAAACGCTATCCGCGATGGCATACCACACGTTTTATTCAAATCATTTTCTTTTTTGCATTCATTAGCCATATGTTTGGCTTCAGCACTATTTTTATTTTTACCTTTAGCCAAATCAATTGCTTCATTTATAATTATAGTATTTTTATCGCGTACATTGCGTCGTTGTTGTTGTTTGTTAATTTTGTATTCATTCCATTTGTCTACACCGTCATTTCTAAAATTTAAACATATAGCTTCGTCTGGTATAAAATCTAATTTGCATTTTATTGCTGCTATTTGACAAATTAAAAAAATACATATAATAAATAAAAAAAAGATAATATAATGATAAAATATATTATAATGATATTAAACAAATTAAAAAATAATAATAACCACAAATTTTATAGATTAAATAATAGAACAAATGATTAGATATTAAAATTAATAAAATAATTAAAATATAAATAAAGAAAAATTTAATCAAAAACATTTAAAAAAAAAACAAATAATTTAGTTCAGACTGTCTTTGCGAGCGATAGCGAAGGAGCTTACAATCGGGGTTCGGGGTGTCCCCGAAAAAATTTTTTAGGGTATTCCCGCGGAAATTTCCGAATTAATCATTATTTTTTGGAATTACATTAGTAAAATATCAATTTTTTTTTTTTTAATAGCTAGATATATTTTATAAAAGTAGATTTATTTAACATAAAAAATAATAATAAAATAAATCAATTTTAAAAATATATATTAAATTTTATTTAGTTCAAAGATTTAGAAAAACCTTTTTATAAAAAATAAAACATAATTTTTTTTTTAAATATTTTTATTAAGAATTATTAGTAATAATAATCTAAAAGTTCTGTTTTAAAATCAAATTATTATTTTCATATAATTAATCACTCTGATATAACTATATAGTTTTCATTATTATTTTGCGTTTGATTTGGTGTATTGTGAATATTTTGACTGGCTATACCAATTTCAGTCCATATTCCTCTATGATCTGAGTACCAATTTTCATGTGTCATCGAATTATAATTGTATTTAAATCTGGTGTTTCTAAATGCCCAATCAATATGACTTTTTGAAGCATGTGTACTAGTATTTATGAATATTGGCAATAATCCTAATCTTGAATTCATGTGAGTCATTGATATTGAGTCTTTGTTAAAATCTATGTTAAAATCGCCCAAAACTAGTACACTAGGAATTGGATCTTGAACAACATATTCAAATATAAAATGTTCTAATTCTAATCGAAAATCATTGATCGGCATGTCAACATGATTATATATTGTTATTATAAACAAAAATTGATGATTATTGAAATTATATTTAAACAAAGCCATTTCACAGATTTTTTTCTTTTTTCTATATTGATTATTAGCTAAATCGCAATTATCTGCTATAAATTCAAGTCGAGCGGAATGTTTTTCTTGTCTAATATAGACTATCTGACCATTTGCGCCATCATTACCAGAATAAGAAGAAAAATATTTCATTTTATGAATAGGAGATAATAAATCTTTTGCTTGTAATTTAAATTCATATCTATTATGACACTCTACTAGTATTATTAGATCTGCTTGTTGGCAAGCAAAATCAGCTTTGAGTTTAAGTTTGTTTGAGTTAAATGAACGAATATTTAGAAAAAGAATTTTTAAATTGTCAACAGCATTACAACTATTATTACTTGTATTATTTTGTATATCTAGAAAAGGAAAAAGATTAACCATTAATGATTCTTTTCTTAATCTATTCATTTCAACACGAACTGTATCAGTTTTTTCTCTTTCTAATATTTTTAGTCTTTTCTCTCTTGGAGTCATATTGCGTATTTTTTCACTTACAATAGATGAAGCGCCATACAAATAAAGACCTTGCAGACTAGTCACTCTACTCAAAGCAACATACAATAAAGCTCTTTTCATTGATCTATCACTAATATCCACACACACTTGTTGATAAGTTTGTCCTTGTGACTTGTGTATAGTCATTGCTTCACATTCAATAGTACAAAATTGCCAACGATTCACTGCATATAAGCCAGTTTTTTCGGATTTAATTTGTTGTTTAACATGTTTCAACATTGTCCAATTAAATTCAGGATTAATACCGTCTTTACGCATTTCACGAGATTGATTTAATCTTGTTTGTTTACCCATTTGAGGATCATTAAAATCCAAGTAAATGCGTTTTATTAGTTTTTCGTCTTTGTGAAATTGTGTATTTGATTCAACAATTTTTTTCAAAACTCCAACTGCACCATTTACCATACCATCATCTACTCTTAAATTATTTGTAACCATATATTTACATTCTAGTTTGAAATAGATTACATCAGGCAAACCACCAGTTTTATTTATATCACGTATATTAGCACATGAATTTGCACAATTTTTAGCCGCAACTGTATCTTTATATGGACCATCGGGTTTATCTACAGCATAAGCAGTATACAAATGTCCAGGCATTTGTTCTAATCTTTTTTTATTGTACAAAAACACGTCTTTATTAGCATGATTTAAACATACCGCATATTTATCAACATCATCCATACTTTTCACAATTCTAGAATCAAACATTTCTATTTGACTATCTGTTAAACCCAATGTGCCATAATTGCCAAGTGTATTTAAAGCTTCAGCAAATACGGCATCATCACGTTGTCTCATGATTTCATTTAATTCAAACAATTCGAATTTACTCCATAAACTATTTCCAACTAAGGCACAATAATTCAAAATACCACCACTTGTACCGGAATTTTGAAAAATCCAACGATCCATCACAGGACTCAATTGATTCATATCACCAACAACAATTAATGATACACCGCCAAATGGTATATTTTTACCTCTTATTTGTATTAAACGTTGATTGAGTTTTTCAAATAAGCTTGCTCCAACCATAGATATTTCATCGATTATTATTAACTTGACGTGTTTGAATTGTTTCTTTACTACATTTAAAAGAGATCCACTTAGAGGAACCATTTTATCAGAATGTACAGGCAAATGAAATAATGAATGCATAGTCGATCCTTTGATATTAAATGCGGCTTTGCCTGTAAATGCACATAAAAGAGCATGATATGTTGTGTCTGTATCGGTTGCTGAATAATGATATCTTATAAACGTTTGATATATAGCTTTGATTAAATGCGATTTTCCAGTTCCAGCGCCACCTGATATAAAGTGATAAAAACCGAGAAGATTTGATCTATCCGATTTGATTATAGACAAAAAATTACACATGTATTTATGTTGCTGCCTATTTAAAGAGATCATAACTTTATTGTACTCTTCGTCTGTTAATTTAGAGGGAAGTGTAATTGAATTTTGATCTGCATTCAGTGCTCTTGCTAAAGGATACAATTCTTCTTGTAATTGAGCATGAAAACCAAACTCATCTTCATATTCTTCTGTTCTCGTATCCAATTGATTACGTTGATTCAACAAAAATTCATTTGCTTCATCTAGCAAATTAACTTGGTCATCAACTAGTCTTTCATAATGCTCACGTATTTCAGGGTTTAGGGTTAGGGTTTAGGGTTAGGGTTAGGGTTTAATATTATTATATATAAGTCATATTTATTTTTAAACTCTACTTTTTTATCATTTTTAATGGTTAAATTATAAGGTTTTGCGTTTTTTATGTAATTTTAACTTTATCTCTATTATTTTGTTCAATTTATTCATGTGTTAAGAATATAAAGCATTAGAAGATTAAATATTTTGGATCTAGATTCAATCAATTAAACAATACATATGCGTGGGCTACATGGATTAGATTATTTTATTAAATTCCGGTGATTGAGATGGTGGTTCTGGATTCAAATTTCCGTTTATAAAAAAAACAAAATTCTTAAAAATTTACTAGAATGGTATAAAACATGTTAAATCAGTTTTTACTAACAACGAGAGAACCTGATTCAGCTAAGAGAAAAACGGATATAGAATTAGACCAAAAAAATAAAAAACGCCTAGCGACTTGTTAGGGGTAGGGTTTAGGGTTAGGGTTACCTAGGGTTAGGGTTTTTAACCCTAGGTATATAAGCTGCTCGTTGACGTGAGTGTGCAAATTATTTTTTAGGGTTAGGGTTAGGGTTGCCTAGATTTTATTAGATATTTAAACAAAAAATCTAGGTTCTATATTCGGTATGTCCGTTGGTCCGTTGGTCCGTTGGTCCGTGTGTGTACACCAAAAAGTGTATGAAGGGATTGAGCTAGAGCAACGAAATTTTGTACACATATATGTTAGTGTGTGTAGATGGAATCTGCCAATTTTTGGCTCAATCCGATGTTGCATTCAAATTTTGGCTATCATTCTAATAAAATCTAAGCATTTTAATTTTTTTAAGAAAATTTTGATCATTTTAACAAAATTTATAGTCGTAGCTGTGGATTTTTAGCTAGATTTAGCTTGATTCAATTACGGGTTGCCTAGATTTTATTAGATATTTAAACAAAAAATCTAGGTTCTATATTCGGTATGTCCGTTGGTCCGTTGGTCCGTCTGTGCACATCAAAAAGTGTATGAAGGGATTGAGCTAGAGCAACGAAATTTTGTACACATATATGTTAGTGTCTGTAGATGGAATCTGCCAATTTTTGGCTCAATCCGATGTTGCGTTCAAATTTTGCTATCATTCTAATAAAATCTAAGCATTTTAATGTTTTTAAGAAAATTTTACTCATTTTTTGGCATAATTTATAGCCGTAGCTAAGATTTTTTAACTAGTTATAAAATGTAGATGGTTGCCTAGATTTATTTAGTTATTTTTATAAAAATTTTTGTTAAAAATACAGTTTTTTTAAAAAGATTTATTTACTAATCAATCAAAGTTAAAAATTTCAAAAGACGAAAAAATAATATTAAAAATAATTACAAAATTATTCAAAATCAATTTGTGTAAATATTGCTGAATGATCACTAAACCATGTGTCATATACTTGTGATTTAATGGAAAATTTAAAATTTTTATTCTTAAAGGCCCAATCTATATGTGTTTTGTATTCAAATGTTTTTTAGGGTTAGGGTTTAGGGTTGCCTAGATTTTATTAGATATTTAAACAAAAAATCTAGGTTCTATATTCGGTATGTCCGTTGGTCCGTTGGTCCGTCTGTGCACATCAAAAAGTGTATGAAGGGATTGAGCTAGAGCAACGAAATTTTGTACACATATATGATAGTGTCTGTAGATGGAATCTGCCAATTTTTGGCTCAATCCGATGTTGCGTTCAAATTTTGCTATCATTCTAATAAAATCTAAGCATTTTAATTTTTTTAAGAAAATTTTACTCATTTTTTGGCATAATTTATAGCCGTCGCTAAGTTTTTTTAGCTAGTTATAAAATGCAGATGGTTGCCTAGATTTTATTAGATATTTAAACAAAAAATCTAGGTTCTATATTCGGTATGTCCGTTGGTCCGTTGGTCCGTTGGTCCGTGTGTGTACACCAAAAAGTGTATGAAGGGATTGAGCTAGAGCAACGAAATTTTGTACACATATATGTTAGTGTGTGTAGATGGAATCTGCCAATTTTTGGCTCAATCCGATGTTGCATTCAAATTTTGGCTATCATTCTAATAAAATCTAAGCATTTTAATTTTTTTAAGAAAATTTTACTCATTTTTTGGCATAATTTATAGCCGTCGCTAAGTTTTTTTAGCTAGTTATAAAATGCAGATGGTTGCCTAGATTTTATTAGATATTTAAACAAAAAATCTAGGTTCTATATTCGGTATGTCCGTTGGTCCGTGTGTCCGTGTGTCCGTCTGTGCACATCAAAAAGTGTATGAAGGGATTGAGCTAGAGCAACGAAATTTTGTACACATATATGTTAGTGTGTGTAGATGGAATCTGCCAATTTTTGGCTCAATCCGATGTTGCGTTCAAATTTTGCTATCATTCTAATAAAATCTAAGCATTTTAATTTTTTTAAGAAAATTTTGATCATTTTAACAAAATTTATAGCCGTCGCTAAGATTTTTTAACTAGTTATAAAATGTAGATGGTTGCCTACATTTATTTAATTATTTTTTTTTAAATTTTTGTTAAAAATACAGTTTTTTTAAAAAGATTTATTTACTAATCAATCAAAGTTAAAAATTTCAAAAGACGAAAAAAAAAATATTAAAAATAATTACAAAATTATTCAAAATCAATTTGTGTAATTATTGCTGAATGATCACTAAACCTTGTGTGTTAGGGTTGCCTAGATTTTATTAGATATTTAAACAAAAAATCTAGGTTCTATATTCGGTATGTCCGTTGGTCCGTGTGTCTAGGGTTGCCTAGATTTTATTAGATATTTAAACAAAAAATCTAGGTTCTATATTCGGTATGTCCGTTGGTCCGTGTGTCCGTGTGTCCGTCTGTGCACATCAAAAAGTGTATGAAGGGATTGAGCTAGAGCAACGAAATTTTGTACACATATATGTTAGTGTGTGTAGATGGAATCTGCCAATTTTTGGCTCAATCCGATGTTGCATTCAAATTTTGGCTTAGGGTTAGGGTTGCCTAGATTTTATTAGATATTTAAACAAAAAATCTAGGTTCTATATTCGGTATGTCCGTTGGTCCGTTGGTCCGTTGGTCCGTGTGTGTACACCAAAAAGTGTATGAAGGGATTGAGCTAGAGCAACGAAATTTTGTACACATATATGTTAGTGTGTGTAGATGGAATCTGCCAATTTTTGGCTCAATCCGATGTTGCGTTCAAATTTTGCTATCATTCTAATAAAATCTAAGCATTTTAATTTTTTTAAGAAAATTTTGATCATTTTAACAAAATTTATAGTCGTAGCTGTGGATTTTTAGCTAGATTTAGCTTGATTCGGGTTAGGGTTGCCTAGATTTTATTAGATATTTAAACAAAAAATCTAGGTTCTATATTCGGTATGTCCGTTGGTCCGTGTGTCCGTGTGTCCGTCTGTGCACATCAAAAAGTGTATGAAGGGATTGAGCTAGAGCAACGAAATTTTGTACACATATATGTTAGTGTGTGTAGATGGAATCTGCCAATTTTTGGCTCAATCCGATGTTGCATTCAAATTTTGCTATCATTCTAATAAAATCTAAGCATTTTAATTTTTTTAAGAAAATTTTGATCATTTTAACAAAATTTATAGTCGTAGCTGTGGATTTTTAGCTAGATTTAGCTTGATTCAATTACGGGTTGCCTAGATTTTATTAGATATTTAAACAAAAAATCTAGGTTCTATATTCGGTATGTTTAGGGGTTAGGGTTCTATAAAATCTAGGCAACCATCTGCATTTTATAACTAGCTAAAAAAACTTAGCGACGGCTATAAATTATGCCAAAAAATGAGTAAAATTTTCTTAAAAAAATTAAAATGCTTAGATTTTATTAGAATGATAGCAAAATTTGAACGCAACATCGGATTGAGCCAAAAATTGGCAGATTCCATCTACACACACTAACATATATGTGTACAAAATTTCGTTGCTCTAGCTCAATCCCTTCATACACTTTTTGGTGTACACACACGGACCAACGGACCAACGGACCAACGGACATACCGAATATAGAACCTAGATTTTTTGTTTAAATATCTAATAAAATCTAGGCAACCATCTGCATTTTATAACTAGCTAAAAAAACTTAGCGACGGCTATAAATTATGCCAAAAAATGAGTAAAATTTTCTTAAAAAAATTAAAATGCTTAGATTTTATTAGAATGATAGCAAAATTTGAACGCAACATCGGATTGAGCCAAAAATTGGCAGATTCCATCTACAGACACTAACATATATGTGTACAAAATTTCGTTGCTCTAGCTCAATCCCTTCATACACTTTTTGGTGTACACACACGGACCAACGGACCAACGGACCAACGGACATACCGAATATAGAACCTAGATTTTTTGTTTAAATATCTAATAAAATCTAGGCAACCCTAACCCTAAGCCAAAATTTGAATGCAACATCGGATTGAGCCAAAAATTGGCAGATTCCATCTACACACACTAACATATATGTGTACAAAATTTCGTTGCTCTAGCTCAATCCCTTCATACACTTTTTGATGTGCACAGACGGACACACGGACACACGGACCAACGGACATACCGAATATAGAACCTAGATTTTTTGTTTAAATATCTAATAAAATCTAGGCAACCCTAGACACACGGACCAACGGACATACCGAATATAGAACCTAGATTTTTTGTTTAAATATCTAATAAAATCTAGGCAACCCTAACACACAAGGTTTAGTGATCATTCAGCAATAATTACACAAATTGATTTTGAATAATTTTGTAATTATTTTTAATATTTTTTTTTTCGTCTTTTGAAATTTTTAACTTTGATTGATTAGTAAATAAATCTTTTTAAAAAAACTGTATTTTTAACAAAAATTTAAAAAAAAATAATTAAATAAATGTAGGCAACCATCTACATTTTATAACTAGTTAAAAAATCTTAGCGACGGCTATAAATTTTGTTAAAATGATCAAAATTTTCTTAAAAAAATTAAAATGCTTAGATTTTATTAGAATGATAGCAAAATTTGAACGCAACATCGGATTGAGCCAAAAATTGGCAGATTCCATCTACACACACTAACATATATGTGTACAAAATTTCGTTGCTCTAGCTCAATCCCTTCATACACTTTTTGATGTGCACAGACGGACACACGGACACACGGACCAACGGACATACCGAATATAGAACCTAGATTTTTTGTTTAAATATCTAATAAAATCTAGGCAACCATCTGCATTTTATAACTAGCTAAAAAAACTTAGCGACGGCTATAAATTATGCCAAAAAATGAGTAAAATTTTCTTAAAAAAATTAAAATGCTTAGATTTTATTAGAATGATAGCAAAATTTGAACGCAACATCGGATTGAGCCAAAAATTGGCAGATTCCATCTACAGACACTAACATATATGTGTACAAAATTTCGTTGCTCTAGCTCAATCCCTTCATACACTTTTTGGTGTACACACACGGACCAACGGACCAACGGACCAACGGACATACCGAATATAGAACCTAGATTTTTTGTTTAAATATCTAATAAAATCTAGGCAACCATCTGCATTTTATAACTAGCTTAAAAAACTTAGCGACGGCTATAAATTATGCCAAAAAATGAGTAAAATTTTCTTAAAAAAATTAAAATGCTTAGATTTTATTAGAATGATAGCAAAATTTGAACGCAACATCGAATGAGCCAAAAATTGGCAGATTCCATCTACAGACACTATCATATATGTGTACAAAATTTCGTTGCTCTAGCTCAATCCCTTCATACACTTTTTGATGTGCACAGACGGACCAACGGACCAACGGACATACCGAATATAGAACCTAGATTTTTTGTTTAAATATCTAATAAAATCTAGGCAACCCTAAACCCTAACCCTAAAAAACATTTGAATACAAAACACATATAGATTGGGCCTTTAAGAATAAAAATTTTAAATTTTCCATTAAATCACAAGTATATGACACATGGTTTAGTGATCATTCAGCAATATTTACACAAATTGATTTTGAATAATTTTGTAATTATTTTTAATATTATTTTTTCGTCTTTTGAAATTTTTAACTTTGATTGATTAGTAAATAAATCTTTTTAAAAAAACTGTATTTTTAACAAAAATTTTTATAAAAATAACTAAATAAATCTAGGCAACCATCTACATTTTATAACTAGTTAAAAAATCTTAGCTACGGCTATAAATTATGCCAAAAAATGAGTAAAATTTTCTTAAAAACATTAAAATGCTTAGATTTTATTAGAATGATAGCAAAATTTGAACGCAACATCGGATTGAGCCAAAAATTGGCAGATTCCATCTACAGACACTAACATATATGTGTACAAAATTTCGTTGCTCTAGCTCAATCCCTTCATACACTTTTTGATGTGCACAGACGGACCAACGGACCAACGGACATACCGAATATAGAACCTAGATTTTTTGTTTAAATATCTAATAAAATCTAGGCAACCCGTAATTGAATCAAGCTAAATCTAGCTAAAAATCCACAGCTACGACTATAAATTTTGTTAAAATGATCAAAATTTTCTTAAAAAAATTAAAATGCTTAGATTTTATTAGAATGATAGCCAAAATTTGAATGCAACATCGGATTGAGCCAAAAATTGGCAGATTCCATCTACACACACTAACATATATGTGTACAAAATTTCGTTGCTCTAGCTCAATCCCTTCATACACTTTTTGGTGTACACACACGGACCAACGGACCAACGGACCAACGGACATACCGAATATAGAACCTAGATTTTTTGTTTAAATATCTAATAAAATCTAGGCAACCCTAACCCTAACCCTAAAAAATAATTTGCACACTCACGTCAACGAGCAGCTTATATACCTAGGGTTAAAAACCCTAACCCTAGGTAACCCTAACCCTAAACCCTACCCCTAACAAGTCGCTAGGCGTTTTTTATTTTTTTGGTCTAATTCTATATCCGTTTTTCTCTTAGCTGAATCAGGTTCTCTCGTTGTTAGTAAAAACTGATTTAACATGTTTTATACCATTCTAGTAAATTTTTAAGAATTTTGTTTTTTTTATAAACGGAAATTTGAATCCAGAACCACCATCTCAATCACCGGAATTTAATAAAATAATCTAATCCATGTAGCCCACGCATATGTATTGTTTAATTGATTGAATCTAGATCCAAAATATTTAATCTTCTAATGCTTTATATTCTTAACACATGAATAAATTGAACAAAATAATAGAGATAAAGTTAAAATTACATAAAAAACGCAAAACCTTATAATTTAACCATTAAAAATGATAAAAAAGTAGAGTTTAAAAATAAATATGACTTATATATAATAATATTAAACCCTAACCCTAACCCTAAACCCTAACCCTAAACCCTGAAATACGTGAGCATTATGAAAGACTAGTTGATGACCAAGTTAATTTGCTAGATGAAGCAAATGAATTTTTGTTGAATCAACGTAATCAATTGGATACGAGAACAGAAGAATATGAAGATGAGTTTGGTTTTCATGCTCAATTACAAGAAGAATTGTATCCTTTAGCAAGAGCACTGAATGCAGATCAAAATTCAATTACACTTCCCTCTAAATTAACAGACGAAGAGTACAATAAAGTTATGATCTCTTTAAATAGGCAGCAACATAAATACATGTGTAATTTTTTGTCTATAATCAAATCGGATAGATCAAATCTTCTCGGTTTTTATCACTTTATATCAGGTGGCGCTGGAACTGGAAAATCGCATTTAATCAAAGCTATATATCAAACGTTTATAAGATATCATTATTCAGCAACCGATACAGACACAACATATCATGCTCTTTTATGTGCATTTACAGGCAAAGCCGCATTTAATATCAAAGGATCGACTATGCATTCATTATTTCATTTGCCTGTACATTCTGATAAAATGGTTCCTCTAAGTGGATCTCTTTTAAATGTAGTAAAGAAACAATTCAAACACGTCAAGTTAATAATAATCGATGAAATATCTATGGTTGGAGCAAGCTTATTTGAAAAACTCAATCAACGTTTAATACAAATAAGAGGTAAAAATATACCATTTGGCGGTGTATCATTAATTGTTGTTGGTGATATGAATCAATTGAGTCCTGTGATGGATCGTTGGATTTTTCAAAATTCCGGTACAAGTGGTGGTATTTTGAATTATTGTGCCTTAGTTGGAAATAGTTTATGGAGTAAATTCGAATTGTTTGAATTAAATGAAATCATGAGACAACGTGATGATGCCGTATTTGCTGAAGCTTTAAATACACTTGGCAATTATGGCACATTGGGTTTAACAGATAGTCAAATAGAAATGTTTGATTCTAGAATTGTGAAAAGTATGGATGATGTTGATAAATATGCGGTATGTTTAAATCATGCTAATAAAGACGTGTTTTTGTACAATAAAAAGATTAGAACAAATGCCTGGACATTTGTATACTGCTTATGCTGTAGATAAACCCGATGGTCCATATAAAGATACAGTTGCGGCTAAAAATTGTGCAAATTCATGTGCTAATATACGTGATATAAATAAAACTGGTGGTTTGCCTGATGTAATCTATTTCAAACTAGAATGTAAATATATGGTTACAAATAATTTAAGAGTAGATGATGGTATGGTAAATGGTGCAGTTGGAGTTTTGAAAAAATTGTTGAATCAAATACACAATTTCACAAAGACGAAAACTAATAAAACGCATTTACTTGGATTTTAATGATCCTCAAATGGGTAAACAAACAAGATTAAATCAATCTCGTGAAATGCGTAAAGACGGTATTAATCCTGAATTTAATTGGACAATGTTGAAACATGTTAAACAACAAATTAAATCCGAAAACACTGGCTTATATGCAGTGAATCGTTGGCAATTTTGTACTATTGAATGTGAAGCAATGACTATACACAAGTCACAAGGACAAACTTATCAACAAGTGTGTGTGGATATTAGTGATAGATCAATGAAAAGAGCTTTATTGTATGTTGCTTTGAGTAGAGTGACTAGTCTGCAAGGTCTTTATTTGTATGGCGCTTCATCTATTGTAAGTGAAAAATACGCAATATGACTCCAAGAGAGAAAAGACTAAAAATATTAGAAAGAGAAAAACTGATACAGTTCGTGTTGAAATGAATAGATTAAGAAAAGAATCATTAATGGTTAATCTTTTTCCTTTTCTAGATATACAAAATAATACAAGTAATAATAGTTGTAATGCTGTTGACAATTTAAAAATTCTTTTTCTAAATATTCGTTCATTTAACTCAAACAAACTTAAACTCAAAGCTGATTTTGCTTGCCAACAAGCAGATCTAATAATACTAGTAGAGTGTCATAATAGATATGAATTTAAATTACAAGCAAAAGATTTATTATCTCCTATTCATAAAATGAAATATTTTTCTTCTTATTCTGGTAATGATGGCGCAAATGGTCAGATAGTCTATATTAGACAAGAAAAACATTCCGCTCGACTTGAATTTATAGCAGATAATTGCGATTTAGCTAATAATCAATATAGAAAAAAGAAAAAAATCTGTGAAATGGCTTTGTTTAAATATAATTTCAATAATCATCAATTTTTGTTTATAATAACAATATATAATCATGTTGACATGCCGATCAATGATTTTCGATTAGAATTAGAACATTTTATATTTGAATATGTTGTTCAAGATCCAATTCCTAGTGTACTAGTTTTGGGCGATTTTAACATAGATTTTAACAAAGACTCAATATCAATGACTCACATGAATTCAAGATTAGGATTATTGCCAATATTCATAAATACTAGTACACATGCTTCAAAAAGTCATATTGATTGGGCATTTAGAAACACCAGATTTAAATACAATTATAATTCGATGACACATGAAAATTGGTACTCAGATCATAGAGGAATATGGACTGAAATTGGTATAGCCAGTCAAAATATTCACAATACACCAAATCAAACGCAAAATAATAATGAAAACTATATAGTTATATCAGAGTGATTAATTATATGAAAATAATAATTTGATTTTAAAACAGAACTTTTAGATTATTATTACTAATAATTCTTAATAAAAATATTTAAAAAAAAAATTATGTTTTATTTTTTATAAAAAGGTTTTTCTAAATCTTTGAACTAAATAAAATTTAATATATATTTTTAAAATTGATTTATTTTATTATTATTTTTTATGTTAAATAAATCTACTTTTATAAAATATATCTAGCTATTAAAAAAAAAAAAATTGATATTTTACTAATGTAATTCCAAAAAATAATGATTAATTCGGAAATTTCCGCGGGAATACCCTAAAAAATTTTCGGGGACACCCCGAACCCCGATTGTAAGCTCCTTCGCTATCGCTCGCAAAGACAGTCTGAACTAAATTATTTGTTTTTTTTTTAAATGTTTTTGATTAAATTTTTCTTTATTTATATTTTAATTATTTTATTAATTTTAATATCTAATCATTTGTTCTATTATTTAATCTATAAAATTTGTGGTTATTATTATTTTTTAATTTGTTTAATATCATTATAATATATTTTATCATTATATTATCTTTTTTTTATTTATTATATGTATTTTTTTAATTTGTCAAATAGCAGCAATAAAATGCAAATTAGATTTTATACCAGACGAAGCTATATGTTTAAATTTTAGAAATGACGGTGTAGACAAATGGAATGAATACAAAATTAACAAACAACAACAACGACGCAATGTACGCGATAAAAATACTATAATTATAAATGAAGCAATTGATTTGGCTAAAGGTAAAAATAAAAATAGTGCTGAAGCCAAACATATGGCTAATGAATGCAAAAAAGAAAATGATTTGAATAAAACGTGTGGTATGCCATCGCGGATAGCGTTTCGAGTCGGCTGCAAATACATGATTACATCTAATATACGAATGGAAGACGGTTTGGCCAATGGTGTTGTTGGCATACTAAAACAGATTGTTTTGACAAAAAATAAAACCAACGAAAAACCGTACGTTAAACGAGTGTATATTGAATTTGCCGAAAAAGATATTGGTCAAAAGACTCGCGACGAAGAAATGACCAAATTTTGCATGTTCAAAGACGATGTTGATACTGATTTGAATTGGACAATGATCGAATGCGAACGAGAGAATATAAAACGAGCGCCGACCGGTGGCCAATATCATGTTGAACGAACACAATTTAGTTTGATCGAAGCCGAATCGATAACTATTCACAAATCGCAAGGGCAAACGTACGAGTGTGTTGCTGTTAATTTGGAAGATAAATTGAAAACATCTCTAATGTATGTGGGCTTTAGTCGTTGTACACGATTGGAAAATTTGTTTTTGTATGGTAGACGAACAATTGAGAACGACACAATAAGAGGAATGTCTTTTGAAAGACGACAAAAGAAGTAGAACTATTGGAACGAACAGACGATGTTCGAAAAGAAATGAGACGTTTGCGTACGCATAAACTAATGAATAACAAATTAAAATTTTTAGAAGAAGAAGAAGAAGAAAAATCAATCAACAATCAAAATTGTATTATGAATAATATTATTAATAATAAAAGTAATTCAGTCAATATTATATTTCAAAATATTTGCAATTTAAAAGCAAATAAACATCAATTAACAAACGATTATGGTTATAAACAAGCTGATATTATATTATTAAACGAGTGTCATACATATCCACATCAATTTATGGACACTAGTCGTTTGTTTAATAGTGAAACTCATGAAATGATACATTTTAGTTGTGGCAATAAGAGTTTAAATTCGTCCAATGGTCAAGTGTGTTTTGTTCGTAAAAGTCTATTAAAATCTCGATCTAACTCTCTAGTATGTAGTAGTAGTAGCACTGGCACTGGCACTGGCACTGGCACTGGCACTGGCACTGTTAGTGAATCCATGAATGAATCAATCGTGAATCAACAAACGCAACAGTCCGAAAGTGTTTCACTAACATTTATAGCTGATAATGCCAATTTACAGCACGAGTATACGCCAAAAGAGCATGGTGATTTGAAAAAACTTGTTGAATTGAGTATTTTTTTGTGCGAATTCAACGACAACATAGATAGACGAGAACAACGACAACGACGACCAGGACGACTAGTGTATATTTTATCTGTTTACAAACATCCAAAATGTAGTTTTAACAAATGTTTAGATCAAATGTATCAATTTTTGAGCAAAAATATACCAAAAAATAGTGGTGGTGGTGGTGGTGGTGCAAGTCTTTTGGTTTTGGGCGATTTTAATGTTGATTTTAATAGGCATGATCAATATGAAAATTTTCAAAATATTCAAAATAAACTCGGTCTAAAGCCATTATTTTTGAATGAGAAAACTTTTCAATACAAAACTCACATTGATTGGGCATTTAAAAGTCAAAATTTTATGTTTGAAATTGAATCACAAGTATACGACACTTGGTTTAGCTAGGGTTAGGTTAGGGTTTAGGGTTAGGGTTAGGGTTAGGGTTAGGGTTTAGGGTTAGGGTTAGGGTTAGGGTTTAGGGTTGCCTAGATTTTACTAGAAAAAAGGTAAATAAAAATCTAGGTTGTATAATTGGTTTGTCCGTGTGTCCGTCTGTCCGTCTGTCCGACTGTCCGTCTGTCCGTCTGTCCGTCTGTCCTCGTGTGCACATGAAAAAAATTATGAAGGAATGGTCGTATTTGCATGAAATTTTGTACACACATATATTAACGTGTTCTGATGATATGTACAAATTTTCAAGTAAATTGGATAATTTTTACCAAAGTTAGACGAGTTTTGGTGAATTAGTAAATTTTTTAAGAAAAATGAAATAATAACTTTTTTTTCGTCGAATATTATTAATTTTTTTTGTTGAGCTGTCTGACTGACTGACTGACTGACTGACTGAGTGTGTATCTAGTAAAATCGTTGCATTATAATTTTTTAAAAAAATAAATCAAAACCATTTGGTAATAATTAATTTTTATTTATTTCAAAAAAATTATTTATAAGTATAAAATCTCATTTAAATTATTAAAATATCTAAACTAATTAAAAAAAAAAAAAAACTAGTTTAGTAAAAAATCAAATCTAATTAAATCATCATTTCGATTGATTGTCGAAATTTATTTTTGTCCAAATTGCCGAGTGATCGCTAAACCAAGTGTCGTATACTTGTGATTCAATTTCAAACATAAAATTTTGACTTTTAAATGCCCAATCAATGTGAGTTTTGTATTGAAAAGTTTTCTCATTCAAAAATAATGGCTTTAGACCGAGTTTATTTTGAATATTTTGTAAATTTTCATATTGATCATGCCTATTAAAATCAACATTAAAATCGCCCAAAACCAAAAGACTTGCACCACCACCACCACCACCACTATTTTTTGGTATATTTTTGCTCAAAAATTGATACATTTGATCTAAACATTTGTTAAAACTACATTTTGGATGTTTGTAAACAGATAAAATATACACTAGTCGTCCTGGTCGTCGTTGTCGTTGTTCTCGTCTATCTATGTTGTCGTTGAATTCGCACAAAAAAATACTCAATTCAACAAGTTTTTTCAAATCACCATGCTCTTTTGGCGTATACTCGTGCTGTAAATTGGCATTATCAGCTATAAATGTTAGTGAAACACTTTCGGACTGTTGCGTTTGTTGATTCACGATTGATTCACTACCAGTGCCAGTGCCAGTGCCAGTGCTACTACTACATACTAGAGAGTTAGATCGAGATTTTAATAGACTTTTACGAACAAAACACACTTGACCATTGGACGAATTTAAACTCTTATTACCACAACTAAAATGAATCATTTCATGAGTTTCACTATTAAACAAACGACTAGTGTCCATAAATTGATGTGGATATGTATGACACTCGTTTAATAATATAATATCAGCTTGTTTATAACCATAATCGTTTGTTAATTGATGTTTATTGGCTTTTAAATTGCAAATATTTTGAAATATAATATTGACTGAATTACTTTTATTATTAATAATATTATTCATAATACAATTTTGATTGTTGATTGATTCTACTTCTTCTTCTAAAAATTTTAATTTGTTATTCATTAGTTTATGCGTACGTAAACGTCTCATTTCTTTTCGAACATCGTCTGTTCGTTCCAATAGTTCTACTTCTTTTGTCGTCTTTCAAAAGACATTCCTCTTATTGTGTCGTTCTCAATTGTTCGTCTACCATACAAAAACAAATTTTCCAATCGTGTACAACGACTAAAGCCCACATACATTAGAGATGTTTTCAATTTATCTTCCAAATTAACAGCAACACACTCGTACGTTTGCCCTTGCGATTTGTGAATAGTTATCGATTCGGCTTCGATCAAACTAAATTGTGTTCGTTCAACATGATATTGGCCACCGGTCGGCGCTCGTTTTATATTCTCTCGTTCGCATTCGATCATTGTCCAATTTAAATCAGTATCAACATCGTCTTTGAACATGCAAAATTTGGTCATTTCTTCGTCGCGAGTCTTTTGACCAATATCTTTTTCGGCAAATTCAATATACACTCGTTTAACGTACGGTTTTTCGTTGGTTTTATTTTTTGTCAAAACAATCTGTTTTAGTATGCCAACAACACCATTGGCCAAACCGTCTTCCATTCGTATATTAGATGTAATCATGTATTTGCAGCCGACTCGAAACGCTATCCGCGATGGCATACCACACGTTTTATTCAAATCATTTTCTTTTTTGCATTCATTAGCCATATGTTTGGCTTCAGCACTATTTTTATTTTTACCTTTAGCCAAATCAATTGCTTCATTTATAATTATAGTATTTTTATCGCGTACATTGCGTCGTTGTTGTTGTTTGTTAATTTTGTATTCATTCCATTTGTCTACACCGTCATTTCTAAAATTTAAACATATAGCTTCGTCTGGTATAAAATCTAGTTTGCATTTTATTGCTGCTATTTGACAATTTTGTTGTGTTGTTTGTAGTGCGCTTGTACTATTGTTATCACTCAATAAAGGCGTAATAATAATAGGCCAGTTATCAACAATTCTCGAATTGAACAAATCAATTTGATCTTGTGTCAGACCGACTACACCGTATGTGCCTAATCGATTGAGGGCTTCGGCAAATACGGCGTCATCACGTTGCCTCATTACTTCTGTCAATTCGAATAAACGAAACGGGCGCCAAAACTCGTTTGTTTCATAATCGTATGAATCAAATGAATCGAATGTCGCTTCATTTACACTTTGGTGAGTTTGTGCCAAAACAGAATAATTGCGTAAACTACCGCCTTTTTGAAATATCCAACTATCCATTACCGGGCTTAATTGATTAAAATCACCTAAACATATAATAGACACACCACCAAACAATTTGCTATTATTATCTTTTATTTGTTGCAGACGTTGATGTAATTTTCTAAAGAGTTTTGTACCAATCATTGATATTTCGTCAATAATTAATAATTTTAATTTTGAATATTTGTTGCGAATTTTTTGCAGTAAATCACCGGTTAGCGGCTCAATATCATCACCAGTACGTACTTGCATGTGAAAAAGCGAATGTAACGTTGAACCACGTATATTAAACGATGCTTTGCCTGTAAAAGATGATAAAAGCACAGTTGGATGTTTGTTAAAATCAATTTCAGATTCTTGTATGTTATCCTTATTATTATTATTATTATTATTATTTTTATTCTTTATAGTTCGACGTGTTGTTTGATAGCATGCTTTGATTAAATGTGATTTGCCTACTCCTGCTCCTCCAGACACGAATATGTGAAATTGCTCTTCTCTATTTTTTAAACGGCATATTAAATTTGTAATAAACAAGTGTTGTCTTCGATTCAAAGACATCATTAAATTTTTATAAGAATCATTATCTAACAATTCCGGCATTCTACTACAATCTTCATCGGGTTTTTTCTTACGTTGAAGACTAATCATCATTTGATCTTGCAATAGAGCATGATAGCCAAATTCATTTTCTAAAAATTCGTTTGTCGGTGCATTAGGTACATTTAATAATTGATCATTGGCATTATTTATTCGCTCAACATATTCATTGACCATTTGTTCATATTGATCTTGTAATTCAATATTCATTAATGCTTGTGCTTCGTCGAATTGTTCAGCAATATCCGATTGATAAACTGCTTTATTGTTAACAATTTCATTTTTATTTTGTTGATATTTTTCATATGGATCATTTAGAATTAATTCTTCTTTTTCGTTTCTCCAATGAAGATATAGCATAAGTTCGGCACGATAAAAATTGTAAGGATCTTTTAATTCTTTAAATCTTTTGTATCTTATTACATTTGGTTTGCGACGAAGCTTAACATAACCATCGTTGTTTCTCAGTTTAATTAAATCTTTTTTACTACATGACGAAGTAAAAGCGTCTTTTTGAATATTATTTAGTTGGCCATCGACATTTCGACCATAATTATCATTATTGTCGTCATCATCATCATCATCATCAGAAGCAGTAGAATCAATTATTATATTATTATTATTTGAATTTTGGCTGGCCAATTCTTCGTCTCGAAAATGTCCATCCATGTCGTCTTCATCAAGTAATTCGTCGTCTTCAGCCATTCGATTGCGTCTAGTTAAATCATCCAAATTGCTAGCTTTCGTATTTGATATATAATCATATTTGCTAGCAAACTCGGCCAAACACATATTATCCATAATTGCCGGCCTATTTTCGTAGTGTTGTAAGAGACCAGCCTTAAATATATCTTTTGAATCGGGATCTAAACGTTCCAAAAATCGATCTTCTTTTAGTAAAACGTTGCGATCTTTAGGCTCAAACACATTAATGTATTTAACACTACGAGAAGAACGACACACTGGCATGCTAAGTAATGTATAAACGCATTCTTGAGCCGATATTTCACAACAATTGTTAAATTTGTTTGCAACTCTAGTCAATTTTTCTCGCAATTTCTCATTACCTTTCATAACTTGCTCAATCGTGTCTTTCATTAGCTTTGAAATGGATGCATTCGATTTTAACATGTAAGCGCAAACATACGCAACAGCTGCATACGGATCGACAATAAATTGAATATCCATGTTGGCACGATGCCGAACATATACATTTTTATTATACGGGTTGATCATTAGTTCGCGACATGTTCGTTTTTTAAAATCTGTTGTTCTTTTAATTGACGATCTTAATGATAATTCATATTGTTCAAACGACATATTTAGTTCTTGTAAAAACGTCTCCAAATCTATTTGAAAATTACTATTTTTCTTACTTACTTGATAAACTATTTTCTCTAAGGCTTCTTTTATGCGCATATAATTCGTTTTTGCATCGCAATAATGACGCGATTCTTTGTCAATTGGTTCAAGTATCAATGTTTCATTTAATATAGGCCATGGAAAACCATATTTACACATTTCGACATCATCATCGTTTTTATATTTACAATTATCTTTGTGCACATGTACTTGATATTTTATGGGAACACTTTTTAACTCATGTTCTTCTTCTTCTTGGTTTCTATTTTCGTATTCATCTTCTTTTATTACATTATCATTTGGTCTAGCACAAGTGATATACTTATCAATAAAATCAATACATTTAGATTTTGAATGATCAAATGCTTCTTTATCACTGTTTTGGTCGTATTTTGGTGCATCAAGATTCCAAATTATACAATGCACATGAGGACTACCACGGTGTTGAAATTCAACTCGCCAAAAATAATCACAAACTGGATTTTGTTTAAACGGTCCATTCGGATTAAAACAATATTTTAATAATTCACCCATACGATTTTCAAAATAACGTGCAACTGTTACTGGATCTTTGCAAACAAGATCGATTCGCTCTTGTCTAGGTAACTTTGACGCTTCTTCTTCAGTAACTATTCTTTTATGATTCAATTTTAAAAGCAAAACAATTAACTCGCTCCATTCTATTTCAGCCGGACTAAAAGTGACAAAAAATGTCGGACTACCAAATTGTCTAATCATGGCGTTCAATTCAATTTGCTTCATGCCCCAAAACTGTGGACTACTACGTATTGTACGCAAAAATAAAAGTGCAAGATTTTTAGAAATCATTTCCATCATTTTTTCTTTATTTAGTGCATCTTTTGCTGTTAAATTTTCTACATGTTTGGTCTTTCGCAAGCTTGTTTCAATAGCACTATTTAACATTTTTGTAACCAATTTTTTGTATGAATAGAATATTTTCTCACAATTTAAAGCACATCGTCGATCGGAGCGACGAAATTCAGATTTACAACGTAGACCATATGTTAGTTGATTCAAACCTTTAATTTTTGTCCGCCGTATATTTTTATAAAAGTTAATTCCTCGCAATCTCTATCAGTTAAAATAGATCTAGGAGTAATACCTTCGCCAGGAGCGATTGTTTTATTTAAATGATTTTCATTTAGCAATAAAGTTGCCTGATTATCCAGAGCATGATTATTTGCCACAAAATAATCCATATTCGCATTTTCATGATTATCATCATTATCTTCTTGTTCTTGTTCTTGTTCAATGTCACTCAAAGATCTCAAAGTTTGTTCACTTAACTGATTTCTAGTTCTAATTTCTTCCTCTTGATCATCATCTGGTATACATTCAAAACGATCCAACCATTCTGAAGATATTTTTATATTATTTTCTTTAAATATTGGTTGCTCAATTAAATATCTAACCGCTTGAATAACTAGAGCAGGTCTAATTGAAGATTGTTTATATGCATTTGTATAATCCAAACGACGTTTCAACTCAATTTCAATTGTTTCAGATTGTTTAAAAGTTCTAGGCAAAACTTCTAATGTTTTTACAGTATCAATAGGAATATTAACAACATTTCCGCAAATTTTTTTTTGCTTATCCCAATTTGATTTTTCTTTTATACAAATAAAAGCTATTCTTGGTGAGACTAATCTTTCTTCTAAATCGTTTAAACACAGTAAACTATTGTCGATATGAGGAAATTTTAGATCATTTGATAACGCCATGTGAGGTACTTCGCCTTCCTTTATATATTTTTTACATGTAATACAAATCCAATAAGAGCCACAATCTGATCTACGGTTAACATTAAAGATTTTATTCATAAAATCTGAATTTTGATTTGAGTACGTTTCAGGCAAATATTTAAATACCGTACGACTAAAAAATAAACCCGAACAACAAACACAAACAAACGTGGGTCCTTGTTTTACACCTTTTTCAAAATTTTCAATCAAATAAGCATTTGAACCTCTCAATAATCTTCTATTTAAAGTATTTTTTAATTGTTCGTTAGCTTTTTCAATTGGATCAGATCTTTTGTTTTGCATACAATTTATGTTTATAATTTTATCTCTTTGGTTAGTTTTTGGATCTTTTCTTTTTTCAAAACGAAGCATTGTATTTTGCTTTTGTTCAATCACTTTTTTAATTGGATCAGAGCGCTTTGATTTTTTACATTCTTTATCGATTTGTCGATCTCTACGATAAATAGTTGGTTCTTTTCTTTTTTTAAAACGAAGCATTGTATTTTGCTTTTGTTCAATCACTTTTTTAATTGGATCAGAGCGCTTTGATTTTTTACATTCTTTATCGATTTGTCGATCTCTACGATAGATAGTTGGTTCTTTTCTTTTTTCAAAACGAAGCATTGTATTTTGCTTTTGTTCAATCACTTTTTTAATTGGATCAGAGCGCTTTGATTTTTTACATTCGTTATCGATTTGTCGATCTCTACGATAGATAGTTGGTTCTTTTCTTTTTTCAAAACGAAGCATTGTATTTTGCTTTTGTTCAATCACTTTTTTAATTGGATCAGAGCGCTTTGATTTTTTACATTCGTTATCGATTTGTCGATCTCTACGATAGATAGTTGGTTCTTTTCTTTTTTCAAAACGAAGCATTGTATTTTGCTTTTGTTCAATCACTTTTTTAATTGGATCAGAGCGCTTTGATTTTTTACATTCTTTATCGATTTTTCGATCTCTACGATAGATAGTTGGATCTTTTCTTTTTGCAAAACGAAGCATTGTATTTTGCTTTTGTTCAATCACTTTTTTAATTGGATCAGAGCGCTTTGATTTTTTACATTCTTTATCGATTTGTCGATCTCTACGATAGATAGTTGGATCTTTTCTTTTTTCTTTTCTTTTTTTAGTATTGTTGCTCTTAATTTTTTGATATTTTTGCTTATCAGTCTTAATTGATTCATAGTAGATTTTTTTCTTTTTTTTTTCTCTTTCAGCATATTCAAGATCTTCTTTTCTTTTTTTCTGCATTCGAAGCCTATTCTTTTCTCTTCTTATTTGATCTTTGGTTTTTATAGTGATATCATTTTCATTGCAAACATTCAGCGATTCAATCGATTTTTGTAAAAGATTTTCCTTACGATTGTTAACATAACAAAAAGAATCATTTAAGTATTCCATTGCATCCTCTTTAGGAAAATAATTTAGTTTTGTCATAAATTACACTTAAAATATTCTTTTTTAATACCGTATTCAATATCAGAAAAAACTTCTATTGTGTCAGTTTTTTCATTGGATCTAGTTGTTTGAAAAGAATCTAAATATAAATCATGAGAAATTAGCAAATATACAATTAATAGCATGTTTTAGTATTTACCATCGTCAGTTTGAAAATTCCGACTTTCTTGGTATATCTTATAAAATAAAATATATGGTTGACTATAATTTGCCACATCGGTAATAAAATTTTGTGCATTATGGACTGGTTTCTTATGTTGGTCATCAAAAAAAAACCAATTATTTTCAAGTTGATTAAATACTAAACCTTTTTAATAAAATTAAAATTTTAAATTTTTATTTATTGTCATTATGATTGATCAAACAAAAAAACTTGTATAATGCCCGCAACCGTATCCACTACCTTGATGAAAACATATAGCATGCAATTTATATAAGAAAGCTTTATTTAAACTAAACGGAACAAAATATTTGTTCAAATTTAGAATAGTTGGTAAATCGATAGAATTTGAAATTTTTGTAACTCCTTCTATTGGATCGTACTAAAATTTTTAAAATTAAATATGAATAAAATATTTTTTTAAAATTTTAATTAATTATTTATTTACTTTAAATCTTTTGATCATTATTATCAGATTCTCAGTTGTATCTTTCAAAAATACTGCATATGAAAATTTGATTTTTGACAACAGGCCTCACATTCTATTAATCCATCAAATAATTCCTTTTCAAAATAAGAGTCAAGGCAATTTTCTAAAGATGAAGACGTATCGCCAATTGATAACTCTATACAATTTACGTTTTCGCTTATGATTTTTGAATGATGATTTTCACAAGTTAATTTCTTTTAAGATTTATTTTAAAAGACTTTTGCATCAAATTATATCCGTCTGAGAAAATTTTGTAAATTTCTTGGAGATTTTCAGTAGAATCAATTCCTCGATTAATTATTTCTACTTCCGTAAAACACATATCAATAAATTCAAAAATTTGACCATAAATTCGTAAGCATCATGCTGCTGTCCATGCTGGAAAAACAAATTAAAATATTTCGAATGGAAATATTCAAAAAAATTCTCAATTAATTTATCGTATTGGCTGCTGCTCTTTGATTATCGTAATTTTGATCAAATCCATTCAAGACAAGTTCGCAATAATTATTAAATAGCTTATATTCTTCACTATTATAATAACAATTGTATTTATATTTTTGAACAATCATTTCGTGTAGAACATTATTAAAAACATTTAAACATTGAAGAATTGATCCAACATAACAAGTATTGCCAAAATTTTTGATACCATTCGAGACGTAGACTGATTCTTTTGTAATTCAATTGAACATTCGTATTCAAACGCGATCTTGTTCTGTACAAATTTATCTTTTCTCTTGGAATTAACATGTTCATTTTTAACTGTACTAGATGAATTTTTATTTTTTACTTCTAAAACTAAAAAAGGGTTAAATGGATTAAATTTTAAGTAAAAATTTAAAAAAACTTTGGGTTATTATGACCAAGTTTTTAAGACTTATTTAGAAAAAAAATTATTTTAAAAAAAATTTTATTAAAATTCAAAAAATTTAAACATAATTTAATTCATTCTTTTCACACTGAGATCTGATTCTTTTAAATTTAATTTTTATAAATATCAATTTCATTTCTTTGCCAAATAAATACAAAAAAAAAGAAAATAAGCAAAAAATCGACAGCCAAAATATATACTTAACCAACTTCCAATTAAAAAAATTTGAAAAGAAACTATTAATTTCTTTGAATGGATTTTTATTTTTCACTAAGAAATCTTTATCCTCATTAAAAAAAACTTTAGATCCAAAATTATCGAAAGTAATTGTCCTTGATGGCTGTAAAAATTCGTTTATTTTTTCGTAAAAATCTGAGCCATTAACCAAATAATCATGATGATTATATAAATCTTTTAAATTAGCAGCACTTAATCTAAATTGTGTAAATTGAGTATCAAAGTTCTGAACAGTCAATTTTGTTTGATTTCTTTTTATTAGCAAAGGCTTAGTTTGATCATTTGGAATAATAACAAGTGATTTTGTTATATCACGCTTGCAATCACTTAATTTAGTTGAATATTGAGTAATGATGTTATTTTCACGTAGAAATCCGTAATGAAAATTCGAAGACTGGTTGTTGTATGCGTACAATATTTGTATGTCTGTTTCACAGTTTTTTTCGTCTATATTTTCACTTATAATTACATGGGAAACATTAGTACACATTGGTAAAAAAGCTTGTCCATTATTTACATATATTACTATATTTTCTCGTCCTAATAATAAAAAACGGCCATTAAAATCATATTCAAGTACTTAATAAAAAAATGTATTTATATATAACAAACCTAAATAATTGAGATAAAAAAATTTATCCTGTTGATTCAGATTCATTTGGATAACATTAACAAACATACTACAAGCTATATCTAGTATCATTTCAGTCATTTTGAATTTTGAATAGTCATTTTCTGCCAAAATCAGATCATTTTTATCCCTGTCAATAAAATGGTTTATTTCATATTTCGAAATAGGAATATTCAACAATCGATTTTTCAAACTCTCATTAAAATTATAAAACGCCAAATATAAACCTTCACTAGTTAAATAAAATTCAAATCCACAATAATTTTCTTTTCTTGTCAATCTAAATAAGTATTGTTCGGAAGGAGTTACAAAAACTGTGCTGTACGAATTCGGCTTTATTCTCATATCAGGCAATTCTAAAAGTCTTTCTAAAGGGCAATTGCGAATATCCTCTCTTTCCCAAATAACTGTTGACTGAGCGAAGAAACAGACTTCGTCTTCAGCAAAGCAAGGCTCGATTGAATTATGAAAAACACGATCCGATAAAGTTTGAGCCAATACAATTTTTTCGTTAAACTCACATTCATAAAATTCTTTTTCAACAGTGCCAAAATAAAATGGATATTCATCAACAATCGTATCAACATGAAAACACTCGTTTTGAGATGTACAATACATTTTATTCTTTTTATTTAGTATGCCACATTGTTTTTCTTTAACCATTAGCATGCATTCGTTTCTAGATAATCGTATATGCTCAACTTGGTTTTGTTTGTACTTATTAAATAATAAATCAACGCTATATCTAAACCGATGTATTGTCATTTTGCATTCAAATCCTTTGGATTCTAGTATGAAATTATGCTTGGAAAAAACAAATGCTGGATATCCTTGTTCAAATGATTTAAAATTAGCATCTAAATTATTGACATAATTATTTGGATTACGAAAACATTCGTCATCTAGCTTGAGCATGTTAAGGTTAGAGCCTACTATACATTCTTTAAAGTTTCCATTTATTTCAATACTATTTATTAAAAAAAGCTGTAAACAAATAGTTAAGAAGCAAAAAGAAGGATTCATTTTTTTTTAAATTGTAAAAATCATTTATTAAATTTTGAATAATTTATACCATTTGATTTTAAATTAGATATTAGTTGATTGTGATCTTTGTCAATTAAAAGCAAAATTGAAAGATAAATTAATGAGATACTTGGGACTTTGAATCAAAATGTTTTTATCTTTTTATTCGTTTAATTAAAGTTTTTCATTGATCACTAATGAAAGGAAAAAAAAATTATCTAAATTATCAAAAATATATCAATCAAATTATCTTTACTTTTAATAATCAAAAAAAAAAAAAATCAAAGGAAGGAAAATTTTTTTTTATTGAAATTACTCAAGCATTAAATCAGTATAAAACAAGAGTTAAAAATAAATTTTTATAAGCGAAAAATGAGTCAAAATTCAGAAATTGATAATCAAGAATTGAATAATTTTATGGACGATTTCGAAAGAAAACATGATTATACACAGGCAAATGATACCCAAACAATTCCTGCTGGTCAAGTTTTTTACCATCTACCAGACTATTCATATTCACAAATAGATCACCAAGACTTAAGTTCTCATCATTATAACGCTGAAGGTCAGTCTTATTATACGCAACCAAATGATAATTTAACTAAAAATGAGGTAAAAAATCAATGCTCATATACTCAACCAAATCAATACTGGAGTACTCATATAGAAAATTTATTGGATAACAATTCAAAAGAGTTTGGACAAAATGATTACTTTAGTTCAGATCAGGTTAATTCTAAACTTCAACCTTATTCATATTCACAAATAGATCACCAAGACTTAAGTTCTCATCATTATAACGCAGAAGGTCAATCTTATTTTTCACAACCTAATGGAAATGGTAATTTAGCTAATAATCAGGGGAAAAATCCATGGTCAAATACTTTACCAAAATGATGATTGATTTTATATATATATATATATATATATATATATATATATATATATATATAAGATAGATATTGGATTATTTTATTTTTGATTTTAAATAAACAAATTTTAAATATATGCTTCATTTTAAATATTATTTTATCAAAAATTTCTCATGGTATCCATATATATTTTATATATTAAAAGATTAATTAAGAGACGTAGTTTCTAAATATATAAAGCTTTTATGGTGTCATCCTCATGGCAAAAGCAAAAATCTGAATTAAAAACATAAAATCAATTTTAAATATATGCTTGATTTTAAATTTTTATCAGCTAAAAATGAGGCAAATAATTTACTAAAATAATAATTGATTGTCATTTTAAATTAAAAAGTAAGATTAAAAAGTAAGATTATTCAAAAATGTCAGATTTAGATTAAAAATGTTTTTTTTACATATTTTATTTTAAATAAATTCACAAATTTTTTTTTTCTTTAATTTTCATGGTTCATTGGTTTTTCCATGGAAAATAGAGGCAAAAAATTAAAATAAAAAAGATACAGTCACTGCAATATATCAAACTTTAATTTTTCGATAAAATCTAAAAAAAGTCTATAAATAATTTAAAAAAAGTCGATTAAAGTCAAATTTGAAAAAAAATAAAAAACTATTTTTATCTTAAAATGAGTCAAAATTCAGAAAACAATAATTCCGATAGCTATCAGGATGCATTGAACTCAACTTCAAACACATTTTCTCAGCAATCAACTCAAGATAATGAACAATTGAACTCATTTTTAGATTCATATTATTCTGCAAATTACAACACAAATGATAACGAAGATTTATATCAAAATCAAAGCCAATCGTCATCCGATTATACATATAACCCTGATGAAGAAACAGAAACAGAGTCAAGTCAAATAAATAATAGTTTTTTTTGTTCTCAGGCTGAAAGCGAATATTATACTTGTACTCAAAGTCAATCATCATCAATTTCTTCACAAAATTTTTACACACAAGAATCAAGCAGTTATTCTCAGTCTCAAAATTCTACAATTGATTTAACTAGTGACTCAGAACTTAATTAAATAATTTAATAATAATATAATTAAATAAAAAATAGATTAAAATAAAAAAAAATTTTTTAATAGATTTTATTCGAATATAATTAATAAAAATTAAAACAAAAAATTTATTAAAAATTTTCTTCTTCATTATCTTCAAATCCTGACTCATTAAGTTCTTGATTTTCTATATTTTCTTCTTGAACATGATCTGCTTCTAAATTTGCTTCGTTTTGTAGATCATAATCAGTAATATAATCATTTATATCGTAATCGGCTGTAGGATTAAATATAATTGTATTATGAGAGTGATAGAATTCGGTCTCACAAATATTATTTTTTTCAGCTTCATAATTTAAATACTCAACAAAATTATTAATCATTAGCCGGTCTTGTAAAACTAAGTAGAGTTCTTTATCTAAATCTTGTTGATTAATTGGTGTAATAAGTTTACCATTGTATATATCTAAAAAACCACGACAATAATCGCAATCTTTACAATAGTCTTGTTTAAGAAAATTTGCGCCTTCAAGAAAAAACAAGTATTGAAAATCGTCTGAATTACGTTTACCTTTATTTTCATAATAAAAACGCTCAAAATATATATTTAATTCATTTGCCGAGAATGTATCATTTCTCTCCCAGGATAGGTGGTAACCATTTAGTTTTGTAAATACCAAGCGAGCATAATAAATGACCTCAAAAAACTGAGAATGGCTAACAATTTCCCATAGAGCATAATTTTGAATTTTAAAATATTTTTTTATATGGCTTAACGATTTACAATATAAACAATCATTGCTTTGAATTAACTTATTAGAACAAAAGCATGTCTGATTAAAATGTTGCATTTTATTATTGTTTTTGTTGAATTATAATTAATTAGATTCTATAAAAAAAAAAAATAACAAAGCATTACAAATAAATATAAAAGTTTTATCTGCAAAATCAATCATTTTTTCAAAAGATTAAAAAAAATTTTATCGCGTTGAATTTATCTATTAATTTATCTTTAAAAATTCGCTAATATATTTTAATGAGAGGTATATCATTGAAGTTAAAAGTCTTAAACTTAAACATAGTTTTTTTTTTTTTAATAAAGAGTGTAAATTGTGTATTAAATAATTTAAATACAATTAAATTTAAAAATATATATATTTAATTTTATACTAAAAAGATATGCTTGACTTAAAATATTATTTAATTAAAAATATCCTTATTTAAATATTTAAATATCCTTTTTTAAAAAAAATATATACTTGTAATATATAGTTTAATATGAGAACTTTAGATGTGTATCAATTACAATATTAAAGCCGACTTCTTTGAATTAAAATAATTGATTTAATTAAATAACTAATAATTGTAAAACATATTTTCTAAATTTATATAATTAGCATTATATTTATACTAATTCGATTAAAAACTCAAACTCAATCAAAAGTCTAAATTTATCAAATTCAATAATTTCAATTTCAATTTTAAAAATATTACCCATCACAAATTTATAATGTAAAATCTAAAAGGAATAATATTAATCTTTAAAAGGAACAAAGATTAAAATTATATCAAGATTATTTTTGTCCAACGCGTAATAACGATATAAAAAATAATTAGAACAATCTTTCAAATTTATTTTTAGTAAAAATAAAAGTTAAATATATTTTTAAATAATGTAAATAAAAATAATAATTTAATTATCTCATTTAATTTAATTTAATTATCTAATCCTAAAAATAAGATTTTGTAATTTAAGAAAATTTTTCTAAAACAATGTCATTAACCTATTTAAATTAACCTAATTAATGTTTAAAAAAAAAAAAAAAATTAAATTTAGTTGCTAAAAAAAGGATTGGCTTTTAAACAGGGTATATAAAGGAGAGAAAAAATAATATTTATTCATTATTAAAGAAAAAAAATTAAGATTTAAATATAAAAAAAAAATAAATATAAAATAATTATTAAGTTAAGTTAAACATAGGAAAATTTTCATAACTTTCTTAGACACTGGTCATTTGAGTTGATCTTAGTTGTTTAGGCTTCAAGAGTGATTCTTTGATCTTAATAGTGTCTTTGGAGTTATGGATGGTCTTTTATTAATTTTAGTTGCGACTAAATTAGTTTAAGACCAAAGAGCCAGATAGATAACTTACTTGGGCACTGGTCATTTGAGTTGATCTTAGTTGTTTAGGCTTCAAGAGTGATTCTTTGATCTTAATAGTGTCTTTGGAGTTATGGATGGTCTTTTATTAATTTTAGTTGCGACTAAATTAGTTTAAGACCAAAGAGCCAGATAGATAACTTACTTGGGCACTGGTCATTTGAGTTGATCTTAGTTGTTTAGGCTTCAAGAGTGATTCTTTGATCTTAATAATGCCTTTGAAGTTATCGATGAGATTTTATTAACTATACTAACTATACAATTTAAAACAAGAATTATTTTGTATTTTTTTTCTAAATAATTATTTTATTCTTTTTTTTTAGATTAAAAAATTTTTTTATTTCAATAACATTAAAAAAAAATGAGCGAATCGTCGAAATCTTTTAACATTGAAAATATAACATTCGATCCTATAATTGCGTCCAATGTCGAAAGTCTTTCACCAACAGAAATATCAGACCAATATAATCGTTATATGAGTCATTATCAATATGTAAATTTTTTAAAATTTAAATTATTTTTTATTTATTTTTTAACTTTTTATCAGAAAAAGGGTTATAAATTTGATTTAGTAGCACAAGAATTGCCTTCGAAAGAGTGTAGAGTCACACTTAATATCATAAAAGGAAATGAAACAATTGAAAAATATGAAGAGACTATGAAAAAGAAAAAAGAAGCTACTTTGAAGGTTAAGAGAGATTTTTTGCTTAAAACAAAGCTGGACAAAACAAAATCATTGAAGCGCTTAAGAGGTAACTACATGTTTTTCTTTTTATCAATCTAATTTTAAATATTTTAATTTTTTTATAATTTAAGCATCTTCTAAAGAACGAACATCGAGTGAGAAGCGGCAACACTTAGATATTTCAAATTTAAGTATAAGTGAAGGTTGATTAATAAATTATTAAATTCGACAAATAATTTATTAATTCCCTTATTTATACTATTTTAGGTTCTTTTGCTCCTTCTAAAGTTGATTTAGAAGAAGTGGAAATGGGAGCGAAGCCTATGACTTCCAAATCCGCTGAAAAAAGTACCGAACAAGAGATCCATCCTGAAGGTAAATATTTTTTTTGTAATTTTGACATTTACAAAATATTAATTTTTGAATAATCAAAAAGAAAGTACAAGTGAAAGTACCATAACACGATGTATTGTGGAAGCGCTAGCTGAAAATGTAGAAGAATATCATGCAAAAGAGCCAAAACTAACTTCAAGTAGCATCTCAATTACACGTGTTCAGGAGCCATCTAGAAGTAATAATATATAGTTAAAATTTTAACTCTTTATTAATTAGATATTTGTTAAAGGTAGCGAAGTAATTCCGTCTAGCGAAGTTCAACCAAGCACTTCTGGCCTACAGAATATTAGTGCTCCAAAGTCCGATTTAGAAACGCCATCAGCAGGACGTAAACGAGACTTATGCAGATATTACCATTCAAAAGGTAAAACTTGCAAATTGTGTCGTATCAAACGGACTGAGCCAAGCAAAAGAGCACACCAATTCATTGATTTAGAAGGCTTCGTTATACCCAAAGAGTTCGAAGCTAATCCAAATCTTACATATGAGGGTGAGTTAGACAAAAGCGAAGCATTGGACTATACTGTTGAATCTATACCTGGTAAATAAATTTTAAAAAGTAATTGATTAAAATAAAATTAAATTCTAATTTAAATTCAAGACTTTGAAATTCGGGGAGGTCGTATGATGTTTAACATAAAATGGAAGGTTCATGAAAATTTCAACGCCTCATATTACCAACCAAATTTAGAGCCAATTGAAAATGTAATTGATACAGCAACAGAATCGATTGCAGAAATGGTTGACAGTCTGACAGTGGTAAAAAGAAAAAAATTTAAAGATTGGATGAAAGTAAATAAGCCAAAAGAGCTTGAAAAAATTTTAAAATTTACAAAATTTGATAAAATATAAAACTTTCTTATAAATTAATTTTTTTTATTTTATTAATAAAAATTTAATAAATAATTTAAATAAACTTTTTTTCTTAGTTTTCATTTGTCAAATATTTAAGAAAATAAATTGAGTTTTTGGCTAATATATAAAGGGTTAAGGAAAATATTTAATTTTAAATAAACAATAATATAACTTTTTTTTTAATAATTATCTTAATTTTTAATAAAAAAACATAAATTTGGGTTTAGGGGGTTTCGGATTTTGGGTTAGGGATTTAGGGGTTTTGGGTTAGGGATTTAGGGGTTTTGGGTTAGGGATTTAGGGGTTTTAGGGTTAGGGATTTGGTTGAAGTTATTCATCAATTATAATTTAATTGTTAAATAAAATTAAATTTTTCTTTATAACTAAATAACATCATTTTAGAAGTAAAATAACATTGATTAAATGGCAATTACATAATAATAATAAATGACTATCTATCTAGTAAAATCTAGTTTTTTAATTTTTTAAAAATTTATTTAAATGACAAAAATATTAATATGCGGGGTTAGGGTTGCCTAGATTTTACTAGAAAAAAGGTAAATAAAAATCTAGATTGTATAATTGGTTTGTCCGTGTGTCCGTCTGTCCGACTGTCCGTCTGTCCGTCTGTCCGTCTGTCCGTCTGTCCTCGTGTGCACATGAAAAAAATTATGAAGGAATGGTCGTATTTGCATGAAATTTTGTACACACATATATTAACGTGTTCTGATGATATGTACAAATTTTCAAGTAAATTGGATAATTTTTACCAAAGTTAGACGAGTTTTGGTGAATTAGTAAATTTTTTAAGAAAAATGAAATAATAACTTTTTTTTCGTCGAATATTATTAATTTTTTTTGTTGAGCTGTCTGACTGACTGACTGACTGACTGACTGAGTGTGTATCTAGTAAAATCGTTGCATTATAATTTTTTAAAAAAATAAATCAAAACCATTTGGTAATAATTAATTTTTATTTATTTCAAAAAAATTATTTATAAGTATAAAATCTCATTTAAATTATTAAAATATCTAAACTAATTAAAAAAAAAAAAAAACTAGTTTAGTAAAAAATCAAATCTAATTAAGTCATTTCGATTGATTGTCGAAATTTATTTTTGTCCAAATTGCCGAGTGATCGCTAAACCAAGTGTCGTATACTTGTGATTCAATTTCAAACATAAAATTTTGACTTTTAAATGCCCAATCAATGTGAGTTTTGTATTGAAAAGTTTTCTCATTCAAAAATAATGGCTTTAGACCGAGTTTATTTTGAATATTTTGTAAATTTTCATATTGATCTGGCCTATTAAAATCAACATTAAAATCGCCCAAAACCAAAAGACTTGCACCACCACCACCACCACCACTATTTTTTGGTATATTTTTGCTCAAAAATTGATACATTTGATCTAAACATTTGTTAAAACTACATTTTGGATGTTTGTAAACAGATAAAATATACACTAGTCGTCCTGGTCGTCGTTGTCGTTGTTCTCGTCTATCTATGTTGTCGTTGAATTCGCACAAAAAAATACTCAATTCAACAAGTTTTTTCAAATCACCATGCTCTTTTGGCGTATACTCGTGCTGTAAATTGGCATTATCAGCTATAAATGTTAGTGAAACACTTTCGGACTGTTGCGTTTGTTGATTCACGATTGATTCACTACCAGTGCCAGTGCCAGTGCCAGTGCTACTACTACATACTAGAGAGTTAGATCGAGATTTTAATAGACTTTTACGAACAAAACACACTTGACCATTGGACGAATTTAAACTCTTATTACCACAACTAAAATGAATCATTTCATGAGTTTCACTATTAAACAAACGACTAGTGTCCATAAATTGATGTGGATATGTATGACACTCGTTTAATAATATAATATCAGCTTGTTTATAACCATAATCGTTTGTTAATTGATGTTTATTGGCTTTTAAATTGCAAATATTTTGAAATATAATATTGACTGAATTACTTTTATTATTAATAATATTATTCATAATACAATTTTGATTGTTGATTGATTCTACTTCTTCTTCTAAAAATTTTAATTTGTTATTCATTAGTTTATGCGTACGTAAACGTCTCATTTCTTTTCGAACATCGTCTGTTCGTTCCAATAGTTCTACTTCTTTTTGTCGTCTTTCAAAAGACATTCCTCTTATTGTGTCGTTCTCAATTGTTCGTCTACCATACAAAAACAAATTTTCCAATCGTGTACAACGACTAAAGCCCACATACATTAGAGATGTTTTCAATTTATCTTCCAAATTAACAGCAACACACTCGTACGTTTGCCCTTGCGATTTGTGAATAGTTATCGATTCGGCTTCGATCAAACTAAATTGTGTTCGTTCAACATGATATTGGCCACCGGTCGGCGCTCGTTTTATATTCTCTCGTTCGCATTCGATCATTGTCCAATTTAAATCAGTATCAACATCGTCTTTGAACATGCAAAATTTGGTCATTTCTTCGTCGCGAGTCTTTTGACCAATATCTTTTTCGGCAAATTCAATATACACTCGTTTAACGTACGGTTTTTCGTTGGTTTTATTTTTTGTCAAAACAATCTGTTTTAGTATGCCAACAACACCATTGGCCAAACCGTCTTCCATTCGTATATTAGATGTAATCATGTATTTGCAGCCGACTCGAAACGCTATCCGCGATGGCATACCACACGTTTTATTCAAATCATTTTCTTTTTTGCATTCATTAGCCATATGTTTGGCTTCAGCACTATTTTTATTTTTACCTTTAGCCAAATCAATTGCTTCATTTATAATTATAGTATTTTTATCGCGTACATTGCGTCGTTGTTGTTGTTTGTTAATTTTGTATTCATTCCATTTGTCTACACCGTCATTTCTAAAATTTAAACATATAGCTTCGTCTGGTATAAAATCTAGTTTGCATTTTATTGCTGCTATTTGACAATTTTGTTGTGTTGTTTGTAGTGCGCTTGTACTATTGTTATCACTCAATAAAGGCGTAATAATAATAGGCCAGTTATCAACAATTCTCGAATTGAACAAATCAATTTGATCTTGTGTCAGACCGACTACACCGTATGTGCCTAATCGATTGAGGGCTTCGGCAAATACGGCGTCATCACGTTGCCTCATTACTTCTGTCAATTCGAATAAACGAAACGGGCGCCAAAACTCGTTTGTTTCATAATCGTATGAATCAAATGAATCGAATGTCGCTTCATTTACACTTTGGTGAGTTTGTGCCAAAACAGAATAATTGCGTAAACTACCGCCTTTTTGAAATATCCAACTATCCATTACCGGGCTTAATTGATTAAAATCACCTAAACATATAATAGACACACCACCAAACAATTTGCTATTATTATCTTTTATTTGTTGCAGACGTTGATGTAATTTTCTAAAGAGTTTTGTACCAATCATTGATATTTCGTCAATAATTAATAATTTTAATTTTGAATATTTGTTGCGAATTTTTGCAGTAAATCACCGGTTAGCGGCTCAATATCATCACCAGTACGTACTTGCATGTGAAAAAGCGAATGTAACGTTGAACCACGTATATTAAACGATGCTTTGCCTGTAAAAGATGATAAAAGCACAGTTGGATGTTTGTTAAAATCAATTTCAGATTCTTGTATGTTATCCTTATTATTATTATTATTATTATTATTTTTATTCTTTATAGTTCGACGTGTTGTTTGATAGCATGCTTTGATTAAATGTGATTTGCCTACTCCTGCTCCTCCAGACACGAATATGTGAAATTGCTCTTCTCTATTTTTTAAACGGCATATTAAATTTGTAATAAACAAGTGTTGTCTTCGATTCAAAGACATCATTAAATTTTTATAAGAATCATTATCTAACAATTCCGGCATTCTACTACAATCTTCATCGGGTTTTTTCTTACGTTGAAGACTAATCATCATTTGATCTTGCAATAGAGCATGATAGCCAAATTCATTTTCTAAAAATTCGTTTGTCGGTGCATTAGGTACATTTAATAATTGATCATTGGCATTATTTATTCGCTCAACATATTCATTGACCATTTGTTCATATTGATCTTGTAATTCAATATTCATTAATGCTTGTGCTTCGTCGAATTGTTCAGCAATATCCGATTGATAAACTGCTTTATTGTTAACAATTTCATTTTTATTTTGTTGATATTTTTCATATGGATCATTTAGAATTAATTCTTCTTTTTCGTTTCTCCAATGAAGATATAGCATAAGTTCGGCACGATAAAAATTGTAAGGATCTTTTAATTCTTTAAATCTTTTGTATCTTATTACATTTGGTTTGCGACGAAGCTTAACATAACCATCGTTGTTTCTCAGTTTAATTAAATCTTTTTTACTACATGACGAAGTAAAAGCGTCTTTTTGAATATTATTTAGTTGGCCATCGACATTTCGACCATAATTATCATTATTGTCGTCATCATCATCATCATCATCAGAAGCAGTAGAATCAATTATTATATTATTATTATTTGAATTTTGGCTGGCCAATTCTTCGTCTCGAAAATGTCCATCCATGTCGTCTTCATCAAGTAATTCGTCGTCTTCAGCCATTCGATTGCGTCTAGTTAAATCATCCAAATTGCTAGCTTTCGTATTTGATATATAATCATATTTGCTAGCAAACTCGGCCAAACACATATTATCCATAATTGCCGGCCTATTTTCGTAGTGTTGTAAGAGACCAGCCTTAAATATATCTTTTGAATCGGGATCTAAACGTTCCAAAAATCGATCTTCTTTTAGTAAAACGTTGCGATCTTTAGGCTCAAACACATTAATGTATTTAACACTACGAGAAGAACGACACACTGGCATGCTAAGTAATGTATAAACGCATTCTTGAGCCGATATTTCACAACAATTGTTAAATTTGTTTGCAACTCTAGTCAATTTTTCTCGCAATTTCTCATTACCTTTCATAACTTGCTCAATCGTGTCTTTCATTAGCTTTGAAATGGATGCATTCGATTTTAACATGTAAGCGCAAACATACGCAACAGCTGCATACGGATCGACAATAAATTGAATATCCATGTTGGCACGATGCCGAACATATACATTTTTATTATACGGGTTGATCATTAGTTCGCGACATGTTCGTTTCAAAAACAGTTGTTCTTTTAATTGACGATCTTAATGATAATTCATATTGTTCAAACGACATATTTAGTTCTTGTAAAAACGTCTCCAAATCTATTTGAAAATTACTATTTTTCTTACTTACTTGATAAACTATTTTCTCTAAGGCTTCTTTTATGCGCATATAATTCGTTTTTGCATCGCAATAATGACGCGATTCTTTGTCAATTGGTTCAAGTATCAATGTTTCATTTAATATAGGCCATGGAAAACCATATTTACACATTTCGACATCATCATCGTTTTTATATTTACAATTATCTTTGTGCACATGTACTTGATATTTTATGGGAACACTTTTTAACTCATGTTCTTCTTCTTCTTGGTTTCTATTTTCGTATTCATCTTCTTTTATTACATTATCATTTGGTCTAGCACAAGTGATATACTTATCAATAAAATCAATACATTTAGATTTTGAATGATCAAATGCTTCTTTATCACTGTTTTGGTCGTATTTTGGTGCATCAAGATTCCAAATTATACAATGCACATGAGGACTACCACGGTGTTGAAATTCAACTCGCCAAAAATAATCACAAACTGGATTTTGTTTAAACGGTCCATTCGGATTAAAACAATATTTTAATAATTCACCCATACGATTTTCAAAATAACGTGCAACTGTTACTGGATCTTTGCAAACAAGATCGATTCGCTCTTGTCTAGGTAACTTTGACGCTTCTTCTTCAGTAACTATTCTTTTATGATTCAATTTTAAAAGCAAAACAATTAACTCGCTCCATTCTATTTCAGCCGGACTAAAAGTGACAAAAAATGTCGGACTACCAAATTGTCTAATCATGGCGTTCAATTCAATTTGCTTCATGCCCCAAAACTGTGGACTACTACGTATTGTACGCAAAAATAAAAGTGCAAGATTTTTAGAAATCATTTCCATCATTTTTTCTTTATTTAGTGCATCTTTTGCTGTTAAATTTTCTACATGTTTGGTCTTTCGCAAGCTTGTTTCAATAGCACTATTTAACATTTTTGTAACCAATTTTTTGTATGAATAGAATATTTTCTCACAATTTAAAGCACATCGTCGATCGGAGCGACGAAATTCAGATTTACAACGTAGACCATATGTTAGTTGATTCAAACCTTTAATTTTTTGTCCGCCGTATATTTTTATAAAAGTTAATTCCTCGCAATCTCTATCAGTTAAAATAGATCTAGGAGTAATACCTTCGCCAGGAGCGATTGTTTTATTTAAATGATTTTCATTTAGCAATAAAGTTGCCTGATTATCCAGAGCATGATTATTTGCCACAAAATAATCCATATTCGCATTTTCATGATTATCATCATTATCTTCTTGTTCTTGTTCTTGTTCAATGTCACTCAAAGATCTCAAAGTTTGTTCACTTAACTGATTTCTAGTTCTAATTTCTTCCTCTTGATCATCATCTGGTATACATTCAAAACGATCCAACCATTCTGAAGATATTTTTATATTATTTTCTTTAAATATTGGTTGCTCAATTAAATATCTAACCGCTTGAATAACTAGAGCAGGTCTAATTGAAGATTGTTTATATGCATTTGTATAATCCAAACGACGTTTCAACTCAATTTCAATTGTTTCAGATTGTTTAAAAGTTCTAGGCAAAGGGTTAGGGTTAGGGTTAGGGTTAGGGTTTAGGGTTAGGGTTTAGGGTTTAATATTATTATATATAAGTCATATTTATTTTTAAACTCTACTTTTTTATCATTTTTAATGGTTAAATTATAAGGTTTTGCGTTTGTTATGTAATTTTAACTTTATCTCTATTATTTTGCTCAATTTATTCATGTGTTAAGAATATAAATCATTAGATGATTAAATATTTTGGATCTAGATTCAATCAATTAAACAATACAGATTCGTTGGATACATGTATTAGATTATTTTATTTAATTCCGGTGAGTGAGTCTTCTGTATTCAATCAAATACAGATTCGTGAGCTCCCTGGATTCAATCAATTAATCAATTAAAGATGCGTAGATTAGATTTTTTTATTATATTCCGGTGAGTGAGCACTCTGGATTCAAATTTCCGTTTATAAAAAAAACAAAATTCTTAATAATTTACTAGAATGGTATAAAACATGTTAAATCAGTTTTTACTAACAACGAGAGAACCTGATTCAGCTAAGAGAAAAACGGATATAGAATTAGACCAAAAAAATAAAAAACGCCTAGCGACTTGTTCCACAAAAATCGGAAATTTAAGATTCGGATTCAGACGATTATCAAGGGTAAGTAAACAAATATTCTAATGTCAATTTTCCACTTGTAAAGCTTTTTTTTTTATTTTATTGTGATGAAGAAGAACCGAATACAGCAGATACAATCAAAGAAAACATGTTCATTAAACAGGTTTAGATCTATCAAGTCTCTATAATGTTTTGAATTTATTCGAAGAACTTTTTGGAAAAATAAAATTTAAATTAATAAAAGATCTTTTTTCTTTTTTAATTAATAAAACTCAATATGAAGTGAAATTTTCTTATTAAAAATATTCAATATCGTATTAATAATATTAGGTAGAATGACCGAGTCATCAGCATTACCAAGTAAGCAGCTTTACCAGCACAGCAGCATTAAAGTAAGGGGTTAGATAAGCAAAGGTTATATTGTTTTTCACGATTAAACTATGCTTTAAAGATTAAGTACATGTCGATTTTTTATTGTTTACATTGTTGTCGTTTTTCGAATATGAGGTTAGCATGTAATTTAATTTTAAATAAATACATGTTCTTTATATTGGATTATAAATCCCATATGGATTTAATAAAAGTAAACAAAAATATTCTAAATCAACAGACCTTTATTTTGAATTTAAAAAAAAATATATATATTTTCAAATTAGAAAAAAATAAATATACTCCAAAAAACATATGCATACGTAAATCAACTTTAAATGAGCTTCAACTGATTGGCACGTTCTAAAATTTTCTAATTTAAATTGTTATAAAGAGTGGTTTGTTTGAATTTAAATTGCCATTAAATAATTATAAAAATGTAGATTTACATTAGCTTTTAATATGTAAACAAAAATAGAAAATATAATCTGATTTATATAAAAAATAGAAAAGGATATTTATAAATTTTATAACAAAATAAAACTTATCAATAAGATTTAATTATTAGATTTATAGATTTATCTGTTATATTTAATAATTCTTATATTTAATTATGCGTTCTTACATTAAAAAGTAATGCATTCATGCATAAACATTTATATTAATATATTGTAATTATTCGGATTGTAAAATATATTTTTTTTGTGAACTCTTTCGGACTTTTCTGTGCATCCTAACCCTGATCTCTCCCTTACACAAAAACCAAACTTAACCTAATAACCCTTTAACCCAAATTTATTCAATTAACCCTTATCTCTTCCCTAACCAAAAACCAAACTAAACCCTACTTCCTCTTTTTACCTAATTATTTTTAAATCGAAATTTATTCAATTAACAGTTTTTATATGTACGTTTTATGCTCAAAATTAAAAACAGACTATGAAAAAAAGTTTATTTTAAATTAAATTTATTTAAATTTAGCAGAGTAATCATTCGGGTCATAAAAAATTAATTAAAAGAAAACCTTTTTTAAAATGGTCTAGTCATTTCAACACAAATGTCTTTAATTATATATTTAATGCTATTAATATCTAAATAATAAGCATAATTTCGGAAAAAATGAATTAACTTAATATTTATCAAATTTATTCTACTAAAAAAATTTAATTTAAAAAAATTAAAGTGAAATTAACATTTATAGCTAACGATTGTATTTTCAAACCAAAGCCTAAAAATTAAAATCATTTATTAAAAGTAAATTAATATTAGTTTCTGTCCGAATAGAACTATGATTCAAAAGGGGTCTAAATTTTTTGCAAAACATAAAAGCCTTATTAGATTAACATATATTTTTATTAACTGAAAATAACCAAAATAAAGTTGTAATTTTTATTAAGATTAATAAGATTTATAAAACTTATGGATCATTTAACTGATAGTTTTAATCATAAACAGCATTAATAAAAAAAAAAAAAACCGAAAAATAATAAATCATGAATTACATTGATCAGTATGGATTCGGCTGTGCTAAGCCCTAAAGTGATAGAAACATCCATCATAATAGTAATGAATAAAAAAGAATAGAAAATTATCGAGTAACAGTTAATTAAAAAATATGTTTTAATATCGTAATAAGAAATGAAAAATAGTTATAAAATGTTAAAAAGTAAAACCAAAATAAAATTCTATCAGGTTTAATAAACTGCGACAAAAACATGGGAAAAGTGCGACAATACTAAAAAAAAATATAATCAAACTCCGAAAATATCAAAAACAATATATATATAGAATTGATTGAAACAGCAACATAGTCAAATAAACAGCGACACGGCAGAAACAAACCCAAAACTAAATCCCTATGTATTTGGATTTGGTTAAAAAAACTGCGACACGGTGCATCGTTTTATAATGGAAAAACAGCGACACAGCTAATATATTAGGTTTAGGTATTTGGTTAAATCTATTTGGTTAAAAAAACTGCGACACGGTGCATCGTTTTATAATGGAAAGACAGCGACAAAGCCCAATAAAAAATATATATATAGAATTGATTGAAACAGCAACATATTCAAATAAACAGCGACACAGATATTATATTTGGTTTAGGCATTTGGTTAAAAAAACTGCGACAATACTCAATACAAAATAAAGTCAAACTCCGACAATATAACTGAACCCAAAACTAAATCCCAAATCTAATTTTATTAGGTTAAGTATATTTGGTTAAGTATATTTGGTTAAATAAACTGCGACAATGCCATCAAAATAACATGGGAAAAGTGCGACAATACTCAATACAAAATAAAGTCAAACTCCGACAATATAACTGAACCCAAAACTAAATCCCAAATCTAAATCTATTTGGTTAAATAAACTGCGACAATGCCATCAAAATAACATGGGAAAAGTGCGACAATACTCAATAAAAAATATAATCAAACTCCGACAATATAACTGAACCCAAAACTAAATCCCAAATCTAAATCTATTTGGTTAAATAAACTGCGACAATACCATCAAAATAACATGGGAAAAGTGCGACAATACTCAATAAAAAATATAATCAAACTCCGACAATATAACTGAACCCAAAACTAAATCCCAAATCTAAATCTATTTGGTTAAATAAACTGCGACAATACCATCAAAATAACATGGGAAAAGTGCGACAATACTCAATAAAAAATATAGTCAAACTCCGACAATATCAAATTGTATTAGTTTAAGTATATTTGGTTAAATAAACTGCGACAATACCATCAAAATAACATGGGAAAAGTGCGACAATACCATCAAAATAACATGGGAAAAGTGCGACAATACTCAATAAAAAATATAGTCAAACTCCGACAATATAACTGAACCCAAAACTAAATCCCAAATCTAATTCTATTTGGTTAAATAAACTCCGACAATATAACTGAACCCAAAACTAAATCCCAAATCTAATTCTATTTGGTTAAATAAACTGCGACAATACCATCAAAATAACATGGGAAAAGTGCGACAATACTCAATAAAAAATATAATCAAACTCCGACAATATAACTGAACCCAAAACTAAATCCCAAATCTAAATCTATTTGGTTAAATAAACTGCGACAATACCATCAAAATAACATGGGAAAAGTGCGACAATACTCAATAAAAAATATAGTCTAACTCCGACAATATCAAATTGTATTAGGTTAAGTATATTTGGTTAAATAAACTGCGACAATACCATCAAAATAACATGGGAAAAGTGCGACAATACTCAATAAAAAATATAGTCAAACTCCGACAATATCAAATTGTATTAGGTTAAGTATATTTGGTTAAATAAACTGCGACAATACCATCAAAATAACATGGGAAAAGTGCGACAATACCATCAAAATAACATGGGAAAAGTGCGACAATACTCAATAAAAAATATAGTCAAACTCCGACAATATCAAATTGTATTAGGTTAAGTATATTTGGTTAAATAAACTGCGACAATACCATCAAAATAACATGGGAAAAGTGCGACAATACTCAATAAAAAATATAGTCAAACTCCGACAATATACCTGAACCCAAAACTAAATCCCAAATCTAATTCTATTTGGTTAAATAAACTGCGACAATACCATAAAAATAACATGGGAAAAGTGCGACAATACCATCAAAATAACATGGGAAAAGTGCGACAATACTCAATAAAAAATATAGTCAAACTCCGACAATATCAAATTGTATTAGGTTAAGTATATTTGGTTAAATAAACTGCGACAATACCATCAAAATAACATGGGAAAAGTGCGACAATACTCAATAAAAAATATAGTCAAACTCCGACAATATCAAATTGTATTAGGTTAAGTATATTTGGTTAAATAAACTGCGACAATACCATCAAAATAACATGGGAAAAGTGCGACAATACTCAATAAAAATATAGTCAAACTCCGACAATATCAAATTGTATTAGGTTAAGTATATTTGGTTAAATAAACTGCGACAATACCATCAAAATAACATGGGAAAAGTGCGACAATACTCAATAAAAAATATAGTCAAACTCCGACAATATACCTGAACCCAAAACTAAATCCCAAATCTAATTCTATTTGGTTAAATAAACTGCGACAATACCATAAAAATAACATGGGAAAAGTGCGACAATACCATCAAAATAACATGGGAAAAGTGCGACAATACCATCAAAATAACATGGGAAAAGTGCGACAATACTCAATAAAATAAATAGTCAAACTCCGACAATATAACTGAACCCAAAACTAAATCCCAAATCTAATTCTATTTGGTTAAATAAACTGCGACAATACCATCAAAATAACATGGGAAAAGTGCGACAATACTCAATAAAAAATATAATCAAACTCCGACAATATAACTGAACCCAAAACTAAATCCCAAATCTAATTCTATTTGGTTAAATAAACTGCGACAATACCATCAAAATAACATGGGAAAAGTGCGACAATACTCAATAAAAATATAGTCAAACTCCGACAATATCATATTGTATTAGGTTAAGTATATTTGGTTAAATAAACTGCGACAATACCATCAAAATAACATGGGAAAAGTGCGACAATACTCAATAAAAATATAGTCAAACTCCGACAATATCAAATTGTATTAGGTTAAGTATATTTGGTTAAATAAACTGCGACAATACCATCAAAATAACATGGGAAAAGTGCGACAATACTCAATAAAAAATATAGTCAAACTCCGACAATATACCTGAACCCAAAACTAAATCCCAAATCTAATTCTATTTGGTTAAATAAACTGCGACAATACCATAAAAATAACATGGGAAAAGTGCGACAATACCATCAAAATAACATGGGAAAAGTGCGACAATACTCAATAAAAATATAGTCAAACTCCGACAATATCAAATTGTATTAGGTTAAGTATATTTGGTTAAATAAACTGCGACAATACCATCAAAATAACATGGGAAAAGTGCGACAATACTCAATAAAAAATATAGTCAAACTCCGACAATAGCAAATTGTATTAGGTTAAGTATATTTGGTTAAATAAACTGCGACAATACCATCAAAATAACATGGGAAAAGTGCGACAATACTCAATAAAAAATATAATCAAACTCCGACAATATAACTGAACCCAAAACTAAATCCCAAATCTAATTCTATTTGGTTAAATAAACTGCGACAATACCATCAAAATAACATGGGAAAAGTGCGACAATACTCAATAAAAAATATAATCAAACTCCGACAATATAACTGAACCCAAAACTAAATCCCAAATCTAATTCTATTTGGTTAAATAAACTGCGACAATACCATCAAAATAACATGGGAAAAGTGCGACAATACTCAATAAAAAATATAGTCAAACTCCGACAATATCAAATTGTATTAGGTTAAGTATATTTGGTTAAATAAACTGCGACAATACCATCAAAATAACATGGGAAAAGTGCGACAATACCATCAAAATAACATGGGAAAAGTGCGACAATACTCAATAAAAAATATAATCAAACTCCGACAATATAACTGAACCCAAAACTAAATCCCAAATCTAATTCTATTTGGTTAAATAAACTGCGACAATACCATCAAAATAACATGGGAAAACTGCGACAATACCATCAAAATAACATGGGAAAAGTGCGACAATACTCAATAAAAAATATAGTCAAACTCCGACAATATAACTGAACCCAAAACTAAATCCCAAATCTAAATCTATTAGGTTAAGTATATTTGGTTAAATAAACTGCGACAATACCATCAAAATAACATGGGAAAAGTGCGACAATACTCAATAAAAAATATAGTCAAACTCCGACAATATAACTGAACCCAAAACTAAATCCCAAATCTAAATCTATTAGGTTAAGTATATTTGGTTAAATAAACTGCGACAATACCATCAAAATAACATGGGAAAAGTGCGACAATACCATCAAAATAACATGGGAAAAGTGCGACAATACTCAATAAAAAATATAGTCAAACTCCGACAATATAACTGAACCCAAAACTAAATCCCAAATCTAATTCTATTTGGTTAAATAAACTGCGACAATACCATCAAAATAACATGGGAAAAGTGCGACAATACTCAATAAAAAATATAGTCAAACTCCGACAATATCAAATTGTATTAGGTTAAGTATATTTGGTTAAATAAACTGCGACAATACCATCAAAATAACATGGGAAAAGTGCGACAATACTCAATAAAAAATATAGTCAAACTCCGACAATATAACTGAACCCAAAACTAAATCCCAAATCTAAATCTATTAGGTTAAGTATATTTGGTTAAATAAACTGCGACAATACCATCAAAATAACATGGGAAAAGTGCGACAATACCATCAAAATAACATGGGAAAAGTGCGACAATACTCAATAAAAAATATAGTCAAACTCCGACAATATACCTGAACCCAAAACTAAATCCCAAATCTAATTCTATTTGGTTAAATAAACTGCGACAATACCATAAAAATAACATGGGAAAAGTGCGACAATACCATCAAAATAACATGGGAAAAGTGCGACAATACCATCAAAATAACATGGGAAAAGTGCGACAATACTCAATAAAAAATAAAGTCAAACTCCGACAATATAACTGAACCCAAAACTAAATCCCAAATCTAATTTTATTAGGTTAAGTATATTTGGTTAAGTATATTTGGTTAAATAAACTGCGACAATGCCATCAAAATAACATGGGAAAAGTGCGACAATACTCAATACAAAATAAAGTCAAACTCCGACAATATAACTGAACCCAAAACTAAATCCCAAATCTAAATCTATTTGGTTAAATAAACTGCGACAATGCCATCAAAATAACATGGGAAAAGTGCGACAATACTCAATAAAAAATATAATCAAACTCCGACAATATAACTGAACCCAAAACTAAATCCCAAATCTAAATCTATTTGGTTAAATAAACTGCGACAATACCATCAAAATAACATGGGAAAAGTGCGACAATACTCAATAAAAAATATAATCAAACTCCGACAATATAACTGAACCCAAAACTAAATCCCAAATCTAATTCTATTTGGTTAAATAAACTGCGACAATACCATCAAAATAACATGGGAAAAGTGCGACAATACTCAATAAAAAATATAGTCAAACTCCGACAATATAACTGAACCCAAAACTAAATCCCAAATCTAATTCTATTTGGTTAAATAAACTGCGACAATACCATCAAAATAACATGGGAAAAGTGCGACAATACTCAATAAAAAATATAATCAAACTCCGACAATATAACTGAACCCAAAACTAAATCCCAAATCTAAATCTATTTGGTTAAATAAACTGCGACAATACCATCAAAATAACATGGGAAAAGTGCGACAATACTCAATAAAAAATATAGTCAAACTCCGACAATATCAAATTGTATTAGTTTAAGTATATTTGGTTAAATAAACTGCGACAATACCATCAAAATAACATGGGAAAAGTGCGACAATACCATCAAAATAACATGGGAAAAGTGCGACAATACTCAATAAAAAATATAGTCAAACTCCGACAATATCAAATTGTATTAGGTTAAGTATATTTGGTTAAATAAACTGCGACAATACCATCAAAATAACATGGGAAAAGTGCGACAATACTCAATAAAAAATATAGTCAAACTCCGACAATATCAAATTGTATTAGGTTAAGTATATTTGGTTAAATAAACTGCGACAATACCATCAAAATAACATGGGAAAAGTGCGACAATACTCAATAAAAAATATAGTCAAACTCCGACAATATACCTGAACCCAAAACTAAATCCCAAATCTAATTCTATTTGGTTAAATAAACTGCGACAATACCATAAAAATAACATGGGAAAAGTGCGACAATACCATCAAAATAACATGGGAAAAGTGCGACAATACCATCAAAATAACATGGGAAAAGTGCGACAATACTCAATAAAAAATATAGTCAAACTCCGACAATATAACTGAACCCAAAACTAAATCCCAAATCTAATTCTATTTGGTTAAATAAACTGCGACAATACCATCAAAATAACATGGGAAAAGTGCGACAATACTCAATAAAAAATATAATCAAACTCCGACAATATAACTGAACCCAAAACTAAATCCCAAATCTAATTCTATTTGGTTAAATAAACTGCGACAATACCATCAAAATAACATGGGAAAAGTGCGACAATACTCAATAAAAAATATAGTCAAACTCCGACAATATCAAATTGTATTAGGTTAAGTATATTTGGTTAAATAAACTGCGACAATACCATCAAAATAACATGGGAAAAGTGCGACAATACTCAATAAAAAATATAGTCAAACTCCGACAATATCAAATTGTATTAGGTTAAGTATATTTGGTTAAATAAACTGCGACAATACCATCAAAATAACATGGGAAAAGTGCGACAATACTCAATAAAAAATATAGTCAAACTCCGACAATATACCTGAACCCAAAACTAAATCCCAAATCTAATTCTATTTGGTTAAATAAACTGCGACAATACCATAAAAATAACATGGGAAAAGTGCGACAATACCATCAAAATAACATGGGAAAAGTGCGACAATACTCAATAAAAAATATAGTCAAACTCCGACAATATCAAATTGTATTAGGTTAAGTATATTTGGTTAAATAAACTGCGACAATACCATCAAAATAACATGGGAAAAGTGCGACAATACTCAATAAAAAATATAGTCAAACTCCGACAATATCAAATTGTATTAGGTTAAGTATATTTGGTTAAATAAACTGCGACAATACCATCAAAATAACATGGGAAAAGTGCGACAATACTCAATAAAAAATATAATCAAACTCCGACAATATAACTGAACCCAAAACTAAATCCCAAATCTAATTCTATTTGGTTAAATAAACTGCGACAATACCATCAAAATAACATGGGAAAAGTGCGACAATACTCAATAAAAAATATAATCAAACTCCGACAATATAACTGAACCCAAAACTAAATCCCAAATCTAATTCTATTTGGTTAAATAAACTGCGACAATACCATCAAAATAACATGGGAAAAGTGCGACAATACTCAATAAAAAATATAGTCAAACTCCGACAATATCAAATTGTATTAGGTTAAGTATATTTGGTTAAATAAACTGCGACAATACCATCAAAATAACATGGGAAAAGTGCGACAATACCATCAAAATAACATGGGAAAAGTGCGACAATACTCAATAAAAAATATAATCAAACTCCGACAATATAACTGAACCCAAAACTAAATCCCAAATCTAATTCTATTTGGTTAAATAAACTGCGACAATACCATCAAAATAACATGGGAAAACTGCGACAATACCATCAAAATAACATGGGAAAAGTGCGACAATACTCAATAAAAAATATAGTCAAACTCCGACAATATAACTGAACCCAAAACTAAATCCCAAATCTAAATCTATTAGGTTAAGTATATTTGGTTAAATAAACTGCGACAATACCATCAAAATAACATGGGAAAAGTGCGACAATACTCAATAAAAAATATAGTCAAACTCCGACAATATAACTGAACCCAAAACTAAATCCCAAATCTAAATCTATTAGGTTAAGTATATTTGGTTAAATAAACTGCGACAATACCATCAAAATAACATGGGAAAAGTGCGACAATACCATCAAAATAACATGGGAAAAGTGCGACAATACTCAATAAAAAATATAGTCAAACTCCGACAATATAACTGAACCCAAAACTAAATCCCAAATCTAATTCTATTTGGTTAAATAAACTGCGACAATACCATCAAAATAACATGGGAAAAGTGCGACAATACTCAATAAAAAATATAGTCAAACTCCGACAATATCAAATTGTATTAGGTTAAGTATATTTGGTTAAATAAACTGCGACAATACCATCAAAATAACATGGGAAAAGTGCGACAATACTCAATAAAAAATATAGTCAAACTCCGACAATATAACTGAACCCAAAACTAAATCCCAAATCTAAATCTATTAGGTTAAGTATATTTGGTTAAATAAACTGCGACAATACCATCAAAATAACATGGGAAAAGTGCGACAATACCATCAAAATAACATGGGAAAAGTGCGACAATACTCAATAAAAAATATAGTCAAACTCCGACAATATACCTGAACCCAAAACTAAATCCCAAATCTAATTCTATTTGGTTAAATAAACTGCGACAATACCATAAAAATAACATGGGAAAAGTGCGACAATACCATCAAAATAACATGGGAAAAGTGCGACAATACCATCAAAATAACATGGGAAAAGTGCGACAATACTCAATAAAAAATAAAGTCAAACTCCGACAATATAACTGAACCCAAAACTAAATCCCAAATCTAATTTTATTAGGTTAAGTATATTTGGTTAAGTATATTTGGTTAAATAAACTGCGACAATGCCATCAAAATAACATGGGAAAAGTGCGACAATACTCAATACAAAATAAAGTCAAACTCCGACAATATAACTGAACCCAAAACTAAATCCCAAATCTAAATCTATTTGGTTAAATAAACTGCGACAATGCCATCAAAATAACATGGGAAAAGTGCGACAATACTCAATAAAAAATATAATCAAACTCCGACAATATAACTGAACCCAAAACTAAATCCCAAATCTAAATCTATTTGGTTAAATAAACTGCGACAATACCATCAAAATAACATGGGAAAAGTGCGACAATACTCAATAAAAAATATAATCAAACTCCGACAATATAACTGAACCCAAAACTAAATCCCAAATCTAATTCTATTTGGTTAAATAAACTGCGACAATACCATCAAAATAACATGGGAAAAGTGCGACAATACTCAATAAAAAATATAGTCAAACTCCGACAATATAACTGAACCCAAAACTAAATCCCAAATCTAATTCTATTTGGTTAAATAAACTGCGACAATACCATCAAAATAACATGGGAAAAGTGCGACAATACTCAATAAAAAATATAATCAAACTCCGACAATATAACTGAACCCAAAACTAAATCCCAAATCTAAATCTATTTGGTTAAATAAACTGCGACAATACCATCAAAATAACATGGGAAAAGTGCGACAATACTCAATAAAAAATATAGTCAAACTCCGACAATATCAAATTGTATTAGTTTAAGTATATTTGGTTAAATAAACTGCGACAATACCATCAAAATAACATGGGAAAAGTGCGACAATACCATCAAAATAACATGGGAAAAGTGCGACAATACTCAATAAAAAATATAGTCAAACTCCGACAATATAACTGAACCCAAAACTAAATCCCAAATCTAATTCTATTTGGTTAAATAAACTCCGACAATATAACTGAACCCAAAACTAAATCCCAAATCTAATTCTATTTGGTTAAATAAACTGCGACAATACCATCAAAATAACATGGGAAAAGTGCGACAATACTCAATAAAAAATATAATCAAACTCCGACAATATAACTGAACCCAAAACTAAATCCCAAATCTAAATCTATTTGGTTAAATAAACTGCGACAATACCATCAAAATAACATGGGAAAAGTGCGACAATACTCAATAAAAAATATAGTCTAACTCCGACAATATCAAATTGTATTAGGTTAAGTATATTTGGTTAAATAAACTGCGACAATACCATCAAAATAACATGGGAAAAGTGCGACAATACTCAATAAAAAATATAGTCAAACTCCGACAATATCAAATTGTATTAGGTTAAGTATATTTGGTTAAATAAACTGCGACAATACCATCAAAATAACATGGGAAAAGTGCGACAATACCATCAAAATAACATGGGAAAAGTGCGACAATACTCAATAAAAAATATAGTCAAACTCCGACAATATCAAATTGTATTAGGTTAAGTATATTTGGTTAAATAAACTGCGACAATACCATCAAAATAACATGGGAAAAGTGCGACAATACTCAATAAAAAATATAGTCAAACTCCGACAATATCAAATTGTATTAGGTTAAGTATATTTGGTTAAATAAACTGCGACAATACCATCAAAATAACATGGGAAAAGTGCGACAATACTCAATAAAAAATATAGTCAAACTCCGACAATATACCTGAACCCAAAACTAAATCCCAAATCTAATTCTATTTGGTTAAATAAACTGCGACAATACCATCAAAATAACATGGGAAAAGTGCGACAATACCATCAAAATAACATGGGAAAAGTGCGACAATACTCAATAAAAAATATAGTCAAACTCCGACAATATCAAATTGTATTAGGTTAAGTATATTTGGTTAAATAAACTGCGACAATACCATCAAAATAACATGGGAAAAGTGCGACAATACTCAATAAAAAATATAGTCAAACTCCGACAATATACCTGAACCCAAAACTAAATCCCAAATCTAATTCTATTTGGTTAAATAAACTGCGACAATACCATAAAAATAACATGGGAAAAGTGCGACAATACCATCAAAATAACATGGGAAAAGTGCGACAATACTCAATAAAAAATATAGTCAAACTCCGACAATATCAAATTGTATTAGGTTAAGTATATTTGGTTAAATAAACTGCGACAATACCATCAAAATAACATGGGAAAAGTGCGACAATACTCAATAAAAAATATAGTCAAACTCCGACAATATCAAATTGTATTAGGTTAAGTATATTTGGTTAAATAAACTGCGACAATACCATCAAAATAACATGGGAAAAGTGCGACAATACTCAATAAAAATATAGTCAAACTCCGACAATATCAAATTGTATTAGGTTAAGTATATTTGGTTAAATAAACTGCGACAATACCATCAAAATAACATGGGAAAAGTGCGACAATACTCAATAAAAAATATAGTCAAACTCCGACAATATACCTGAACCCAAAACTAAATCCCAAATCTAATTCTATTTGGTTAAATAAACTGCGACAATACCATAAAAATAACATGGGAAAAGTGCGACAATACCATCAAAATAACATGGGAAAAGTGCGACAATACCATCAAAATAACATGGGAAAAGTGCGACAATACTCAATAAAAAATATAGTCAAACTCCGACAATATAACTGAACCCAAAACTAAATCCCAAATCTAATTCTATTTGGTTAAATAAACTGCGACAATACCATCAAAATAACATGGGAAAAGTGCGACAATACTCAATAAAAAATATAGTCAAACTCCGACAATATAACTGAACCCAAAACTAAATCCCAAATCTAATTCTATTTGGTTAAATAAACTGCGACAATACCATCAAAATAACATGGGAAAAGTGCGACAATACTCAATAAAAATATAGTCAAACTCCGACAATATCAAATTGTATTAGGTTAAGTATATTTGGTTAAATAAACTGCGACAATACCATCAAAATAACATGGGAAAAGTGCGACAATACTCAATAAAAAATATAGTCAAACTCCGACAATATCAAATTGTATTAGGTTAAGTATATTTGGTTAAATAAACTGCGACAATACCATCAAAATAACATGGGAAAAGTGCGACAATACTCAATAAAAAATATAGTCAAACTGAGACAATATCAAATTGTATTAGGTTAAGTATATTTGGTTAAATAAACTGCGACAATACCATCAAAATAACATGGGAAAAGTGCGACAATACTCAATAAAAAATATAGTCAAACTCCGACAATATCAAATTGTATTAGGTTAAGTATATTTGGTTAAATAAACTGCGACAATACCATCAAAATAACATGGGAAAAGTGCGACAATACCATCAAAATAACATGGGAAAAGTGCGACAATACTCAATAAAAAATATAGTCAAACTGAGACAATATCAAATTGTATTAGGTTAAGTATATTTGGTTAAATAAACTGCGACAATACCATCAAAATAACATGGGAAAAGTGCGACAATACTCAATAAAAAATATAGTCAAACTCCGACAATATCAAATTGTATTAGGTTAAGTATATTTGGTTAAATAAACTGCGACAATACCATCAAAATAACATGGGAAAAGTGCGACAATACCATCAAAATAACATGGGAAAAGTGCGACAATACTCAATAAAAAATATAGTCAAACTCCGACAATATAACTGAACCCAAAACTAAATCCCAAATCTAATTCTATTTGGTTAAATAAACTGCGACAATACCATCAAAATAACATGGGAAAAGTGCGACAATACTCAATAAAAAATATAATCAAACTCCGACAATATAACTGAACCCAAAACTAAATCCCAAATCTAATTCTATTTGGTTAAATAAACTGCGACAATACCATCAAAATAACATGGGAAAACTGCGACAATACCATCAAAATAACATGGGAAAAGTGCGACAATACTCAATAAAAAATATAGTCAAACTCCGACAATATAACTGAACCCAAAACTAAATCCCAAATCTAAATCTATTAGGTTAAGTATATTTGGTTAAATAAACTGCGACAATACCATCAAAATAACATGGGAAAAGTGCGACAATACTCAATAAAAAATATAGTCAAACTCCGACAATATAACTGAACCCAAAACTAAATCCCAAATCTAAATCTATTAGGTTAAGTATATTTGGTTAAATAAACTGCGACAATACCATCAAAATAACATGGGAAAAGTGCGACAATACCATCAAAATAACATGGGAAAAGTGCGACAATACTCAATAAAAAATATAGTCAAACTCCGACAATATAACTGAACCCAAAACTAAATCCCAAATCTAATTCTATTTGGTTAAATAAACTGCGACAATACCATCAAAATAACATGGGAAAAGTGCGACAATACTCAATAAAAAATATAGTCAAACTCCGACAATATCAAATTGTATTAGGTTAAGTATATTTGGTTAAATAAACTGCGACAATACCATCAAAATAACATGGGAAAAGTGCGACAATACTCAATAAAAAATATAGTCAAACTCCGACAATATAACTGAACCCAAAACTAAATCCCAAATCTAAATCTATTAGGTTAAGTATATTTGGTTAAATAAACTGCGACAATACCATCAAAATAACATGGGAAAAGTGCGACAATACCATCAAAATAACATGGGAAAAGTGCGACAATACTCAATAAAAAATATAGTCAAACTCCGACAATATACCTGAACCCAAAACTAAATCCCAAATCTAATTCTATTTGGTTAAATAAACTGCGACAATACCATAAAAATAACATGGGAAAAGTGCGACAATACCATCAAAATAACATGGGAAAAGTGCGACAATACCATCAAAATAACATGGGAAAAGTGCGACAATACTCAATAAAAAATATAGTCAAACTCCGACAATATAACTGAACCCAAAACTAAATCCCAAATCTAATTCTATTTGGTTAAATAAACTGCGACAATACCATCAAAATAACATGGGAAAAGTGCGACAATACTCAATAAAAAATATAGTCAAACTCCGACAATATAACTGAACCCAAAACTAAATCCCAAATCTAATTCTATTTGGTTAAATAAACTGCGACAATACCATCAAAATAACATGGGAAAAGTGCGACAATACTCAATAAAAAATATAGTCAAACTGAGACAATATCAAATTGTATTAGGTTAAGTATATTTGGTTAAATAAACTGCGACAATACCATCAAAATAACATGGGAAAAGTGCGACAATACTCAATAAAAAATATAGTCAAACTCCGACAATATCAAATTGTATTAGGTTAAGTATATTTGGTTAAATAAACTGCGACAATACCATAAAAATAACATGGGAAAAGTGCGACAATACCATCAAAATAACATGGGAAAAGTGCGACAATACTCAATAAAAAATATAGTCAAACTCCGACAATATCAAATTGTATTAGGTTAAGTATATTTGGTTAAATAAACTGCGACAATACCATCAAAATAACATGGGAAAAGTGCGACAATACTCAATAAAAAATATAGTCAAACTCCGACAATATACCTGAACCCAAAACTAAATCCCAAATCTAATTCTATTTGGTTAAATAAACTGCGACAATACCATAAAAATAACATGGGAAAAGTGCGACAATACCATCAAAATAACATGGGAAAAGTGCGACAATACTCAATAAAAAATATAGTCAAACTCCGACAATATCAAATTGTATTAGGTTAAGTATATTTGGTTAAATAAACTGCGACAATACCATCAAAATAACATGGGAAAAGTGCGACAATACTCAATAAAAATATAGTCAAACTCCGACAATATCAAATTGTATTAGGTTAAGTATATTTGGTTAAATAAACTGCGACAATACCATCAAAATAACATGGGAAAAGTGCGACAATACTCAATAAAAAATATAGTCAAACTCCGACAATATCAAATTGTATTAGGTTAAGTATATTTGGTTAAATAAACTGCGACAATACCATCAAAATAACATGGGAAAAGTGCGACAATACTCAATAAAAAATATAGTCAAACTCCGACAATATCAAATTGTATTAGGTTAAGTATATTTGGTTAAATAAACTGCGACAATACCATCAAAATAACATGGAAAAAGACCGACAATCCTCAATAAAAATATAGTCAAACTCCGACAATATCAAATTGTATTAGGTTAAGTATATTTGGTTAAATAAACTGCGACAATACCATCAAAATAACATGGGAAAAGTGCGACAATACTCAATAAAAAATATAGTCAAACTCCGACAATATACCTGAACCCAAAACTAAATCCCAAATCTAATTCTATTTGGTTAAATAAACTGCGACAATACCATAAAAATAACATGGGAAAAGTGCGACAATACCATCAAAATAACATGGGAAAAGTGCGACAATACCATCAAAATAACATGGGAAAAGTGCGACAATACTCAATAAAAAATATAGTCAAACTCCGACAATATCAAATTGTATTAGGTTAAGTATATTTGGTTAAATAAACTGCGACAATACCATCAAAATAACATGGGAAAAGTGCGACAATACTCAATAAAAAATATAGTCAAACTCCGACAATATACCTGAACCCAAAACTAAATCCCAAATCTAATTCTATTTGGTTAAATAAACTGCGACAATACCATCAAAATAACATGGGAAAAGTGCGACAATACCATCAAAATAACATGGGAAAAGTGCGACAATACTCAATAAAAAATATAGTCAAACTCCGACAATATCAAATTGTATTAGGTTAAGTATATTTGGTTAAATAAACTGCGACAATACCATCAAAATAACATGGGAAAAGTGCGACAATACTCAATAAAAATATAGTCAAACTCCGACAATATCAAATTGTATTAGGTTAAGTATATTTGGTTAAATAAACTGCGACAATACCATCAAAATAACATGGGAAAAGTGCGACAATACTCAATAAAAATATAGTCAAACTCCGACAATATACCTGAACCCAAAACTAAATCCCAAATCTAATTCTATTTGGTTAAATAAACTGCGACAATACCATAAAAATAACATGGGAAAAGTGCGACAATACCATCAAAATAACATGGGAAAAGTGCGACAATACTCAATAAAAATATAGTCAAACTCCGACAATATCAAATTGTATTAGGTTAAGTATATTTGGTTAAATAAACTGCGACAATACCATCAAAATAACATGGGAAAAGTGCGACAATACTCAATAAAAAATATAGTCAAACTCCGACAATATCAAATTGTATTAGGTTAAGTATATTTGGTTAAATAAACTGCGACAATACCATCAAAATAACATGGGAAAAGTGCGACAATACTCAATAAAAATATAGTCAAACTCCGACAATATCAAATTGTATTAGGTTAAGTATATTTGGTTAAATAAACTGCGACAATACCATCAAAATAACATGGGAAAAGTGCGACAATACTCAATAAAAAATATAGTCAAACTCCGACAATATACCTGAACCCAAAACTAAATCCCAAATCTAATTCTATTTGGTTAAATAAACTGCGACAATACCATAAAAATAACATGGGAAAAGTGCGACAATACCATCAAAATAACATGGGAAAAGTGCGACAATACCATCAAAATAACATGGGAAAAGTGCGACAATACTCAATAAAAAATATAGTCAAACTCCGACAATATAACTGAACCCAAAACTAAATCCCAAATCTAATTCTATTTGGTTAAATAAACTGCGACAATACCATCAAAATAACATGGGAAAAGTGCGACAATACTCAATAAAAAATATAATCAAACTCCGACAATATAACTGAACCCAAAACTAAATCCCAAATCTAATTCTATTTGGTTAAATAAACTGCGACAATACCATCAAAATAACATGGGAAAAGTGCGACAATACTCAATAAAAAATATAGTCAAACTGAGACAATATCAAATTGTATTAGGTTAAGTATATTTGGTTAAATAAACTGCGACAATACCATCAAAATAACATGGGAAAAGTGCGACAATACTCAATAAAAAATATAGTCAAACTCCGACAATATCAAATTGTATTAGGTTAAGTATATTTGGTTAAATAAACTGCGACAATACCATAAAAATAACATGGGAAAAGTGCGACAATACTCAATAAAAATTATAGTCAAACTCCGACAATATACCTGAACCCAAAACTAAATCCCAAATCTAATTCTATTTGGTTAAATAAACTGCGACAATACCATAAAAATAACATGGGAAAAGTGCGACAATACCATCAAAATAACATGGGAAAAGTGCGACAATACTCAATAAAAAATATAGTCAAACTCCGACAATATCAAATTGTATTAGGTTAAGTATATTTGGTTAAATAAACTGCGACAATACCATCAAAATAACATGGGAAAAGTGCGACAATACTCAATAAAAAATATAGTCAAACTCCGACAATATACCTGAACCCAAAACTAAATCCCAAATCTAATTCTATTTGGTTAAATAAACTGCGACAATACCATAAAAATAACATGGGAAAAGTGCGACAATACCATCAAAATAACATGGGAAAAGTGCGACAATACTCAATAAAAATATAGTCAAACTCCGACAATATCAAATTGTATTAGGTTAAGTATATTTGGTTAAATAAACTGCGACAATACCATCAAAATAACATGGGAAAAGTGCGACAATACTCAATAAAAAATATAGTCAAACTCCGACAATATCAAATTGTATTAGGTTAAGTATATTTGGTTAAATAAACTGCGACAATACCATCAAAATAACATGGGAAAAGTGCGACAATACTCAATGAAAAATATAGTCAAACTCCGACAATATACCTGAACCCAAAACTAAATCCCAAATCTAATTCTATTTGGTTAAATAAACTGCGACAATACCATAAAAATAACAT